>JASDDO010000024.1:852333609-852840777 GCA_030015575.1 Agapanthus africanus
TATACCTTTTGAAATTATGTCTATGACATTTACCTAAATCAGCGATGTAATTCTTCTTAACCATAAGTACAGTTTTCAACCTACGACACACAGTGAATGAGTCATTTGACTCAAGGGACTTACACAGAGTATTGTATGTTGTCCAATGTTCATTAGGACAGAGGGGTAGGTACTCGTACTATATTCGGCTTACTTATGACTTCTCTAGTATTTAGACAAGTGTTTCGTAGAAACACAAGGTCCGAATTTTGAGAAGTTATAGGTATATGAATAAAGTAGAGAACCAGGTATTGCAAGTATCGGGATTCTTCAAGGTGATCGAAGATGTAGATACTTCTGTATGGTATTCAGTTGATAGTAATGGTTAAGAGAACTAGCTTCTCTTTCAGGTTACTTATAATTGGAAGTATTCCTAAGTTGAGTAACGCTGATCGGCCTCCTTCCATTTAGTTGTCATGCACTGGAGACAGCTGCATGATTTGAATCTGGTTGAATTAAATCAGTGCCTCTGTTTCTATATTGGATATAGAACAGTTCATATCTTGACATTGTTAAGATACGGGGAGTTGTCCGGCTTATGCTTAAAACCAGACTCCGGATAACTCAAGGCACGTTTCTGTAATGGCTGTTTGTGGGTTGACCCGGACTATGACGAGGGTTGACTTTCTACCATCTGGAAGATCAATAGTGATATTGTTCTTGACTCGCCACAGTTTTAATAAAAATGGATTTTTTTCAGAAAACAGTAGTGGGAGTATGGTAGAACTGGAAGTGATTCCAGAACCGCAAACGATTACTGAAGATTTGATAAAGAACCTAAATATTCAATCTGGTTTGACATTCCATTGGCCACTCCGCAGATAAAGTGGGTAAACTCAGGCACCCGAGAGGTACTTCGGTATGCTCAAGGACGGTGGCAGGGAGGTTCTTGTTTACCCATACTTGCCATTGCTGTTGTTCCAGACCGCGACACCCGGCAGGAGGATGAGTATAGCGTCGTTCTAAACTTGCTTTAGAAATATACGTGTATATGACTCTGCCAGAGGGTTGTCGTAGTCAGTGGGAGCAGCGGAAGCACTGGTGGACATCAGGCTTATGTCTATTTATAGACTAGAGCAGATATAGCGGAGATAGATCATCTATTTCTGATGTGACAGTCATAGGTTTGACTTCATCAGAATAGAGGATGGATCTGTTGAGAAGGTAGTAGGGTGTGATGTCCTGGTATTTGGATGACATACACAGAATAGGAAGTGATTTTCCTATACTACGATCGGTTATACTTTGGTTGTCATACAGTTGTTTCTCCACATAGGAATTGGATCTTATATCGGACATTCTGGTTACTGGATCTATGGTTTTAGATCTAGATTTGGGTGGTTTCCCAATCTGGGTACTTAGACAGCATTCTATGAGTATTTAGAATGGACGACTCCTGGCATGGTGGTGTACCTGCAGGTAATGGAGTCACCCTCTCTAAAGGTGTCTTACAGACTAAAGGGGAGAGGGATGTACATGATTGGCAGATCACTTGCTTAGACAATTGAGTCAATCATGAGATGTCAAGTACCACACCAGATGTTGTTCTTGCAGTAGGTGCAATAAGTTGATATTGATCCAACCCTGGAGAAACAATCGGAAGCAGCTTTAGAACATAAGTGGATGTTCTAGGGATATGATAACGGCAGCCTCCTTTAGGAGACAGTTATCATTCCAGGCTTCCAAGGTGACATGGATGGCAGAGTGGCTGTCAGAGTTATAGTTTTCCCTCTGACGAGGGGCAGTATTTTGGACAGTTGGTCCAGGTGGATACTGAGGGAAGGTATGGCGCAGGATACTGATTAAGTTCAGTTGACGATACAGTCTAAGAAATTTGGATTTGGAGTTCATTTATGAGCTAGGTCCCATCAGACATCCAGACATTCTAAGACAGGTATTGCTCATTTCGGAAGATGGCTTTCTCCGCGAACTTGAGATATAGAGAGACATAGAAAGAAACACAAGAGCGGATCCACTCACTGAGGCTATTCCTCGAACGCAATAGTTTTGCAAACGAGCTTTGTGAGACTGACTAGTAGAGGAGTTGGGTGTTCGGTATCACACGGGCTGTGAGTATGCGACATCGCAATAATTAGCCTTGAGTGCAAGTGGGAGATTGTTGGAGATAGTGCCCTCAGAGTCAATTATTGGATCACAGGCACGTGATTGCAATGATTGAGGGGAGGACCTATCCCAGTAGGACAGTCTTACTCGAGATGATAGTATGCTATCTGGTTTATCTTTATCATCGTGTACTGCTTTAGGTGACCTTACGAGTCGCTATTACACGTTGATAGAGCCCCTAGGATTCTTACTTGACTACCAGCAGTATGAGGGCGATCATATACGTGAGAGCTGGAGTCTATAAGCACATCCTTAAAAGGTCCCTAGTCGTGGGAGTTTCGAGACAGGGCATCGATTCTCCAGAGTAGACTAGTGTATACAGTCGAGACCCCGACGAGGGGCGGTGGCCGGTCTCACAAGCCACTGGTGTCAGTTGGCTCACCTAAGATGTATACAGGTGCTCATTGGGTTATGAGTACACCGGACAGGACTCGCCGGGAACCTGCTAGTTGGTATTATACCAGACGTCAGATAGCAGTTCCCTGGTAACATGTGTACAGGTTAGTTCATCGACCTGAGATCGTCATTTGTCTCGTGTGAGTTCCCACTATGCTTTGATTACTACCCTACCACGGCTCAAAGGAGTCGTGCAAACAGGTTTTAGTTGGGTACAGCCCCGAGCCACATGGAGGCAGTGAGCGGATCTGCAGGGGTTCGTCTCTCCCGGTATTGGGGGTGAGGTCGCGCTGTGTCTAGGAGAGCCAGAACATGAAAAGTCCTTGGCCAAGGAAGGAGATTTGCTGGTAGATATTCCAGTAGTATCTCAGGGTATTCTGGGCTACACTCCGACACGACTTGTACCGCTTTTGGGGGTCTGACTTTAACCAACCCCCTAGGCCCGCCATGCGATGCTCATAGACGAACGGACCGGACTGAACGGATATTGTCACTGACAGGCTCAGTAGGGTGTCAGGATGAGTACGCTCATCGACGTCTCTTTTGGTCAATACCTGGTAGCCCGTCACGTATTGGCTTATACCTCTGACGTGCTAGTGGTTAAATCCACAGCCATAGTATTGACGAGTCTTTAGAGTCCACCACACTCAGTTACTCAGGTTTCGGGCAAAACGCTGTAGAGGCCGTATGGAGATATGGCAGGGTTCGATCAGATACGTGCGGTATTGCACGGATCGTGATCGGACGGTTTTTACTAGCCGGCTTTGGCTTAAGCCGGATCCTAGTATTAGATAGTGTAGTTTTGTCTCTTTGCATTTGTGTTCAGTGGGAATACAAATGCGGGCATGTATTTGCAGTAGCGGGGTTTTCCTGTAATTTATTACGGGATTAGTTTTCTGAAGTTGCCAGTTTGCATTCCGTTTCGGCCGGTTTTCATTTGTTCCTTCCCGGCCGGATTTTCCGATGGAGGGGGTAATTTGCAATTGTGCAAATTACTTATTGTGGAGGGTGTTTCTTGCTTATTTGTGGCATCATGATTGTTATCTCATGATGAGATTCCTTTATGGTCTCATCCTTTGCCTTTTTGAGATTGGAAATGAAAAGATTGAATTGTGAGATGAATGTGACCTTTTTCTTGCATTATCTTTTCTTTTCTCCTTTTGTTATTAAATCATCTTTTTTCCACCCACCACAAGGAGAAGGCCGGCCATTCTTTTTGAGGAGAGGAGAGAGAGGTTTTATTGGGTGAATGGAAATTGATTCTCATTTTTCTCATTTTGGTATCAAAAGTTCATAAGCTTTTCCTAAGCTCTTTTCTCCTCCACATACCATGGCAACTTCAAAAACCCTAAAGAGACAACCCACTACACTATTCTACAGCATCTCTTGGACGCGTCGGCTAGCCAACTTCGTGCCCGAGTTGCCTCGGTCCAGAGGTGGGAGCCCGTAAAAGATTCTGGCTACGTGGTGCCCTTTCCGACGAGGAGGAGATGGACGGAGATTCCGCTGGAGATCGGAGTGGAGACGAAGACCGAAGGACACGGATCGCTTGGTATAACTTCTCTACTCTTTTCTTGTTTGCTAGTAGCTAGGTTAATGGCCCGATCCGGGTGAAAAGTGCACGGTGGTACCGGTTTGCTAGTTTGCAAAGTTTTTGTTTCCGCGTTTCCGGCGTCGGAACGACGACCGGGGCACCGCCGCGGGCTTACAATATGTACGGATTTAGATTAATCCGCGCCCTACGGACGACGACAATATTAGTCTCCGTATACAATTCAAGGGCAATCCAAAATAAACAATATATATAACACGACACGAAGTAATATTTATGGAGAAGGAGAAAGTTGTTATCGCTTGGCGATAACGTAATTAACTGCAGGGGCTTACACCTGCAAGAAAAAGCGTCCCCACAATAAAAAAAACTCTCACATATGAGGGGGAATCTGAGAAGTTCAGCTATATCGGTCGCATTCATCCAAACCTCCAATATACGGTGCCATAAATCAACTTGGTATCTGCGTAGAGGTGGATATATATGTTCCATATAGCATCTTCTTCCACATTCAGGCTGGACGCACTCCCCGTACCTCAGTCTGGTTTTCGGCGGTAAACAACGTGATTTCACACGCAAAGGAAATAGGGTTTCTCTCTATCGTGATATCAGGTCAACGATAGCATACTCAAACGATCCCATATATATGAGAAGCTGAAGCATTTACAGATATAACGACACTTCTTTAAGGAGTTAATGGCATGAGA
Source organism: Agapanthus africanus (assembly GCA_030015575.1). Lineage (NCBI taxonomy): Eukaryota > Viridiplantae > Streptophyta > Magnoliopsida > Asparagales > Amaryllidaceae > Agapanthus > Agapanthus africanus. The sequence goes on from JASDDO010000024.1 coordinate 852,338,428, forward strand.
AGGTGGTATATGCTATAGAGTCTTCCTTCATGTCAAACGATCGGGGATTCAATGATGAAAGAAATAGCCGAGTAACGCTATGTGCATTTAGGCTTCGTCCTTGGTGACGTATTGAATTTCAGATAGCTTGATAGATTTTACTCTTATGTTTGACATTATTATTATGGATGGCGACTTTTTATAAATTCATATTTTAAAATTGATTGTGTGGTGCCTTCTTTCTTAATCATCTGGTATGGATATTTCTATATTTTGTTTAACTATTCCGTACACGAAGTGTACGGGGTACACGATGTGTACAGGACACACATTTAACAAAGATACGTCAGCAGGTAGGAACTCTCCCTTACACGAGATATCCCCTTTATGCTAGGGAAGAATACGAAGGTGAGACTAAGTGCTATATGTCATCTGCTTGGAGCAGTGACTGTATTATTGCATACTGGGTATAGCGACAGGGGGAGCACTTAATAGAGTCGCTCTGACCGGGTTAGGATAAGATTGCCATATGCTATAAGCTGAGCAACCGAAGTGGTTATCCCATGTCCACTTCATCTGTTTTACATATAGTCGGACTAGGTGTCTTACTCGTTGCACGGGGTACGTGCTTGTCAGGAGATGTCAGGCATATCACAGGGTAATATGGCTGGACAAGTTGAATCACATGGTGATTAGACCTGGGTCTGTATGGTATAACCTAAATGGTGTACGCTCTCAGAGAGGGAATTTTATACCGTAACGCGTTGCTATACGACGAGTGCTTGGATCGTGCACATAAGAAGGTTGAGAGATGGATACCATCTCCCTCACTGTGTGAGCCTTTATGAAAACCTCTTTCACGAAAGGACGGACAGTCTATATACCATTAGCGATACTGGGTTGTCTGGATAGGTATGTTATGAGCGTCTGCTATTTTAGTTGTTGTTTCCTGCTGCGATGACAATATACCGCACATACAGGACAGTGTCAGGAAAGCAGATGAATAGTAGACTTAACTACTCAGAGCCGGAGGAAGATCGATTGGAATGTCTCCCGATTGCATCGCTAGCGCAACTCTTGTTGAAGCCATGGTAGAAAGGCTTAAGAGTGCGATGAATCAAGGGAAGACAGCAGTGTAGAAGTACGCTTCGGAGAGAGATCAAAAGTACTTGGGCAGACATGTCTGATCTGATCTGAGATACGAAATTTCGCGAGCCTAACATATATTTAGTTTATGTTGTTTTTTCTTTTAAGGAGATCCTTGTGTTGGTCCTAACGGATCTGGCTGCAAGGCTACCCGCTTGCAGGTTCTCAACGGTCCACGCCGCACCAACATAACATATATGGGTAAGAACAAGGAAGAGAAGGAGGAGAGTCTCTGGGAGAAAATTGATTTAGGGAATCAATGGTTCAGGAAAGCATCTCAGGAAGTTATGGACAACACCCACTCGAATGTGCGAGTGGGAGTATGTTAGCCATTGGGTCCAACCCGGCCCAATACCCGCCCATATGAGTGGATGCCCTATATATTCATATATAGGAGGCTAGGGTTTTAGATGAGATATGAAGTATGAGACATGCAATATTTCTAAAGAGAAAATCAAGAGAGTCGTCGTCTCCTTCTTTATCCTATTCTACTACAGTTGGCTTGCGGGATGATCATGTAGGGATTCACCCTTCTTTCCCTCCGGCCGTTGTTTGGAGGCATAAAAGACCGGATTTACAACGTGACGTGGGTGAGGATATCGATTCCACCAATTGAATCAGGTATATCGGTAAACTTTTAGGGTAAATACATGTTATTTCTACTGCGTTAATTGTATGTTTATGTATCTACGTACCTAAAGTGAACACTGAGAATTTAGGATCCTCAGGAAATTAGAAATCTTCAAATCGTATAAATCTCATTCTCATTCAAGTTGGTGTCTATCCGAATAGTAGTCTCTCCAAATATTCCGGTCTTACATGACCATTGACATGACGGTGGCAGCACAGGCCATTGGCATTTGATGAATAAATGTTTAAAAGGGCATTTATGTCTACAACAATGATGAAAAGCCTTTGTCTCAATTTTTTTTTTGGTGTGTGTTATATAAGCATTGGCTTCTTCTATTCTGTTTTCTTAAGATCTGTCTTCACGGATGAATTAACAGTCAACATATCATTCTTAATTGCATGTATCTACATTCGTCTAAGTATATTTCTATCTTTAATTGAGCCATTAATTATAATTTTATCACTTCACCTAAGGATCTATTTGGATGGTAGGACAATTGAAAGTGCTCTTGAAGTATCTTCCAATAATATATTTTTTTGAAAGAAGTGCTAGAAGTTACTTTTAAGATGGTTGTTTGTTTTTATAAGAAAGAAGTATGAAGTAATTTATTGTATTTTTTGTGTGAGAAAAACAAACAAAAAGATATTTTTGTAGAGTCAGTAAATTTTTTCTTCTTGGATGTATTAGAAAAGCATAATTAAAAGATCATTTTGTCCTGGTGCTGGTGCTCCTTACTAACTTCCAACCCAAAATAAAAGGTCTAAAATTTTGGACATAGCTATCTCCGTAGGATCATGTCATGTTTGTGAAGCAATTTTTGTTTCTTTTTCTTTCTATAATCAAATCAAACGTTTGCGGTATCAAAGAATTTCAAATAAGCTTATTTTCAGTACTTCCATTCTTCTTCATGTCAACTAAACAAGACAGGAAATTATTTGACCTCAGATGTACATGACCAAACCATGTCAATCAGTTTTTCTTCATCTAATTCTTTATGGGAGTAACCTTTAATTTGTTATGAATAGTTTCATTCCTTATTTTATCTTTTAGCGTGTCAATGCTCGTCAATCTTAACATTCTCATTTAAGCCGCAATCACATTTCAGTTGTAAATATTATGGTTTTAAGAATACAGTGGTAGTGTTTTTTTGGTGGCTTTAAAAGTACGCGGGGTTAAAATAAATCAACGATCAATTAGGAGCATGGAAAAAAATTTCTTTTTTCAAATTCTTAGGGTTGTTAAAAATAATTGAAGCTTGGAAGCTCTCTCTAGATTGGCGATAAATATTTATATATTTTTCCACACTTGCTCGACAATCAAAGAAGCCGCAACATAAATTAAATTCGATAAAATAAATCAACGAACATAAAAGTCTATTTAAATTCGATAAAATAAATTCGATCATTTTATTTTGTTAACAATTATCTCAATCTATACAGCTCTCTATCAATCTAATGATAACATACAATCTCAATATTCTATCCAAATTAATAGATTTCCAACATATCAACTCATAACTAAAGCTTTCTATAATAACTAAACCTCTCTGTTTTTTCTAGATATTAAAGTGGCTCGAAAAAGCTCAAATTCAACCGGAGCTTATTTAAATAAATAATCAAACGAACACAAACAATAAAGCTCAACACTTAACGGTTCTAAAAGGAATTAGCCGATAGTTTTGACCAGACATTTTTGACCAGACGTTGTCACGCATGATTAATGCGCAGAGATATGGAAGTGGGAAATAAAACAATAAAAGAAAAACCAATATAAAAATGAAGAATAATTAATCTCCAGCTCACCCTCAGTTATTTTAATCATTTTGGGTCTGGACCCCACCACTCATGAGCAAAATATAATCCGCGAGGAGCACGTTTTGTTGGGACGAAAACTACGTTTTACCAAGTCACATGGGTAATGTTCATTGGCATGTGATAAAGTTGATGATTAATTTATGGATTCTTAATCCTTTTTCATATGACCACAAAGATTAAAAAAAAATCAACATTCATAACTTCTTTTCTGATGATCGGTCGGTAGCGTAATCTTTGTAATGTATATGTTTACCGCTTTTCATGCGATTTAATACTTTCTGACGGCTGATTTGGAAAAATTCTTCAGTGTTCCAGCCATATGTATTGGATCACATGAGAGAAAGAAATCATGCCATGGCCAAGGGTCCTACTAAACTACTCAAAAAATGCATAGAAAATTTCATCTCTTTCTTTTTTGGTATCGGGATGTGATGGTGCTCCCAAGTGCAGATTCTTCTAATCAAGACACGTGACGGATGACAAATCTCTCACGTGCACCAACCAGCTCTTTGAAGTATCATGCGAAGGGGACATTCCTCGGCTCCTTATCTCCGAGGTATCATCCGACCTTTGGGGGGCCTCTCCTGAGTACATTCTCTTTTCTCCTAGTAACCAGCCAACAACTTGCCTCTGAGCTTTCCTACAGCTGAGCTTCATCTGCCTCCTCGCTCGTCTTCGATCTATCACAGAGCAGAGTTCCTCAACCTCCTCGCTCGTCTTCGATCTATTACAGAGCTGAGCTTCCTCAACTCCCTCGCTCATCTCCGAGCTATCACAAAGCTCAAACTTCTCATCTCACTTGCTCGTCTCCGAGCTATCCTGTATATGTGATTCCTCGGTGTTCTTGTTTGGCCGGGAGCACAGAGCCCGAGTGCCCCCGTAACGGGTTCGTGTATCTCGCAACAACGAGATCTCCGCCGGTCCACGTCCCGCATCCCACGCTAGCGTATCTCGTCATTAATGAGCGTATCCCACCATCAACGCGAACGTGACGCGGGAGCATAACGGACGGCGAAAATCTAGCATCGGCTCGCTTCATGCGACCGCTATATAAGCCCCTCTTCCAGATGAGTCGAGTATCTCGAACTCATTCCAATACGCCGCTACTTTGCCCGAATATTCCTAGGTACTTACTTAATCGTAGAGGGTCTTATGGCAGTTTCCCACCCTGGGACTTCCATTGCAGGTAGCACGGCATCAACAACAACCAACAACCCATTAAGATCCACACGCTCAACCTTCAGCTCAAATCATAACCATTCAGCACCGCAAGCAGCAAGATCGACAGAGGACAACATCTGAAGGAGATTCGGGCTTCCATCAGTTGGCGCCGTCTGTGGGAACTCGTGACTCTTTTCCACCAAAAAAAGAGTTAATCTTCCGCTTTCGATTCGATGGCCAGCGATCATCACAAAAAAGATCCTAACGCAAACCACCCCGTCCTTCGCAATGGAGGTAGGGACGGTTCTACTCCGCCTCCCAATATTGTCTAGGCATTATCAGCACGGATCGACAAACTCACGGCGATGGTGGACGCGCTCGCTCACGACCAAACTGTTGGCCATGCCCGCCAAACCGCCTCCCCCGCTCCCCAGAACAACGGCATGCACGGGACGGTAGAGGGGCGCGATCCAGTCCTTGGCTTCGTTTGTGCTAATCTCGATGTCACGGAACACCGGTGTGCCGATTCCGGCAATCACGACCGCCATAAGAGGAATGATTCCATGACTTGTTGAGCGCCGGACAGTTCAACACCGAGGTCTCGGGAGCGACCAGACTATCGCTTCAACACTCGCCACGCTTTCTCGCCCCCTGAAGAGACGTCGGTCAGGTCTCCTGATTTCAGCGAAGACCGACGTCAACATGCTCACCGAAGACGTGCACATGGCACACTCTAAAGCGAACCACGAAGGGTTCACCCCGGAGATCTAAGGTACGTGATAGAGCGAAGCTGAAGCCGCTCCACACGCAAGCCCGAAGCCAAGACAACAGGCACTCTGACTATGGAGAATTCTCGGGGAACCAACAGCGAATCGAGATCATCAAGAAGAATATTGAGGACATGCGGTTCGCCACCCGTCCGCTTGGAGGATCGGCAAAATACTCAGCGGATTCTTTCAAAAGGCTCTCTATAGAGCAGTTACTAAATGAGCAGGTCTCGCCTCGTAATAAACCGTCTAAGGTGGCCCTCTTTGACGGGAAGTCCGACCCAAAGGACCACTTAGACGCGTTTACGGCGGGTATAAGATTCCAAGATAACTCGAATGCGGCTCAGTGCCGAGCCTTCCCCACCAACCTCATCCGGGCCGAGCGAGATTGGTTTCGCGGTCTTACTCCGCGTTCAATCTCTAACTTCGACGAGCTGGCTACTCAGTCTCTCGGTCATTTCGTCGGCAACCGGCGACAGAAAAGGTCGGTTGACTACCTGTTCACCATCAAGTGCGGGGACAAGGAGTCTTTCAAAGACTATATTGCCCGTTTCTACAATGCCCTTCTGGAGGTACCCGAGCACCGAGATGAGACAATCATAACCGCCCTGAAGTCTGGTCTTAGGCACAAAGAGTGGCTCCGCTCTTTTTCATTGGCGCAACCTAAGACCCTGGCCGAGGTAAAGGTCTAGACCGAGCAGTAAATCCAACTTGAATCTAATTTTAATGCCCACCTTTCTCGAGAATACTGGAGAGACCAAAAGAAAAGGGATCTGGAAGAAGAAGGCTGATCGGTTGAAACCTTCCACTCCGAGGTTTCAAGAATACACGCCTCTCAATGTCTCGCAGGCCGAGCTGCTAGAGGAGGAGAAGAGCAAAAGATTCTTCAAGCTACCACCGATGACACGAAAGCCGGGCAAGCGACTCCACGGCCCGTATTGTGCCTATCATTGGACACAAGGACACTCGACCGAGTATTGTAAACAGCCGCACGATTACATCGAGGAGCTGATCTGCTCCAGTCACTTGGCAAAATACCTGCAAGACAAACGTCAAGCAGATAGGGGGCAATGCGATCAACTTGAAGCCGGAGAGCTGACAATCGAGCAGATCATGGTCATCACCGGTTGACCCGAGTTCGAGCAACAAGGGCACCCGCTATATCCGGTCATTCGATGCAGCAGAGTTTAAACTGTCTCAACAATCTGTATTTTCTTTAATAAATAAAGATTTTAGCTTCCCTGCAATCTAAACTGCTTCTTTTTGTTTCCGAGCAAAGACGCCCTACAAGGTCGGTGGGTAGCTTCCTGCCTATCATGCAAGGACCGTCGTTTTACTCAAGTAAATGAAGCGCGGATGTGCTTATAGGTATCCAACCAAAGCCCTCATCACGAGGCCGCCGGGTAGCTTCCTGCTCGGACCATTCACCGTGGGTAGCTTCTTGCTCGGCCCATTCACCGCGGGTAGCTTCCTGCCGAACATGCTATGAATCTAAAGCCCTCATCGCGAGGCGTCCGGGAAGCTTCCTACTTGTCCCGGCAGCTTCTCGCCCAACAACATCGTGGATCTAAAGCCCTCATCGTGAGGCCACAGGGCAGCTCCCTGCTCGGCCCATTCACCGCGAGTAGCTTCTTGCCAAACATGCATTGAATCTAAAGACCTCATCACGAGGCGACTGGGTAGCTTCCTGCTCAGCCCATCTACAGCGGGTTGCTTCCTTCCCAACAGCGCCATGGATTTAAAGCCCTTATCCCGAGGCCGCCACATAGCTTCCTGCTCGGTCCATCCACCACGGATAGCTTCCTGTCCTAACAGCGCCGTTTATCTAAATCCCTCATCAGGAGGTCGCCGGGCAGCTTCCTGCTCGTCCCACCTGCAACAAGTAGCTTCCTGCCCAACAAGGCTGTGAATCTAAAGCCCTCATTGCGAGGCCGCTGGGCAGCTTCCTGCTCGGTCCATTCACAGAGGGTGGCTTCTGTTGGGTTCCCTAGCACGACAGCAAGATTTCAGGAGGCATCATCCATACCATTTTCAAATTTTTGCCATACTAAAGAACCCTAACCACAGAATCTTAACTAAAGATTTAGACGAACTAGCAATGCAAACAACTTTACATCTAAGTGAATGAGGAATACAACCCTTGTAGACCGGTCCTTCACTTCTAAAGCTATGTGTAGTAGTCCCTTCGCTCTAAGTAGTGAACACCCGAACTCTAATAAGGGTTCACATGAAGAAATGAACAAGCTTGCTCGAAATCTTCGAGGCAGAAGATGATCTACGAAAAGCTCACGCTATCTCTTCACTAATGGTAGATTAGTGAAGGAAACACCTTAAATTAAATGGCTAATATACTAGAGAATGATGAAGTAGGAATTGGGCTCACTTTAGATTCATTTTTCTCACAATATTTCTTCACCATTTCAAAAGCTAGCAAGTTTTTTCATGAGGAAGAAGAAGATGAAGTGGAGATGAGAATGAAACTCATGAGGTGAGAATAGCAACCATGGGTGAGTTAGTGTCATACACTAACTCATATAGAGAATAAACCATAGCTAACAATAATGGTTAGGTTAATAAATATCTACAAGTAAAATAAAATTAGTGGACTTGGTCAATGGTTTCACAAGCTTCAACCATGTGACTTAATTCCAACTAATTTGATTTACTTTAAATAAATAAAATCTTATCATTATTATAAGCATAGTGTGAGTCTCATACACCCATGTAGCATGTGGCATCAAGCATGACACAAAATAATGTATATTAATATATATCACATATACACCAAGTGTACACTAGTGAGAAACAGAAATGTTAAGTGAGCTAATATTAGTTAATGTAAATTAATATATCAAATATATAATTAAACATTAAATTATTAAATCAACACTTGATCCGGTTATATCACATACAACCGACTAATATCAAATGTATCAACCTGTCGAATCAACACTTGATTCGACAGCCCGGTTATATCACATATAACCGACCGATATCACATATCGCGAGATTAGAATGCGGTATCACATACGCGCATTAATCTCGGTCCCGCACATATCACATATGTGCTCCTACTTCATTTCGCATGAACCAGGAAACCTCTGTGTAAGAATCTAAAGACTCGTCAATACGTCGGCAGTAGGTGATGATCAAATCAAACACCCACAAGCCGCAAGCGGTCTGCTAAACGTAACGGCCTCCCGGGTATTGAGCGATCAGAAGATCAACAGGCAAGTCTACTCAGACTCCTGCGAATCCAATCAGTAACACTACCATACAGTCCGGTCTCTTCGTCCGATATGTCGCATATCGCAGCCTGGGGGTGGTAAACGTCAGACCCCAATAGCCTGATAATTCATGCCGGTGCAAGGTCCATAACGGTTCGAGAAACTACTGATAACACTTACCAGTAAATCTCAGCAACCCTGGCTAGAGATTTGCTGTTATGGCCAATCAAGTATAGCGCAATATCAACCCCCAATACCGGGAGAGACGAAATCCCCTCCTATCACTCATTGCCTCTATGTGACTCAGGACTGTACCCTAAAACCACCTTTTTACACGATCTCTTGAACGTGGTATGGTGGAAATCAAAGCACAGTGGGAATCACACAAGACTCTATGACGATCTCGGGTCGACAAACTAACATGTACCAGTGTCACCCGAGAACTGCTATTTGACGATATGTATAATACCATTTAGGAGTTCTCGGCGAGTCCGTCCAGTGTACCCAGTCTCCACTGACCACCCGTATATCTTCTCTGATGTCAAATACCAATGGATATGGGATCGTCCATCGCCCATCATATGAGTCGAGAAGCGTATACGCTAGTCTACTCTGGAATATCGATGCCCTGTCTCGATACTCCCACGACCAGGAACATTTGGAGGATGTAGTTACCAACTACCTATGCCCCACTAGTATGATCTGCATCATAATCCTGGTAGTCAAGTACTCATCCTAAGGGCTTTATCAATATGTAATAGAGAGACTATAAGTGTACATGTTAAGATAAAGTGCAACCAGATAGCATACTATCATGTCGAGCAAGAAAGTATTCCCTATATACGTCCAAACATCCACTACAATATACATCACATGTACAGTAATGGCCTCTAGGGCATACATATAACTAACAGCTTCCTGCCCAACAGCGTCCTGGATTTAAATCCTTCATCACGAGGCCGCCGAGCAGCTTCCTGCTTGGTCCATCTACAGCGGGTAGCTTCATATCCAACAGCACCGTAAATCCAAAGCTCTCATCGCGAGGCGGCCGGGCAGCTTCCTGCTCTACCCATCCGCATCGAGTAGCTTTCTACTCAACAACATCGTGGATTTAAAGTCCTCATCACGAGGCGGCCGAGTAGTTTCACGCTCGGCCGATCCACCACGGATAGCTTCCTGCCCAACAGCGCTGTGGATCTAAAGCCCTCAACATAAGACCGTCTGGCAGCTTCCTGCTCGGCCCATCCGCCGCGGGCAACTTCTTGCCCAACAGCGCCGTGGATCCAAATTCCTCATCACGAGATGGCCGGGTAGCTTCCTGATCGGCCCATCCACAACGGGCAGCTTCCTGCCCAACAAGACCATGAATCTAAAGCCCTCGTCATGAGACCGCCGGGCAGCTTCTTGCTTGCCCCATCCACAGCGGGTAGCTTCCTGCCCAGCATTGCCGTGGATCCAAAACCCTCATTGCAAGGCGGCCGGACAGCTTCCTGCGTGGCTCATCCGCAGCGGGTAGCTTCCTGCTCAACAGCGCCGTGGATCAAAAGCCCTCATCACGAAACGTCCGGGTAGTTTCCTGCTCGGTTCATCCACTGCGGGTAGCTTTCTACCCAACAACGCCGTGAATCTAAAATCCTCATCACGAGGCCACCAGGTAGCTTCCTGCTTGGCCCATTCACCGCAGGTATCTTCCTGCCCAACAGCGCCGTGGATCTAAAGCCCTCATTACGAGACGACCAGGTAGCTTCTTGCATAGCCCATCCACAGCGAGTAGCATCCTGCCCAATAACGCTGTGGATCCAAAGCCTTCATCATGAGGCGGCTGGGTAGCTTCCTATTCGGCCCATCCACCGCGGGTAAGTTCCTGCTCAACAACGCTGTAGATTTAAAGCCCTCATCACGAGGCCGCCGGGCAGCTTCCTGCTCGGTCCATCCACAGCGGGTAGTTTTTTTCCCAACAACACTGTGGATCCAAAGTCCTCATCAAAAGGCGGCCCGGCCCGGCCCATCCACTATTGGATATATTTCCCTCAAAGTCAATTATTAGATCGCAGGCACGTGATTGCAATGATTGAAGGAGGACCTATACCGGTAGGATAGTCTTATTCAAGATGACAGTATGCTATCTGGTTTGTCTTTATCATCGTGTACATGCTTTAGATGACATTACAAATCACTATTACACGTTGATGGAGCCCTTAGGACTCTTGCTTGACTACCAGCAGTATGATAGCGATCATATACGTGAGAGTTGGTAGTCTATAAGCACATCCTTAAAGTGTCCCTAGTCGTGGGAGTTTCGAGACTGGGCATCGATACTCCATGAGTAGACTAGTGTATACGATCGAGACCTTGACGAGGGACGGTGGCTGGTCTCACAAGCCATTGGTGTCAGTTGGTTCACCTAAGACGTATACAGGTGCTCATTGGGTTATGAGTACACCGGACGGACTCACCGGGAACATGCTAGTTGGTATTATACCTAGCGTCAGATAGCAGTTCCCTGGTGACATGTGTACAGGTTAGTCTATCGACCTGAGATCGTCATTTGTCTCGTGTGAGTTCCCACTGTGCTTTGATTACTACCCTACCATGGCTCAAAGGAGTCGTGCAAACAGGTTTTAGTTGGGTACAGTCCCGATCCACAGGAGGCAGTGAGCGGATCGGCAGGGGTTTCGTCTCTCCCGGTCTTGGGGTTGAGATCGTGCTGTGTCTAAGAGAACCATTACATAAAGTCCTTGGCCACGGCAAGTGAGATTTACTGGTAGGTATTCTAGTAGTATCTCAGGGTGTTCTGGGCTACACTCCGGCACAACTTATACCGCTATTGGGGGTCTGACGTTTACCAGCCCCCTAAGCCCGATATGCGATACTCATAGACGAACGGACCGGACTGTACGGATATTGTCACTGACAGGCTCAGTAGGGTTTCCGGATGAGTTCGCTCATCGGCCTCCCTTTTGGTCAATACCTGGGCGGCCGTTACGTACAGCTAGTGTAAGTCCATGCTACCTCTCCCGGTACTTTCGGGCATGCGGAATTTGGTGAAAAACAATTTTCTAGAGGTGGTAACATGGACTCATAACCGGATCTTTGTTAAACATATAACTAACAACCTAACTAGGAGTTGTTAACTACTCGGTTAGGGGGTTATACCTTTCTTTCTTGAACTCCTTCGTCTTCAAGCCTCGATGGTTGTCCGGATCGGCTTCACCCCGTCGTCTCCTTGCGCCGAAGATCGATCCACCTGAAAGCTTCTACCTTTGGCTTCTTCTTCGGTCTTTGAAGAAAACTAGTTCACTTGGTTTGCTAAACCTTATGAACTAGAGTGAGTAGAGAAGAGTGTGTTGGGATTTTCTCTATGGTTCTTGGTTCTCAACACATGAGACAAGTGAACCATAGACTAAAGAGAGGGAGAGCAAGAGGAAGAAGATGAGAGCTCAAGAACAAGAGAGAGAATGAAAATGATAGAATGAGCAAGACTTTTCTCACTTGGCTCTCATAATCCAAAACCATCATCACAAAAATAGTAATCAAGTATTGTGTAAATGGTTTAAGTCAAAATGGCTATATCATTTCATGCACTCATATTGCACAAGAGAACAAGCAAGTGAAAAGTCTTTGCCATGAAATGATAGCCATTGTCATCATGATGGTCAACTAGTCCAACCTAGTCAACCGGTCAACAAAGTCAACAAGTCAACAAAGTCAACCCGTCAACAACCATGTCACCACAATACTTAATTAATATTATTGTTAATCATATATCATATTCTTATTAGGGTTGAGCAAAAAGTCAATAGTCAACAGTCAACGGTCAACAACCCTAATGAGAATCCTCTGCCTCTGTCTCTCCGTCAACTGTGCATACACACCCGCATCCGCGTTCCGAGGAACACGAATACAAACTGGATAAAACCAATCCCAATACGTACACTAGGATCTGGCTTAAACCAAAGTCCGCTAGTGTAAACCGTCCGGACACTAAACGTGCACAAGTGCACGGATGTGACTGAACCCTGTCGTAAAACCATGCGACCTGTCGCAAAACCATGCGACCTCTACTCTTTTGCCTAAAGGTGAATAGCTTTCTGTGTGGGACTCTAAAGACTCGACACTACGCTGGCAGTGGGTTTAACCACAGACCGCAAGCGGCACTAGCTGTGCGTAACGGTCCCCAGGTAGATGCCGACAAGAAGACTGACGAGGTGAAACCCATCTGAACTCCTACTGAGCCTGAATGTGACAGTCTCCGTACAGTCCGGTCTGTTCGTCTGATATATTGCATGGCGGGCCTAGGGGGCGGTAAACGTCAGTCCCCTAATAGCGGTACAAGTCGTGTCGGAGTGAAGCCCAATACACCCTGAGATAGCACTGGAAGCCTACCAGTATATCTCGCTTGCCCTGGCCAGGGACTACCCGTATAATAGCTCTCCTAGACACAGCGCGATGTCAACCCCCAATACCGGGAGAGAAGAATCCTGTCTAACCGTTACTGCCTCCAAGTGCTTCGGGACTGCACCCAACTACTACCTGTTTGTACGACTCCTTTGAGCCGTGGTAGGGTAGTAATCAAAGTACAGTGGGAACACACTCGAGGCGAAGTGACAGTGTCAAGTCAGCGGACTAAGCTGTACTCATGTCACCTGGGAACTGATAACTGACGATAGGTATAATACCAACCGGTCAGTTCCCGACGAGTCCTGTCCAGTGTACTCGTAACCTAACGAGCACCCGCATACTATCTCCAGTACGACGTACTAACGGCCGTGGGACAGACCGTCTCCCACACTGGGACGAGAAGCGCATGCGCTAGTCTACTCCGGAGTATCGATGCCCTGTCTCGATAGTCCTGCGACTAGGGACCTGCATAAGGATGTGCTTATAGATTACCCAGCCTCACTAGTGTGACTGCCATCACAACGCTGATAATCAAGCAAAGATCCTAAGGGCTCCACTAATGTGTATAGGTGATATACTAAAATAAACACAAGTACACATTGAAGTAGAAACAAACCAAGTAGCATACTACTATTTTGAGCAAGATTGTATATGCAAGGTGAATATCCCAAGCTTCCATTAAGTAATATACAAACTAGTATGATACAGTAATGGCCTCTAGGGCATATACACTAACAGCTAGTACCACTGACGTGCTTGTGGTTAAACCCACTGCCGGTGTATTGACGAGTCTTTAGAGTCCACCATAAATAGTTTCTCAAGTTCGGGCGAAACGTTGTAGAGGCCGTATGGTTTTTATGGCAGGGTTCGATCATATACGTGCACTTGTGCACGGATCATGATCGGACGGATCATACTAGTGGGCTTTAGTTTAAGACGGATGCTAGTATTAGAAATGTTGGATTACTTTCGTCTCATTGCATTCGTATTCAGTCGGAATACGGATGCAGGTATGTATATACAGATGAGGGGTATCCTTGTGATCCATCACGAGTTTACTTTAGAAGATATCATTCTATTTATTGTTATAAACATTTGGATTAATGTTTATTAAGTGGAAATTGTGAGTGCAAGTTTTGTCCTAGAGCATTGATTATGGCATATGCTTGTTTGGTGACTCATGGTGTCATTTTTTGTGACATGTCCATTTTCATGATTGATTATTATGTGGAATTGATGTGTGGAGAGAGAGAGGGCAACCACTAAGGGTTGGGGTTGGCTCTTCATTTGTATGATGAGCTCTCACATTTTTCATCCCACACAATAAGCAAGCTCTTCTTCTTCTTCACTAGCTTTCTCCTTGAGCTCACAATTTCCTCATTAATGGCTTCTTCTTCAACCTCCATCCATACCATCTCATGTGTTGAGAATCAATGGATATCTTGAAACAAAGTTATCACATACATTCTCTACTTCACCTTGGACATGTCGGCTAGCAAACTTCATGTCCGAGTTGCTTCGGTTTTGAAGCGAGAGCCCGTAAAAAGATTCTTTGACGTGGTGCCACTTCGACGAGGAGACTAGAGATCGAGCGAGATCGGAGATGCCGCGAGGAGCTAAGGATGGTGGCTAAAAACCGAAGGACACGGATCGATCGGTATAGCCATTCTAACTTCTTTGTAGTTGCTAGTTTAGGGTTAATGGCACGATCCGGGTAAAAGGCTGCATTAGCGCCAGTTTATAAAAAGTTTTTGTTCCACGTTTGGCCTCGGATTGACGGCCGGGGCGCTACCGTAGACTTACATGGTATCAGAGCCACGCCATTAACCCCTTACTAGCTTGTTCTAACATGTTTAAAATATCGATCGAACAAAATTTCCAAAACCGCAATTCCATTCGTCAAGTTTCTGTCGAAATTTAAAAGTGGTCGAAAAATTATTTTCAGTGTATCAGAAAATCGTGCAGGCTTTTCTAAGACTACAGAAGAAATTTGGTCGACTGAACCCACAAGATTGCTGCGGAACCGCCGCACAACCCATGTGTTGGCCGCGGTTTCGCCACCGTTTTGGGGCAACAGTGCACCATATTTCTTCTGGGTGTCTTTCATATGGAATTATGGTTTCTGAGATGTTTAGTTTTGGCTCAGATTTGTTTGAGTGCTGGGTTTTGCACTTGGGGCCATTTCGGGAAGTTTTGTCGATCAAAATTTTAAATACGTTAGTTCACTGTACTTACATTACTATCTGCGACCGTGAATGTCATTCGAGCGGTACAACTTGTCTAATTGCTATATGTTCTTTTAGACATGTTTGCGAACGTGACATTCACGTTGATGTTCTGTGTTGTGCTGTGATGTTGCGGATTTGTCGTGGTGGATAGCTTGTGTGCAATGTTAGTACAGTTTAGTTTTATTTGTACATTTGATATTGCAGGGCGAGCGTCCGATATGTGGACTGCCGTCACTGCCTGTTTGTATATTATTCTTTTGGGGCACGACCGGGTTGAGGTCGATGTCACCGTTGTATATATTTTCTTTTCTGTACTAGGATTACCCCGCGGGTGAGTGCACGGATAGTCGGGTTGTGGAGGGCAACGGGCCCGCATCTCATGGCGTTGAGACGAAGGGGGCTTCACTCTAGAATTGGCGGGCTATTCGCCGCACTCGTAGGGGGGTACAGGTTGACCCAAGGATGGGTGCTCAAGTTACCGAATTCCGTGAAGTGCTGGGTGGTCCATTCACTTTACTGAAGGGGGCTGCCTTACTTCTGGTTTTGGCGGGTAACTTGCCGCACTCGTAGGGGTCTAGGTTTTCATTGCACAGGCTATCCACACGACCAGGGAAACGTCGGGTTTCAGTTGCGGCTCAAGGGAAACCCGGGGCTCTCAGATTATTTGTATTGTTCTGTGATACTTATTACTTTTTGTGATGTTGCATTTATCACGCCTGGAGCGATTATTATATATTGCTATATATATACTGGTAGATGTTGTATATGTTTTACACCCGCGCTAATCCAGTCACCGCTCTGTCGTTAGTTAAGTAACCTAACGGGTGATGACGGGACACAGTGGCGAATGCGGATGGCATATACATACATCATATTTTCGTTCTTTTTGGTGTGATTAATTGATGGGACTGCATTAATTCAGATCAATGCAAGGAAAACAAACATGTCTGATATTGTTGGAACAATTTTCAAAAAGCTGTTATTACAAGGACGTTTTTCTTTTACTTTGCACAGTGGTATTCGGTTATGAATATCCAGCACCTCATTCGACGAGGCAAGGGCCGAGATCCCTTCATCGGGAGTGACCCCTTGGACAGAAGTTTGCGTCAGGGTAATAACTTCATTATAGTCGATTACTTTTTGCTTTGCATCACAGTATTCAGTTGAAATATCTTGCATCTCATTCTACGGGGAAAGAGCCGAGATCCCTTCACCGGGAGTGACCTCTTTAGCAAAGGTTTTCGCCACTATATATTTGTAAAAAGCTATCTGGTTGCTTCAACGATATCTAGTTCATTACGTTAAAGGTTTTTCGCCAAAAGCCATTCGTAGCCCTCCGTCATTTCAGACGGGTAGCACTTAGTATTCATGCTATGTTTGTTGACCTTCGTCAAGACATAGTGTATGGTGGTTGTTTGTTACCTTTCTGTTGCATAGAAAGATACGTTAGTTTGGGACAGTTGTACAGCCTTGTTGACCTTCGTCAAGGGCTTGTACGGGTGGGTTCAAATTAACCTGGACAATGACGGATAGAACTTGACATGTGACTTATGATTTGTTGGCCTTCGTCAAGGTCATAAGAGCATGGGGTAAAAATCACATCGGGAGTTTCAAACATACAGGAAACTTGCCAGGCATGCGCATACCTTCTGGAGTGTGATAACGTGAGTGGATTCTATCAGGTTATCAGGCGATGATAGTTGGATCCCGATTCTCATTTACTCCTCGGGTGATTTTAGATGATCCCGACTAATTCTTCTTTCTGGTTTGGAGGAGAATTTGAGGATACAGTGGGAGGCTTCATAATTAGATAAATTGATAACCATTCTGATCTAGGTTAGAGTGCACGCAGAGTGTTTCTTTTCTCTCTCTCTCTTTGGCAGCGACCATGGCCCGACCCTAGACTATGACTCAGTGACCAAGTTAACCGAACTTTCTTAAAACACTGGTTTTTGGATTGTCTGAGTTGCATACTTCATTGCCACTCCTAGTTTTACCCTTTGCTTTTTTCTGGAACACCCCGTATCACTACGAAGATCCACAGTTATTTGGATATGCCCATCGTATGGTTATACACGAACTCGAAGAAACTTGTTCCAGATTCGAGGATGGTTTCCGGTTCTGGAGAAAATGAATAGGACTATTGTCACGCCCCGCTTCCCAAAATATGGAAAACGAGGGATGACTAGGCCAGCCATGCTCCTACGGTCAAGGAATCATCCTGCCGTAGTCACACTTCGGCTTCTAGCTCTACATGGTAATCAGTAAATAAAGCACAGTATTAAAAGGAATCACATCACTAATTTATTACATTAAAATCCCATTGTTCACAGATTACAGATAATAAAAACGATAACTAACCAAGTCCAATTTCACAATCTCCTTTATAGCAAACAGTAATGAAGGAGGTACACCAAACTATATCTCCGTGAACTCAAAGGATAGATCCGTCTCCTGTGCTGGTCTTCCCGCGGAATCTGAGCATGCATAATCAGGTCGTCAGAGCGACACAAATAACAATATTATTATATTCAGATGAAACAGGTAAATGAGGTAATACTGGTATGCGAATAATGCAAGTAAACACTATGTCACTATATGATGCAGAATATGTTATGTGTCCCTATCGGTCTCTAGGTCATGTTTGAAATCACACAGTGAAAGGAGGATCATGTTTAACAGGAGTCTCGTACATACCCGAGACAACGGCCCACATGCCCGGGACATAACCCTGTCAGCCGGATCGCTAGATCCTGTCCTACACGTATAAGTATCACGGTTCGAATGATCATCCTCTAAACACGGTCCCGCTAAATACGATACTCTTTCCACTTTGATTTCCCCTTTTTCCCCAGGTTACACTATTTAAGATATTGATCTAGTTGTGTACGAGTATACCAATGACACGGTTTCACCACTATCCACTGTATCAATCACTGTCACGAATGTTCACTTTCCATTGGTGTACTCGTCACTCCTAGATCAACATCTATCACTCACGATAATGCAATGTCCACACGCACTAACACTGTGTAAATGGCAAGGATATGATATATGTATTGTAAACTACTAAATAAGCTCGGTATGTTATGAATTAATATGCATGTCACGAACCAAAATGAATTACACGAATTAATATGTTACGAATTCATCAAATATGATGTAGGTAAGATATATAGAACAATCAGTTAGGAATTCATCAAAATTTGTTTCAGTTCAATCGGAGTTTCGGTTTTCAAGATATAACTGTTTCAGTTTAAGTGCCCGCGGCTGGAATTTCAATTTCAGAACTGATCATCTGTTTCGCGACACGAATTGCACCCAGTTGGGCTCAGAATATAGCGATGTCACAGTTAGATGAAATTTAGGGTTTTCGATAAAGTATTCAATGCAACAGACGGATCCTCAATCGCATCTGTACGTTGAAAGTTATACACAGTTCAATCTCAAATGTCATTTCAGAAATTGTTCTGAACAGCTTTACGTTCTGCCTTTTTAAAATAAGTTTAAAATACAAACTGCGATGAATCGGAATGAAACCACTTGTTTTCTTTCACTAACAGGAATATTTTATAACTACCGTAAGGTTCCGTATCACACGATTTCAGGAAACACGGGGACGCAGGACTTTAGACAGATCATACTAATCAGAAACGCTCTGGACTGCAGTCCAGAGTCGTGTTTCAATCCACTTATCTTCATGGTTTCAGAACAGAAAGCATTAAAATTCTACATAGTATTAAAGTTCGTCGAGTCGGCTTCGATTTAAACCCTCGAACGCAGTTTTCCAATATGTATATGATTTAAGGTGATTTTATTCGTTTTCAGGTACGAAAGAGTTCTAGTTTAAACAACATATATGGGGGTATCACTTTTTGTCACGAACGATCGTATTTTCCAGCGAATTTCGCACACGTTATATATCATAAAAAGGGCCAACAGAACATATAGATTACCGTCAAATTAGACAAATATTTCCATTAGGATCGCACATCGAACACATATGTCTCAATATATTTAGTTAATCGGTACGTTTCAATTTATATGATTTTAAGGTTGTACCACTAATAATTTAGCATGAAGCAAGTAAACACTTGCCTGGAGAACGCCTCGGGATCGTACGGCAGCAGTGTCGTCACGGACGCGCGTTGTACGCCGCGGAACCAGTTCGCGCGAGCCTCGATCGAGCACGGGTTTTACGTCGGGGTTTCCCGGAGCCGTCTTGCGTGCGGTGGGAGCTTAGGGGTGCTCTGTGGTTCACCTGAGATGTGTTGGGGTTGCTGACGGTCAACGGCGTCGCTCCGGCGATGGGCACCGTAGATTTAACAGTGAGGGAAAAAACTGTTTTTTTTTTTTTTTTGAAAAGGAAATTGGATTTTGGAATTGTGGAGAGGGGGAAAAGGTTGAGCAGTGGCCGGGAGTTGTTGTGATGACGATGATGTTGAGGAAGTCTTAGGTCGATGGATGGTTCAGATGAGATGGGGGTTCACCGGCGTCGATGGGGTGAGGTGGTCGAGCTAAGTTGGAGTGGGTTTGTGTGCAGGTGAGGACTGGTGGGGGCTCGGGTGATGAAGGGAGGAGTCGTGGAGGAGAAGGTTGGCAGAGGAGACGTGAGGTGATGCAGGAGGGAATTGGAGGGAGTTCGTCGTCGTCGTGGGTGGAGGTGGCAGTGGGTTAAGGGGGATTTTGGGGGCTCGGTGGAAGTAGAGGAAGATGAAGAGTGAGTTGGAGACGAGGTGAGTAAGAGAGAGAGATGAGAGCGACGAGGCTGTAATCATGGGAGCAACGGCAGGGCGAAGGCGTCGGCGGAGGAGGCGTGTCGCGCGCGCGTTAATGGAGGTAGCCGTTGGGATGTTTGAGAAGAGGAACAGTGGGGAGTTTGGGTGAGGAAATGGGAAAAGAGATTGGGCTCGTGGGGATTCAAAAATGTATGGTGGGCTGAGGAATGGTAAGCGGGCCGGGGGCTGTTTTTAAAAAATTTCTTTTTAAAAATGAAGACTTTGTGGGCTGTAGGGTAGGCCGGACCAAAAATATAATTTCCTTTTTAAAAAAAATGAAGACAGAAGTGTCTGATTTCAAAATTAGATTGGGCCTTGGGAAAAATTTAAAAAGGGATTTAATTAAAAAGTTTTGAATGGGCTGAAAATTACAAATAGGTTTAAGTTTAAAGTATTTTACTCACTTTGGTTTAATTCGGCTTTGGTTTTAGGTTTTAGATTCTGGGTTTTGACTTTTAGGGTTTGGACTATAATTCCAAAAGAGTTGGAAAAATAGGATTTAAACAACCAACAAAAATATACAAAGTCAAGAATAAGTTAATTACTAAAATTCAGAAAATAGGAAATTTCATGTAGAAAGGAAACGGGGATTTACATCATACCCCCCCTTAACAAAAATTTCGTCCTCGAAATTTAACAAGGATACAAAGAAACAAAAGTACTAAACAAAGAGATGTGGATAACGATCACGGATATCTTCCTCCCGCTCCCAGGTGGATTCTCCTGGGGAACGACCGCCCCAAGACACTCGGACTAATGGAATGACCTTATTCTTCAGTACTTTCTCTCTACGGTCGAGGATGGTAGAAGGCTGCTCCTCGTAAGACAGATCGGTTCCCAAAACTAGCTCTGAATGGTCCAGGACATGACTCTCATCCCGGACATAACGCCGCAACTGTGACACGTGGAAGGTATTGTGCACACCAGCTAGCGATGGAGGCAAGGCAAGTCGATAGGCCACCTCTCCTACTCGCTCTAGCACCTCAAAAGGTCCGATAAAACGGGGACTAAGTTTTCCCCGACTTCCGAACCTGATAACTCCACGAGTAGGGGAAATTTTCAAGAACACATGATCTCCGACTTCGAACTCAAGTGCCCTTCTGCTGGTATCTGCCCAACTCTTTTGTCGATCCTGAGCCGTCTTAATACGCTGCCTGATCATTTGGACCTTGTCAACTGTCTGAACGATGAGTTCGGGGCCCAGTAATCTTCGTTCTCCCACATCATCCCAACATACTGGGGATCGACACTTCCGCCCATATAGCGCTTCAAAAGGAGCCATCTGAATACTAGCCTGATAACTGTTGTTGTAAGAAAACTCGACTAGGTGCAGATGGTCCTCCCAGGAACCCTGAAAGTCCAACATACAGGCTCTCAACATATCCTCGAGCGTCTGAATTGTACGCTCAGATTGTCCATCCGTCTGTGGGTGATAAGCTGTGCTGAATTTGAGGCGGGTTCCCAAACTCTCCTGTAAGCTCTTCCAAAAGTGCGACAAGAATCTCGTGTCCCGGTCTGACACAATGCTGACTGGAACACCGTGAAGTCGCACAATCTCCTGCATATATCTTTCTGCCAGTGATTCTGTCGACTGTCCCACTCGGAAAGGTAGAAAATGTGCAGCTTTTGTGAGGCGATCGACGATAACCCAAATAGCGTTATTGCCTCTAGGGCTCCGTGGTAAGGCCGTCACAAAATCCATAGTAATGTGCTCCCATTTCCATTCAGGTACCGGCAATGGTTGTAATAATCCTGCTGTCCTCTGATGTTCCGCCTTCACCTGCTGACATACCAAGCATCTGGATACGAACCTCGCGATTTCCCGCTTCATTCCGTTCCACCAAAAGTGCTGCTTTAGGTCCTGATACATTTTTGTACCTCCTGGATGCACAGAATAGGCTGAACTGTGTGCTTCAGTCAACACTTCTTCTCGTACATCACCTTTAGGTACGCAGAGTCTGCTACCGAATCTCAAAGAGCCATCTTCATGTATAATCAAATCCGTTCTTAGTCCAGCTTCCACTTGCTCTCTGAACTTTTGTAATCGGGGATCATCCGCTTGTGCAATCTTGATGCGATCCACTAGGAAAGATTGCACCTGTAGTTGCCAAAATTGACTGAGTGCGTTCGGAGTAATGACCTCAAGTTCAAGTCTTTGGAAATCCTCAATAATACTCCTCTGATCGGTCAACATCATGACCGCTGGTTTGCGACTGAGTGCGTCTGGTACAACATTCACCTTTCCCGGATGATACTGAAGTTCCAAATCATAATCTGCCATTAGCTCTAGCCATCGGCGCTGCCTCATGTTCAATTCCTTCTGGGTGAAAACATACTTCAAACTTTTGTGATCGGTGTATACCTCCACTTTTTCTCCCAAGAGATAGTGTCTCCAAATCTTCAACGCAAAGACTACTGCAGCTAACTCCAAGTCATGTGTAGGGTAGTTCTTCTCGTGGTTCCTCAGTTGTCGAGAGGCGTAAGCAACCACACGGCCGTGCTGCATCAAAACACAGCCTAAACCCTTCCCTGAGGCATCACTGTGTATCACCAAACCACCTGAATCATCTGGTACAGTAAGAATAGGCGCCGTGGTTAGTTTCTGCTTTAGTGTGTCGAATGCCTGAGTGCATTCCTCTGTCCATGTATATGGCACGTCCTTCCGTGTCAGCCGTGTCAATGGTTCCGCGATCCTTGAGAAATCTTGGACGAATCTCCGATAATAACCTGCCAATCCCAGAAAACTCCTGATCTCTGCTACTGATTTCGGCGTCGGCCAATCTCTGACAGATTCTATCTTTGCCGGGTCCACTGAGATGCCTTCGCCCGAAACAATATGTCCCAAAAACTGAACCTTGTCAAGCCAGAATTCACACTTGCTTAGCTTCGCGTACAACTTCTCTTCCCGAAGAACCTGCAGTACCGTGCGCAAATGCTCAGCATGCTCTTCTCGGGTCTTTGAATAGACAAGTATGTCGTCGATAAACACAACGACAAACGTGTCCAAGTATTTTGCGAACACCCTGTTCATTAAATCCATGAATATTGCTGGGGCATTGGTAACACCGAACGGCATCACAAGGAACTCGTAATGTCCGTATCGGGTCCTGAAAGCCGTCTTGCATACATCCTCGGCTGCTACTCTGATTTGATGATATCCAGAACGGAGATCCAACTTCGAGAAAACCTTGGCTCCACTTAGCTGATCGAATAGGTCATCGATACGCGGGATTGGGTATTTTTTCTTTATTGTGACCTTGTTCAGCTCCCGGTAATCTATGCACATTCGCAACGATCCATCCTTCTTCTTTACCAATAGAACTGGTGCACCCCACGGTGAAGCGCTTGGCCGAATAAATCCCTTCTCCAATAATTCTTCAACCTGTTTCTTCAATTCCGCCAACTCTACTGGTGCCATCCTGTAGGGGGCTCTGGATACTGGGGCTGTACCTGGAATCAAATCGATTGAGAACTCCAAAATTCGAGGAGGTGGTAGACCTGGTAGATCTTCAGGAAATACGTCTAGGAAGTCCCGAACAATTTCTGGGGCTGGGCTCTCATCAATCTCCATAGCTGTCAGTTCCTTGGGCTTGGCTCTATATTTAGCTGGCTCCAAAGATTCGCTTCCACCCTCAAAAATGAACTCCGGATGGTTAGGGATGCGGAAGATCACCTTCCTTGCACGACAATCGATAACTGCATGGAAAGTGCTCATCCAATCCATCCCGAGGATTGCGTCGTAACTGCCTGTCCCAATTAGGAGGAAATTCGCATAGAATTCCCTGCCACACACTACAACCGGGCATAATCTACATTCTCGACTAGATATTATGATGCCATTACCCGTATGAATTTCCCATCCCTTGGTTAGTGGTTCATGTGGTATTGAGTGTGTATTTGTGAAATGCTCAGACAAGAAACAATGCGATGCTCCTGAATCAAAAAGCACTCTAGCTGGCAAGGAATGTACGAGTAGAGTACCTGTAACCACATCTCCTGACGCTTCTGCCTGCTCTGCGGTCAAGGTGAAAGCCCGTCCCTGACCGCGACCTGTAAATGGTTGCCTCTGCTCCTGCGGCCTCTGCTGTGACGGTCCAGAACCTCCCTGTATTTCTGCTCGTTCAGGACAACTGTTAATCCTGTGTTGACTGGAACCGCAAATCAAGCACTGTCCCTTGGCACGGCGACAGTCCTTCTGAGTATGTCCTCCTCTACCGCAATAGCCGCAAGTTACGCCCTGTCTCTGGGGGCGATGCTGTGGTACAAACGGGCGCTTCATTTGCGTCGTCCCTGCTCTGTGAACCGGTATAGCTCCTCGAGAAGGCGCATGGGTACGAGCTGGAATGACCGGGGGTCTCCTGAACTTGCTAATCAATTGCTCTTGAACTCTCGCCGCGTTGAGTACCTGTGCGAAAGTCTGTAGATCCAACGATGCAATCAGCTGCTGCAACTCAAAATCTAACCCCTGAAGGAATCGCCTAGCCCTGGTGACTTCTGATTTGACCATGTATGGAGCAAAGCGGCTCAAACGGTTGAACTCTGCCGCATAAACGTCCACTGAGCGTCCATTCTGCTTTAAAAGAATAAACTTTTCCTCCATTTCTGCCTTGGCTGTGGGAGGAAAATAATGATCTAAGAAGCACTCTTTAAACTTGCTCCATTCGATCGGCCCTTCAAGTCTGCTTTCTTCTACCGACCACCATGTACGGGCCTCGTCTTCTAATTGTATCTTTATTACATCCACTCTGTCTTCCTCTGGAACCCTGGCAGCTGCCAATAAATTTTCCATGTTTACCAGCCATTGTTCAGCCTCAAGGGGTTCAGCTAGCCCTGTGAACGCAGCTGGGTGTAACCGTCGGAAGTCTGACACAGTACCAGCCCTAGCCTGATAAGCTGGTGGAGTAGCGCCCTCGGGGGCGGTAATCAGTGCGGAGGGTCCTCCTGCGGCGGTAATCGCCCTGAG
The DNA here is from genome assembly GCA_030015575.1 of Agapanthus africanus. Taxonomy (NCBI): domain Eukaryota; kingdom Viridiplantae; phylum Streptophyta; class Magnoliopsida; order Asparagales; family Amaryllidaceae; genus Agapanthus; species Agapanthus africanus. The sequence continues at coordinate 852,363,523 of JASDDO010000024.1, forward strand.
TCCCTCAGTAAGCAAATCTGTCTTCCTCTCCTGAGCTTCCGCGAGAGTGGTCAGTGCACTGAGTATTCTTTCCGTACGGTCCTGAGAGCTGGAGTCCGAGGAGGGGTCGTTCGGGGACGTCATATCACTGGAAGATTCAAAAGAATAGGATCAGATTCAAGGATAGAAATCAAGCGTAGTGAAACAAGAATAACGTAATACAGCATAGTTAATGTTATCCCTTGATACTAAACACAGGCTCTGATACCAACTAAACCATGTCACGCCCCGCTTCCCAAAATATGGAAAACGAGGGATGACTAGGCCAGCCATGCTCCTACGGTCAAGGAATCATCCTGCCGTAGTCACACTTCGGCTTCTAGCTCTACATGGTAATCAGTAAATAAAGCACAGTATTAAAAGGAATCACATCACTAATTTATTACATTAAAATCCCATTGTTCACAGATTACAGATAATAAAAACGATAACTAACCAAGTCCAATTTCACAATCTCCTTTATAGCAAACAGTAATGAAGGAGGTACACCAAACTATATCTCCGTGAACTCAAAGGATAGATCCGTCTCCTGTGCTGGTCTTCCCGCGGAATCTGAGCATGCATAATCAGGTCGTCAGAGCGACACAAATAACAATATTATTATATTCAGATGAAACAGGTAAATGAGGTAATACTGGTATGCGAATAATGCAAGTAAACACTATGTCACTATATGATGCAGAATATGTTATGTGTCCCTATCGGTCTCTAGGTCATGTTTGAAATCACACAGTGAAAGGAGGATCATGTTTAACAGGAGTCTCGTACATACCCGAGACAACGGCCCACATGCCCGGGACATAACCCTGTCAGCCGGATCGCTAGATCCTGTCCTACACGTATAAGTATCACGGTTCGAATGATCATCCTCTAAACACGGTCCCGCTAAATACGATACTCTTTCCACTTTGATTTCCCCTTTTTCCCCAGGTTACACTATTTAAGATATTGATCTAGTTGTGTACGAGTATACCAATGACACGGTTTCACCACTATCCACTGTATCAATCACTGTCACGAATGTTCACTTTCCATTGGTGTACTCGTCACTCCTAGATCAACATCTATCACTCACGATAATGCAATGTCCACACGCACTAACACTGTGTAAATGGCAAGGATATGATATATGTATTGTAAACTACTAAATAAGCTCGGTATGTTATGAATTAATATGCATGTCACGAACCAAAATGAATTACACGAATTAATATGTTACGAATTCATCAAATATGATGTAGGTAAGATATATAGAACAATCAGTTAGGAATTCATCAAAATTTGTTTCAGTTCAATCGGAGTTTCGGTTTTCAAGATATAACTGTTTCAGTTTAAGTGCCCGCGGCTGGAATTTCAATTTCAGAACTGATCATCTGTTTCGCGACACGAATTGCACCCAGTTGGGCTCAGAATATAGCGATGTCACAGTTAGATGAAATTTAGGGTTTTCGATAAAGTATTCAATGCAACAGACGGATCCTCAATCGCATCTGTACGTTGAAAGTTATACACAGTTCAATCTCAAATGTCATTTCAGAAATTGTTCTGAACAGCTTTACGTTCTGCCTTTTTAAAATAAGTTTAAAATACAAACTGCGATGAATCGGAATGAAACCACTTGTTTTCTTTCACTAACAGGAATATTTTATAACTACCGTAAGGTTCCGTATCACACGATTTCAGGAAACACGGGGACGCAGGACTTTAGACAGATCATACTAATCAGAAACGCTCTGGACTGCAGTCCAGAGTCGTGTTTCAATCCACTTATCTTCATGGTTTCAGAACAGAAAGCATTAAAATTCTACATAGTATTAAAGTTCGTCGAGTCGGCTTCGATTTAAACCCTCGAACGCAGTTTTCCAATATGTATATGATTTAAGGTGATTTTATTCGTTTTCAGGTACGAAAGAGTTCTAGTTTAAACAACATATATGGGGGTATCACTTTTTGTCACGAACGATCGTATTTTCCAGCGAATTTCGCACACGTTATATATCATAAAAAGGGCCAACAGAACATATAGATTACCGTCAAATTAGACAAATATTTCCATTAGGATCGCACATCGAACACATATGTCTCAATATATTTAGTTAATCGGTACGTTTCAATTTATATGATTTTAAGGTTGTACCACTAATAATTTAGCATGAAGCAAGTAAACACTTGCCTGGAGAACGCCTCGGGATCGTACGGCAGCAGTGTCGTCACGGACGCGCGTTGTACGCCGCGGAACCAGTTCGCGCGAGCCTCGATCGAGCACGGGTTTTACGTCGGGGTTTCCCGGAGCCGTCTTGCGTGCGGTGGGAGCTTAGGGGTGCTCTGTGGTTCACCTGAGATGTGTTGGGGTTGCTGACGGTCAACGGCGTCGCTCCGGCGATGGGCACCGTGGATTTAACAGTGAGGGAAAAAACTGTTTTTTTTTTTTTTTTGAAAAGGAAATTGGATTTTGGAATTGTGGAGAGGGGGAAAAGGTTGAGCAGTGGCCGGGAGTTGTTGTGATGACGATGATGTTGAGGAAGTCTTAGGTCGATGGATGGTTCAGATGAGATGGGGGTTCACCGGCGTCGATGGGGTGAGGTGGTCGAGCTAAGTTGGAGTGGGTTTGTGTGCAGGTGAGGACTGGTGGGGGCTCGGGTGATGAAGGGAGGAGTCGTGGAGGAGAAGGTTGGCAGAGGAGACGTGAGGTGATGCAGGAGGGAATTGGAGGGAGTTCGTCGTCGTCGTGGGTGGAGGTGGCAGTGGGTTAAGGGGGATTTTGGGGGCTCGGTGGAAGTAGAGGAAGATGAAGAGTGAGTTGGAGACGAGGTGAGTAAGAGAGAGAGATGAGAGCGACGAGGCTGTAATCATGGGAGCAACGGCAGGGCGAAGGCGTCGGCGGAGGAGGCGTGTCGCGCGTGCGTTAATGGAGGTAGCCGTTGGGATGTTTGAGAAGAGGAACAGTGGGGAGTTTGGGTGAGGAAATGGGAAAAGAGATTGGGCTCGTGGGGATTCAAAAATGTATGGTGGGCTGAGGAATGGTAAGCGGGCCGGGGGCTGTTTTTAAAAAATTTCTTTTTAAAAATGAAGACTTTGTGGGCTGTAGGGTAGGCCGGACCAAAAATATAATTTCCTTTTTAAAAAAAATGAAGACAGAAGTGTCTGATTTCAAAATTAGATTGGGCCTTGGGAAAAATTTAAAAAGGGATTTAATTAAAAAGTTTTGAATGGGCTGAAAATTACAAATAGGTTTAAGTTTAAAGTATTTTACTCACTTTGGTTTAATTCGGCTTTGGTTTTAGGTTTTAGATTCTGGGTTTTGACTTTTAGGGTTTGGACTATAATTCCAAAAGAGTTGGAAAAATAGGATTTAAACAACCAACAAAAATATACAAAGTCAAGAATAAGTTAATTACTAAAATTCAGAAAATAGGAAATTTCATGTAGAAAGGAAACGGGGATTTACAACTATTCAGTTGTCTTTTCCCTTTACCTTCTCTTAGGTTGTGAAGGCTCCTAGGATTAGGAGAGGGTACACCTATTGCGCTTATTGGATAGTCTTCTTCCAAACCATAGGCAGGTGCCGAAAGGTAGGGAAGGAAAAAAACCAATTAGCCTAAGTATAGTATACAGAAGGTAATAAGTAAAGACAAATAAAGGGATTAGAAAGAGAGCAAAGTAAATTGCGACTACTATCATTCACGACCAAACCACATATTTTATCGCCACTCCTATTTCACCTTTGTATTTCTCCAGAACACCCCGTATCACTACGAAGATCCACAGTTTATTGGATACTCCATCGTATGGTTATATACGAACTTGAAGGAACTTGTTCCAGTTCGGGGACGAATCCTGGTTCAGCAGAAATAGAATAAGGTTTATTCAGTTGTCTTTTATCTTTACCTTCTCTCAGGTTGCGAGTGCTCCTAGGTTTAGGACAGTACACCTATTAAACTTATTGGATAGTCTTCTTCCAAACCATAGGCTGGTGCCGAACGGTAGGGAAGGAAGAAAACCATTTAGCCTAACGATGGTGTACATAAGATAATAAGTAAAGACAAATAAAGGGATTTAGAAAGATGGCAAAGAAATATACGGTTACAGTCATGAATCTGATAATGGAAGAGGCATTACTAGGAATACCCGGATACCCCTTAGAAACATTTTCATGTTTCAGTTTCACTGCGCGTTGTTAACAGAAAACTGATTTCCCAATTATGTCCTTACTCCAGGGTATATATTTACCAGGTTGATTCTCACATCTATATGGTTTTACAGATGATGAGTAGGAGTAAGTTATTGGGAATTAGGTGATCGACCTCATTATATTGGGATTCGTTGTAATTGGTGATATTTGAGGAAATCGCCTGGATTTTTACTGGACGACAAATATTTAGTTTTGAATATCCGTTGTTATGCACCAATTTCAAATTGATATATCTGTACATTTATTTTTATAAAGTGAGATATAACTTTTTGAAATTGTGTCCATGACATTTACCTATATCAGTTGATAGTTAGGTAAGGAGCATTAAACGACGGTGTAATTCTTCTTAACCATAAGTACAGTTTTCAACCTACGACGCATAGGGTTTGCGTTATACAACTCAGGGGACTTATACAAAGTATTGTATGTTGTCCAGTATCCATTAGGACAGAAGGTTGGTCCTCGTACTGTATTCTATTTACTTGTGACTTTTCTAGTTTTTAGACAAGTGTTTCGTAAAAACACAAGGTCTAAGTTTTGAGAAGTTATAGGTATATATGAATAAAGTAGAGAAGCAGGTGTTACAAGTATCGTAATTCTTCAAGGTGATCGAAAATATAGATACTTGTGCTTGGTATTCAGTTAATAGTAATGGTTTTGAGAACTTGCTTCTCTTTCGTGTTGTTTCCCCAATCAGAGCAAAAATTTGTTTTGAATTTCAAAATTAAAAAATTGAAGCAACGCTTGAGATCCCGTGCGCTGCGCGTTGCGTGCCACGTGTCAAGCGCAGACGCGCTAGCACTAGGTGCGCTGCGCCCTAGGCAGCGCACCCCCAATCAGAGCAAAGCTCTGCTTTAAAATTCAAAATTTAAAAGTTGAGGCAACGCTTCGAATCCAGCGCCAGACGCGCTGCGCGCCGCGTGTCAAACACGGGTGTGCTAGCGCAGTTGCTCTGCGGTGCGCTCCGCGTGTCAAACACGGGTGCGCTAGCGCAGTTGCGCCGCTGCGCGCCGCGTGTCAAATACGGATGCGCTAGCGCAGTTGCGCTGCGCTCTGCGTGTCAAACGTAGGTGTGCTAGCGTAAGGTGCGCCAGCGCTGGAATTAAAAATTCCCCCACCGTCAGATCAAAAGATCTACTAATAATAAATTATTAATTAATCAAGAACTAAAATTCTGTTATGGAAAGATTTTTCAATCTTATTAAAATAAGAAGATTATTTTCTGTAAAACAGAAGCCTAAGGATCAAAGATCCAACGGTGGGAAATATTCCCAAATCAATCTGAGAAAGATCTCTCAAAACTCATTTAACAAATCATTAAGCCCTATATAAAGGACCCTAGACTTCAAGTCATACACACAGAATACAGAGAAAAGGAGAGAGAAAAACCCTCTGCAAAAGAAGAGAAAGCTCTTAGAAAAAAGAAGATTTTTCTTCATCTTCAAGATAAAAAAAGAACTATATTCTTGAATAATAGAGATGAAACCATCTCGTAAAAAGAAGAAGAATCATCTTCTAAAAAGTTCAGAGATCTGAAAAAAGACCAAGGTCTTTAATAAAAAGGAAAAGATCAAAAGATCTAATCATAAAATAATAAAAGAAGTATTTTTACTTCATTCACAGATCTTTTGATCTATAAAGGCAGAGCCTTTTATAAAAACAAGAACTTTTGTTCTTGGATCTTGAGGAAAAAGTCTCCTTTGAAGAACATAAATTTGTTCTTTGATCTTAAAATTGATCAGATGCGTCTTGCGCTATTGAAAAGTGCCTTGCACTCATGAATTGCGCTTTTGCGCTCATTGGACCGGCGCTCAGCGCCAAAACATGCTACGTGTCAACCATAGACACCACTTGCGCTTTACGCTTTTTTTATAAAAAAAAACAACACACTGCGCTCATGGGCTGCGCCACGTGTCACTCACTGGCGCGCCAACAGACTAGCGCAATGCGCTCATAAATTAAAAGCGCAATGCGCTAACAAACTAGCGCTTAGCGCTAAACGCGACACGTGTCCTCTTCGTGTGCGCTACCCGACAGAAGCGCAATGCGCTCTTTGACTTTCACAATGCGCCTGGCGCGCCACGTGGTGCACTGTCAGAACAAACTTTGTTTCTGATAAATGCTATGCATTCAATACAAGACAAAAATGTCAGAGCCCAATGCCTAGCATTATTAGAAGGGCTGAGCCCAAATAAAGGCTTAATAGCCAGAACAAAAATAAAATGTTAAAACATTTTAATTGGACTTAGCCCAATTTTGGCCATAAGTCCTCAATTTATTTTGAATTGAGCATATCTGCTCTTTCAACCAACTCACTTTGGTTCAAGGGTACATCTCTTCACTCCTTTGATATTTGTCGTTGTAATTTCTCAACGTCTTCAAAGAGGTGACGGGTCCCGATAACTACACATTTCATGGACTGTGGGGTCCTTAAACTCATGGACTATGATGTCCTTAATCTCGACCGTGATGTCTTAAAACTAACAACGGACTGTGGGGTCTTTAAACCCATGGACTATGATGTCCTTAACCTCGATCGTGATGTCTTAAAACTAACAACAGACTGTAGGTTTTTTAAACCCATGGACTATGATGTCCTTAACAGTCGACCGTAATGTCTTAAAACTAACATTGGACTATGGGGTCCTTAAACCCATGGACTATGATGTCCTTAATCTCGACCGTGATGTCTTAAAACTAACATTGGACTGTGGGGTCCTTAAATCCACGGACTATGATGTCCGTAACCTCAACCGCGATATCTTAAAACTAGCAGTCGACCGCGATGTCCTTAAACTAACAATGGACCGTAATGTCCTTAAACTAATTATCGACCGCAATGTCATTAAACTAGACAATAGAGCCCAATTGCTCTCTTGTTGGATCTAAACGATCCTGTTAAGATGATCTTAGTCTAAAATGAGACTAACGTATCCTTAACAAACGTTTAAGTTGATCTTAGTCTCAAATAAGGCTAACGTATCCTTAAACCCAAACCCCCAAACCCAAATCTAAGAAAGATACGGATTTAGACTAGTCCACGCCCTACAGGCGACAACATAACTTAGTCTCCGTATACAATCCACGGGCAACCAAACACAAAACAAATACCCACGACACGAAGTGACCATCTGGAGAAGGAGAAAGTTGTTACCGCGATGCGGTAACGTAATTAACTGCAGGGGCTTGCGCCTGCAGGGAAGAGCGTCCCCACAATCAAAAACCCCTCAAACGAGGGTGAATCTGACGAAGTCTGCTATATCGGTCGCATCCGTTTAAACCTTCGATACACGGTGCCATAAATCAACTTGGCATCTTCGGAGAGGTGGACGGATAGCACCAATTAGCATCTGCCCCGAATTTCAAGCAAGACGTACACCGCGTCTTTGCCGCATCTTTCGGAGGGGAACAGATTCTGGCACGCCCAGTGGGACCTTTTCGTCTTTCCACTCCACACTTCGTGTGTCGTGTTCGCGAACCAATCGCGGTTTGCTGATGGTTGCCCTTGGGTTCGAGATACTAAGATTTGGCGTTTTGCTTGGTGCAGAAAGCAAAGGATCAATGGCGTTCACTTGTGCAAAATGTTCCAGCTGCAACTGCAACGTACGCTCCGCCTCATCCGGAGGCATGGCCTACGGGCCTCAGGTGGCTTCCCTGTTCACGATACCGGTGGAACATGTCACCCAAGCCGCCACAGGATTGTTTTTCAGGACCATGCTCCCGCCGACGAGCTTCAGCGCTCCTATGACAGCACCGGAAGCTCCCAAGAAGTCGGTTTTCGATCGGCTTGCTACTACCACGGCCCCTCTCAATGGGTCGTCCAGCTCCAACTCCTCGGTTTTCGCCAGACTGAGCCTGAACTCTGATGGGCCTGCCAAGAAGCCCATGACATCTGAAGTGGCCATCCCAAAGAAGATAGCCATCTCTGCTCCTGAAGTCGTCAAGGTGGCTTCTCCTGCCAAAGAGTCGGTCTTGACAAGACTGTCTATTCCGGCTTCCGTTCCTGGTTGAAGGTCTGTCTTTGACAGATTGGATACCGCTACTCAAAAGACGTCAGTCTTCAAGAGGCTGGCACCAGCGGCGCCTCATCTGGACAGGGAGCAAGACAAAGCCATCCCCATCGCCGAACCAACACCGTCCGCTCGACACGCTCGACGTCGCTACTGGCGCCGAGTAAGGAAGGCTAGGGGCAACTCCCCCTCTGGGCTAACTCCACTGGCTCCAACGGTAGAAATTAATGCTGCTGTGCAAACCGGAAACAGCTTTGACCAACTGAACAAGGTGTGAAGAAATTCGCCTACTGCCGTATTAAAAAGATCTCCGCCGCCGGTGGAGACTATCACAGAAATGAAGCCGGAACAGTCCCCCCAACGACTGTCTTCTAAAGTTTACAAAATCTGGCGACAAGTCCGAGAGTCGGTGGTTGATCAAGACTATCCCCGCCGGCAGAAGAAGCTGAAGGTCCGACAGGAAGAAAACCGTCCTGTTAAGCCACAAAAGACGACGGCTACTTGGGTGCCCACTGCAGCGGCCCCCTCAACTTTGACCGCTCATAAGAGGAGAAGGCCGGAGAAAATCCCCATGCCTTCGACAAATGTCAAAGGTACTGAGCCTAAACGCCCTAAGTCTGGGGGCATGGTGGTGCATACCGTCTATATGGCATCCGGAAAAGAGGATAGTCGTATCTCCACAGGTCATCGACCGCTTACGCGATCCGTGACAAAAGCCCAAGAGCAGCAGCAGAAGCTTCAGGAGATGATGACTGCGATGGCCGCGCTCACGGGACCGAAAGCAAGCCCAGAGGCATCCTCGGAGCAACGCCATGAGCAGGAAACTGATGCCGAATTCCTTCGGAGAATGCTTGAAAAGAAGGACAAAGAGACCGCGGAACAAGCGGCCAATATAAAGAAAATAGCCCTTCTATTCCAAGACATGGTGGGTATGATGATCCAGCAGGACCCTCCAGCTGAAGATCCTCCGATTATCCTCGAAGACGACAGAGGAGAAACATCAAATCCACCTCCAGCTCTTTCAGCAGCTAAGGAGGAAACTATTTCTAAGTCCGCCCTGGATGACTACATCGCCCAGCAGATACGAGTTCACCAGGCGAATGATGCGGCCGGGCAGATCGTTAAGACTGGACGACCCTATCCAGGCTGGTATGACCAAATAAGGTATCCGCCGGGATATACGATCCCTAAATTCCATGTATATAAAGGGACGGGCAATCCGCATCAGCACGTCGCTCAGTTCAGGGCACTTTGCGGAAACACCGGGGGCGATGATAAGATTTTGCTCCGCCAATTCGTCGGCAGCTTATCGGAGACGGCATTTGAGTGGTACTCCGAACTCCCAAACAACTCCGTCAAAACTTTCACAGAAATGGAGTTGTTGTTCACCCAGCGATTCGCGAGCGCAAGTGAACGCACCCCGATAACAGCATTGATCAATGCAAGGGTAAAGCCGAATGAAACTTGGGTTCAATATGCAATCCGATGGCGAAATCTATGGTCAAAGTGCGAACAGCGTATCGAAGAAGCACCGGCAGTGGGTATGTTCGTGGGCACTCTCGACCCTCACGCGACTATTTCCCAGTTCATGATGTTCTTCAAGCCGACCACTTTCCAGGCCTTGATCGACAAACTGGCCCAAATGGACCAGATGGGTCATAGACCGTCTCCTCCAAAGCCAGACTCTCGAAATGAGAAAGGAAAAGGGAAAGCGATCGTTGTCGCCAACGCTCAACAACAACCGAATGGCCCGAGAGCGGTTGTTCGCCAAAGCAACAAGCGGTAATCCCTCGATGAGAAATTGAAACGTTCTTACTCATTTCCCCGAGATAAAACAAGGAGACTGTTCGAACTGGCAGTGCGCAATGGGCTCATCACTCTACCGGAGTCGAGACACCCACCGCAACCGAGTGACATCAACGATCCCAATTACTGCCCTTACCATCGAGTATTGGGCCATCCACTCGAAAATTGCTACGTCTTTAAAAATTGGGTTGAAGACCAATACCAGCAAGGCAAGTCCGCGTTGTCCGAAAATTGGAAGGTGAACCCGCCACAACCACATGCTCCGAAAAAGATGGACATGCCGGGGGCATCGTGTTCATTCATAGAGGAAGCTCCACAGGAAGTTTTTCTTTTGGCAAAAACTAAAAGAATGCCGAAAGATCTTCAAACATGTCCAGCAACCAGGTGGAAAAGCCCGCTAGAGCCGAAGATCATCGAGGAAATGCTGAAACCACGCCCAACATTAGGAATTAATAGTGATGGTGGACAAAACATTCGGGCCTAGCTGTCACAGTCTTCGAAGAAAAAGAAGAAGACCAAAAAGCCCGCACTGTCTAACGACAAGCTCACGAATCTGCAAAAGCATATTGACGAACTGAAAGAATACAACCAGAGGGCGCGAACCCCAGTCACGCTTCAAGAGTTCCTCAATCACATCCTTGAGAATGAAGATAACGACAATGATGAGGGAGACGACTTGTCAGAAAAATCCGAAGATTATGTGGGAAGTTGCCACATGATCGCTCATTTGTTGTTAAGTAACAAAGCAGCTTACTCGGCGTTAGGAGATAACGTAGAGGAGCTGGGGGCAGGAGCAGTGCCAAAACCCTTGGATTATGTGACAAGGTTTATCAAGGAGAAACCTACTTGTTCATAAAGCATCTGGCGAAACTTCGCCTCAAAGCTACAATGGACCGAAACGTCCTTAAACTAACAACGGACCGAAACGTCCTTAAACTAACGACGGACCGAAACGTCCTTAAACTAAAAACGGACCACTACGTCCTAAAACTAGTTGTTGACCGAGATGTCGATAAACTACGGTGGATAGCAGCATCCCAAAGCTGATACAAAAAAAAGAATTAAAAAAAAAGAAAGAAAAAAAAGAAAACGGTATGTCCATAAGCAAAATGGGCACGGATGAAAACCCGAAAGGGCTCCGTGAGTAAAAACAGCAGGGCTACCGGCGAGTCTTGTGAAAACCCGAAAGGGCGCAGCCTCGTTAAAAAAAAGAGAGAAAAGAAAAAGAAAAACGGTACGTCCATAAGCAAAATGGGCACGGATGAAAATCTGAAAGGGCTCCGTGAGTAAAAATAGTAGGACTACCGGCGAGTTTTGTGAAAACCCGAAAAGGGCGCAATCTCGTTAAAAGACACTTGCAAGGTCCTCTCGACTTTGTAAGGAGAAACCACCCACGGGAGATCCTTACGACTCACAAGGGAGCAACACACTTAGGGATCCCCACGATTCCTAGGGAGAAATTACACTTGCGAGATCCCCACGACTCGTAAGGAGAAGCCTCTTATGGGATCCTCACGGCTCATAAGATTTGAAAGTCTTAAGCTACAGGGATCTGAACCTGTTCTTAAACAGCCCCACAACCTCCGATAATGCCCTAAAAGTGGTTCAATATTGACCCTTGTATACAATCCACGGGCACGAATGAACATTTCCCTAACAGAGTCCTACCCACGACTAGAGATATGCTCACACGGTGAACGGACACTTGTAGGTCCCCTCGACTTGCAAGGAGAAAATACTCTTGTAAGATCCTTACGACTTATAAGAGAAATACACACTTAGGAATCCTCACGATTCCTAAGGAGAAAAAGCACCTACGAGATCCTCACGACTCGTAGGGAGAAACACCTTTATGAGACCCTTACGGCTCATGAAGTCAAAAGCCTTAGTCAATAGGATCCTAACCCTGTTTGCTAAGCCACCTTTGTTCGACATCGACAGAGGCAAATGATGATTCGCTCCTGGAAATATCCTAGTTGTAGCGATGCTGATGCCTAAATCGGTATCAAATTCCAAGTCTTTTCATGGCAAATGATGATTCGCTACTGGCAATATTCTAGTTGTAGCGATGCTGATGCTAAGATTGGCATCAGATTTCAAGTTCCACACTCGCGATAAAAAAATTAGCGAGCCAAAAATGCATATGAAATAGCCGAAATGATGGGGCAACTTGCAACGAAATCAGCAAGTAAAAATGTATGCATACAAAAACAGCCGAAATGATTGGGCAACTCGCAATAAAAAGCAGCGAGTAAATAAAACAAATAGCCGAAATGATTGGGCACCGTGAAAAATAGCCGAAATGATTGGGCAATCGCGACTTGCGCGATACAAAACGCTGAAATGATAGAGCATCGCGGAAAGAAAAAAAAATATACATATGAAATGAAACTTTTGCCCTAAAGGTGAGATCACATCGATCCCTGTATACAATCCAGGGGCACAAACAAAAAGGGAACCATATCATCCCACCAGGCTCCATCAGATAGAGAGCCAAGTCTCGACGGCTACATCGACAGCTTAGAGATCACCAACGGCGTTTCTCCTTACTCCAGCAGGATGCAGATGCGACGTCAACAAACGACCCCAGGGTCAGAACAACGGAACCATGGCAAAGTCCACTAGTTCCAAATCTCGACGGTTCACAGACAGCCTAGAGATCACCAACGGCGTTTCTCTTCACTCCAACCAGATGCAGACGGGACGTCAACAACCGACCTCAGAGTCGTAACGAAGCGGAGCCATGGCAAAGTCCCTAGTTCCAAATCTCAATGGCCACATCTACGGCCCGAAGACCAACAACGGTGTGCCTCCTCATTCCAGCAGGACACAGATGCTACACCATCAATCGGAGCCACGGTAAAGTCCCCAGTTCCAAGACTCTACGGTTCATAGACAACCTGGAGTCAACCAATGACCTCTCCGCCAGATCAACGCTCCGTCTCGGAAATAATTCGTCTCAACCCCAGGGAAATCAGTGTCCTTGGCAACCTTCTCGATTCAGGGAAATCAGCGTCCTTGACGAGAGCACTTCGATTCGCGTCGACCCGCAGAGAAATCAACGTCTTTGCAGGAATACATCGATTCGTCTCAACCCGAGGAAATCAGCATCCTTGGCAACCTCCTCGATTTAGGGAAATCAACGTCCTTGACGAGAGCACTTCGATTCGCGTCGACCCACAGAGAAATCAGCGTCTTTGCAGGAATACATCGATTCATCTCAACCCGAGGAAATCAGTGTCCTTGGCAACCTCCTCGATTCAGGGAAATCAGCGTCTTTGACGAGAGCACTTCGATTCACGTCAACCCGCAGAGAAATCAGCGTCTTTGCAGGAATATCTCGATTCGTCTCAACCCCAGGGAAACCAGTGTCCTTGGCAATCTCCTCGATTCAGGGAAATCAGCGTCCTTGACGAGAGCACTCCGATTCGCGTCGACCCGAAGAGAAATCAGCGTCTTTGCAGGAATACATCGATTCATCTCAACCCGAGGAAATCAGTGTCCTTGGCAACCTTCTCGATTCAGGGAAATCAGTGTCCTTGATGAGAGCACCTCGATTTGCGTCGACCCGCAGAGAAATCAGCTTCTTTGCAAGAATACCTCGATTCGTCTCAACCCAGGAAAATCAGTGTCCTTGGCAACCTCCTCGATTCAGGGAAATCAGCGTCCTTGACGAGAGCACCTCGATTCATGTCGACCCACAGAGAAATCAACGTCTTTGCAGGAATGCATCGGTTCGTCTCAACCCGAGGAAATCAGTGTCCTTGGCAACCTCCTCAATTCAGGGAAATCAGCATCCTTGACGAGAGCACCTCGATTCGCGTCGGCCCGCAGAGAAATCAGCTTCTTCGCAAGAATACCTCGATTCGTCTCAACCTAGGGAAATCAGTGTCCTTGGCAACCTCCTCGATTCAGGGAAATCAGCGTCCTTGACGAGAGCACCTCGATTCACGTCGACCCGCAGAGAAATCAGCGTCTTTGCAAGAATACATCGATTCGTCTCAACCCGAAGAAATCAGTGTCCTTGGCAACCTCCTCGATTCAGGGAAATCAGCGTCCTTGACGAGAGCACTTCGATTCGCGTCAACCTGCAGAGAATCAGCGTCTTTGCAGGAATACATCGATTCGTTTCAACCCGAGGAAATCAGTGTCCTTGGCAACCTCCTCGATTCTGGGAAATCAGCGTCCTTGACGAGAGCACTTCGATTCGCGTCGACCCGCAAGTAAATCAGCGTCTTTGCAGGAATACATCGATTCGCCTCAACCCAAGGAAATCAGTGTCCTTGGCAACCTCCTCGATTCAGGAAAATCAGCATCCTTAACGAGAACATCTCGATTCGCGCCAACCCGTAGAGAAATCAGTGTCTCTGCAGGAATATACAACGTCATCAGTATGACCCCGTCACGGAAATATGTCATCCATATGACCCCGTTTCGGAAGTACGCCATCTACATGTCTATCCCACTAAACACTTACGGGTCCTCTCGACTCGTAAGGAAAAAGAAAAAACTCTCTTATAAGATCCTTACGACTTATAAGAGGAAACACACTTAGGAATCCTCTCGATTCCTAAGGAGAAAATACACCTACGAGATCTTCACGACTCGTAGGGAGAAAGTCTTTATGAGACCCTCACGGCTCATAAAATTGAAAAGTCTTAGGTGACAGATCCTAACCCTGTTTCCTAAGCCATCACCACTCTACAAAGAATCCAAGATTGACGGCTATATGCTATTTACAGATCGCACTTGCTAAAATCACATGGCAACAACACAGCAAGGAGAAGAAAGCAACAGTATAACAAAAAATGTGTATCTTTTATTCATGAATCCAATTTAGTACAAGGCAAATCATATAAAAGAATAAAAAAATGGATACATGTTAATCAGAGATTACAAGTGTTCAATATAAAAACAACTTCTTGGAAGGAGGCGTTTTCAGCAAGGCCGCCAGCTGCTCTCGCACTTCTTTTAGCGCCTTCTCATGATCCGCCGCCACGGCCAGCTCTGCTTCAATTTGGGCCCGTTGCTGCAAACAAAATGAGAGTTTTTGATCAGCTTCTTACTGGGCAGCCTCCTGACTCTGCGCGACCTGCTCATTGAGATCAAGCTTCTTCCTCAACACCAGCCCGTCTGAGATACACCGTTGAAGGCTTTCAAAAATGGTGTTTAGCTGGGCAGCATTAGCTGCAACCTCAGCGCGCAGTTGGGCAGATTCAGCAACAGTTGTCTCACGTTCCTTTCGCTTAAGAGTTGCCTCTCGTTCGAAATGGCGAAGGAATGGAACACTCTGCTCAACCCACACAGCCCGCTAGTAGTTCAAAGCCTGAGCCTCAGGGGCAGGACGCATAAGCTCAAGCTGATGCAGACAAGCCTCGATCTTCCTGCAGTGATTAACCCAAGACTCGACGACACCTTCATTATGGAAATTTACAAGCGTCGCCAGCATCGGATTGACCTCGGCAGCGAAATCTGCGGCAAATGTAGGAGCCTCCGCGTCAAGCTCCTCGACGTATTCGCTCAGCATACACAGACTCGTCACAGCACCTTTTAAGGATGGACGTCTGGAGAAGGGGCCTGCCGGCATCATAATGCGAGGCTCGAAAGAGGCCGGAGTCGAAGCGACCGCTGCAAAACAAATTACAATCAGATGACGGATCAAGAAATAAAAGAGATTCATGAACAATAGGATTTACTATACCAGCTGCAGCAGGTGGCAAAGCCGGAAGGACTAGTGGCACAACTGACCTCTCGTCTCCTCCTTCAATTTGTAGTACTGCAATCAAGGCAAAAAAGAATCAGAAATGATTTCACTGTCAGTAAAAGAAAGAGTATTAAATGATGGTGTTTCCCCCAATCAGAGCAAAGCTCTGTTTGAATTTCAAAAATTCAAAAATTGAAGCAACGCTTCAAATCCCTTACGCCGCGCGCAACGCGCCACGTGTCAAGAGCTGATACGTCAGCACAGCGCCTAAGGCAGCACGACCAATCAGAGCAAGGCTCTATTTAAAACAAAATTAAAGGAAGCAACGCTTCAGTTGCGCAAGCGCTGCGCTGCGCGACACGTGTCAGCGCAGGTGCGCAAGCGCTGCGCTGCGCGACACGTGTCAGTGCAGTTGCGATGCGCGACACGTGTCAAGCGCTGGTGCATTTGCACCAAAAAGAATTAAAATTCCAGTAAGATCTTTCTGTTCTTGTTAAAACAAAAAGATTGTCTTCTGTAAAACAGAAGCGCTTGGATCAAAGATCCAACGGTGGGGAAAATTCCCCAAATCACTCAGAGAATGATCTCTTTAACAAATTTAACAAATTAATGGGCACTATATAAAGGCCCCTAGACCCCAATTCAAAACACATCGACATCAAAATCAAAAAGAACAACACAAAGAATAGAGAAACTCAAGAAACAGAGAGAGAACTCTAAAGAATTTGGAGAAAGAAACTCAAAAAAGAGAAGAAAAGATAAACCCTTTGAATAAAAAAGAAGAATTTCTTCTGAAAAGATCATTGATCTAAGAACAAGATCAATGATCTTCAATAAAAAAAAATAATAACAAAAGCATTGCTTTTTTTTTATGAACCACTGGTTCTGGAATCTTCAAGATTCTTTTCTTGAATCCAAAATTGGATCAAGAAATTAAAACAGTGCCTTGCACTTGCAAATCTGCACTGTTGCGCTCCTGGGTTGGCGCAACCCACCAGAGAGCGCCACGTGTCAGCTCCAAGACCACTTGCGCTATGCGCTTTTAAAATAGAGTATTGCTCTCTGAAATTGGCGCAACTCGCCAGAGCACGCCACGTGTCAGCAGCACAACAGCGCAGCGCACTGCGCTTGCGCTCACCAGAGCGTGACACGTGTCACCTCCACATGTGCTTGCGCTCAATAATAGGCGCAAAGCGGCCACTGTCAGTTTAATGCACTGCATTATTTACAGAAGGGCCAAGCCCAATTAAAAAGGCCTAACAGGCCTAATAAAAATGCAATGCATTATTTAAAAAAAAGGGGCAGAGCCCAAACAAAAAAAGATGTTGTGCATCATTTAAAAGGGACAGAGCCCAAATCAAAAAGGCCTAGCAGGCCAAAAGAAAATGCAGTACATTATTAAACAGGGGCAAAGCCCTAGCACAGGCCTAATAGGCCAAAGATAAAAACGTCAAACATTCTCGACTGGACTTAGCCCAATCCTGACCATAAGTCCTCAAATTAAATTGACTGAGCAAGACCGCTCTCTTAAATCAATTTACATCCGGTTCAAGGGTACATCTCTGAACTTCTCTGACACCTATCGTTGTAATCCTTCAGCGACGTCAGAGAGGTGACGAGTCCCGACAACCACACATCGATATGGACTGTGGGGTCCTTAAACTCATGGACTTAAGCGTCCTTAAACCAACAATACGGACTGTGGGGTCCTTAAACTCACGGACTAATGCGTCCTTAAACACACCCATACGGACTGTGGGGTCCTTAAACCCATGGACTTATGCGTCCTTAAACTAATGGACTAATGCGTCCTTAAACACATTTATATGGACTATGAGGTCCTTAAACCCATGGACTAATGCGTCCTTAAACTAATATCCGTCCCCAAAACGGGAACAATGGACCACCATGTCCCTAAACTGGCAATGAACCGCAATGTCCTTAAACTACCTATGGACCACTACGTCCCTAAACTGGAACAATAGAGCCCTCAAACGCTCTTTTGACGGATGTAAACGATCCCGTTTAAGTTGATCTTAGCCTTAAATATGGCTAACGTATCTTTAAACATTCAAACAGACTTTAGTCCCAAATTGGACTATAAGATCCCCAATCAACTTTGGTTCAAGAGTACATCTCCGAACTCCTCTGACACCTGTCGTTGTAATCCTTCAACGTCGTCAGAGAGGTGACAGGTCCCGACGGCCATATATTATTAAATGGACCACTACGTCCCTAAACTGGAACAATAGAGGCCCCTAAACGCTCTTTCCGTTAAGTTGATCTTAGTCTCAAATCAGACTAACGTATCCTTAACGAGCGTTTAAGTTGATCTTAGCCTCAATATGGCCAACGTATCCTTAAAATAAAACACCAAACCCAAATCTAAGTAACTACGGATTTGGACTAATCCACGTCCTACGGGCGACGGCATAACTTAGTCTCCGTATACAATCCACGGGCATCCACAAACAAAACAAACACATACGACACGAAGTGAAATTTTGGAGAAGGAGAAAGTTGTTACCGCTATGCGGTAGCGTAATTAACTGCAGGGGCTTGCGCCTATAGGGAAGAGCGTCCCCACAATCAAAAACCCCTCAAGCGAGGGGGAATCTGATGAAGTCTGCTACATCGGTCGCATCCGTTTAAACCTCCGATACACATTGCCATAAATCAACTTGGCATCTTCGGAGAGGTGGATGGATAAAACCAAATAGCATCTGCCCCGAATCTCAGGCTTAGAAGTCTATGTCTTGGCCGCCGTTCGGAGGGGAACAGAAGGCTGTATTCACCAGCGCCACTGGATGAAACAATCTCCGACGGGAAAGAGAAGTGGGGATGCAGCACCTGGTACAGATGGTAAAAAGGACTCCTGCAAAAACGTGATAACGCAAATTCGGTATATGAATTATACAACCGAGAGATAAGATTGATGGGTCACAAATCCGTACCTTTCAGCATCTGAGATGGTATGAGAGAAGGTAGAGAGGTAGTCACCGTCAGGGTGGTAACTGACGGCGCTACCTCGAATAGTGCAACATCAGCACTAGCCGCACCTGCATTAGAAACAAGATAAACCCTGTTAGGAAAAATTGAAAAAGATTGCAGAATAAAAAGAAGGGCGGTGACCTAAAATCTACCTGATGAGTCGCCGGTTGGAACCGTGATAAGGGCGTCACTTGATACAACAGCGGTGTCTCCCTCCTCCATCGGGGTGGTCTTACCTCCCGTTGCCTCATCCCCTGACTCCACGAGAGCCATCGTCACGCTTGCGACGCCAGGAGACGGCAAAAAACCGTAGGCGGGAAGAGTGATGATCGGAGCGGTGCCCGACTCTTGAGAGAGAGCGGCCACATCGGACCCAGCAAGTGTACCTGTTTTGCTCGCCACCACCTCGGGCTCAGTAATTATAGCCGTCTCATCCACCACCGCCTTAGGCTCAGCCATGGTAGCTATCTTGTCAGCCACTACCTCGAACCCGGCAATTGCGGCCACATCGCTTACCACCGCCCCGGGTTCGGGAATAGTAGCCACCTCCTCCACCGCTCTCTCAGGCTCAGCGGTCGCCGCCATTTCTTCAGGAAGGCTCGGCCCTGCGAGATAAGGTATATGAGAACCGATAGCTTAAAACTTTGACAACGGAACCTCAGGGCACATTACCTGGAGTTGATGTACCGTTCGCTTCCCGAGCTGCATGTGCCGCTCGTCTATAAGCAGTAGACAAGGCGACCAGAGACTCCTCTGAAGGAGTAGCAGCAAGGACAGTGACGCTTGAACCCGCACCCACAGCTAGAGCAGCATTACGCTCCCTTGCTGCGCGCCTCTGGTGCTTCCTTTCCTCCTGGGCCGTTAAAGCAGACCTTCTAGAAGCCTCCTTTAACAGGACGTCATCATCCGCATCCGGGGTTACCTCTGGAGCCGTCAAGGGTTCCGTCATCGGTCGTTTAAGTAAGGCCTCTTTCGGCAATACCGAAGAGGCCGGGACTTCGGTGGCTGGCCCGGGAAGAGTCTCCGCGTCACCTTACGGGACCGGCATTGTGGTTCCTGTGATGAGATAAAGAAAGGTTTAGATTGTCCATAAAAAGGAAAATGAAGACTCAATGAGCCGAGACATACCAATACCCAACAAAGCGCGATTTTTCTCCTCCTCCTCGAAGGTTCTGAGGGAAGCCGCCAAAGCCTCTTCAGTAGTAAAGCCTGTTACAAAAGGAAGAATATCGGTCAAGACACGATAATGAAAATAAAGATATAACGCAATGACAAAAGTGCGACTGATATTTACTTGATTGCACGAGGGCGGCTATTTTTGCTTGGTGGCTTGCGAGTCGCGTAGAAGCAGCAATAGTGGCATCGAGATCAGTGTCTTCTGGCGCTATGAAGAGACCCTCATTGGTTCCATATTCACTTAGGCCTTCGGTATAAGGAGCCTGAGGCTCTAGGCCGAGTACGGCATCAAGAGAAAGGACCGATTTCTTCTTCTTCTGTGCGCGAGCTCCGGTCGCAGCCAGTACCAGCTTGCGTTTAGTGGCCACTTTGGGACGGTGAGTCCCGATGTCCGAGCCTACGCCAGATTCGGGTGAAGCTACATTTACCGTCTCCACGGGAGCACGAGCCACCGATGGCACATCCACCGTCTCCACAGGAGCATGGGGCAATCCGCGCGTGGGACTTAACATACGTGGAGGCTCAACTGCAGCGACTTCTCTTAGCAAAGGGGGGACAATGGTCCGTCACTTCAAAGGGACCTTGCGATCACTGGCAGGAGGTGCACTTTTGCGGTCAAGCAGCAACCGCCTTTCTTCCTTAATAACGGCGCCCATCGAATGCTGGTACCATGTCGTATATACATTAAGGATCCGTGGGACACAACTCGTCTCGCTGATAAAGAAGTGAGAGCCCGTATTCAAATGCATGAAGTGATGCAGCGTGCTCCGCATCCCCTCTTCGGTAGCAGTGGGTTCCATCAAAAAGACCTCCAACGGCACTTCTTGGTTATAGCTCAATTGTTGGGCAAAACGATGCGGATTATATCTCATGAAAAGCGCCGCATCATTTTGCCTAAACATTAGGAAGCCCGATCTGATAGAATATAAATGGAGGGTCTCTCGAGCTGTCAGAACTGAGGCTCCGTCTTTGAAAATATCCTGCAATAACCGCACCGTTGTGGTAGACTCTTTTCCGATGGTTGACACCTTGTCGGTAAAGGTCATCCCGTCTCCAACCGTGTGGGGGCGAAGGAGCAAACCTCTAGCAGCCCGCGGTGACGGATTTACAATTGAGGCGCCGACCAATCGTATAATCCGGGGGAAGCTGCACCTGTCATAGAATGAAGGCCTTCTATGGATACCAAAAACGCCAAGTGCATGTAACTCGAGCCATGACAGGAAGTAATGCATCGAGAAGTTCACATGCTGTACTCCAGGTTCAGTAGTATCCGCCGCTTGACTAAGGCCGTAATACATATGGGCTAAGCCAGCGACCCCGACAACCACTTTCACCCCAATAGTCATCCGGTGAGCCGGGTAAAAGACAGATGGCCTCATACGGTGAAGGTGCATCGGGAGCGCGAACCAGCTCAATCATAGCCCAAGGAATCGCAAAAAGAATGCTTCCTCGTCCATCCCAGAGACTGCAATCTCCGCAAAAGGAACAACCGGAGAGTTGGGAAGAAAGAAACCCTTCTGATTTACCTCCGTCGCTGGCAGGTTTTCCAAACCTAAGCCGAAAGGGTCGTCAAGCGTGGCGAATTTAATGGCCTCCTTAGAGAAGACTTGTGGGTGAAGGAAGCGAGCGATGAAATCCTCGAAACTAACCCCGCGGCTCCCAGATTCGAGAAAAAGGCCCTCGTAGATATTCAACATTTTGATCAAACTAGGAAACTGGTGTTGAACAGCATTCACCGGGGTAAGGCCCATTATCACCGACTTGGCACCAAAAACATATTCATCCGTGGGAAGCAGCTCCTCATAATGCTCCCCTATGACCGGTAAGCCAGAAACTTTTGCAAATTCCTCTAAAGAGATTGATACTTCTCGGTCCAGCGAGAGGAAGGTGTGAGTAGGGATATTCCACTGCTCCAAAAAGGCCTTAACCCACCAGGTGGGAAGTGTAGGATACTGGAAAAGAGAAGCATAAACGGCGGTATACAACCCAAGCCTCATCAACTGCGACTTTTTCGCTGACAGAATGTAGCAGGCCCATTGCAGATAACCGGTCGGATGATGAGGAATCAGACCTATGTTATATGGTTGCCCCCACGGCCGTGCCTCGCCTTGACAAATACGGCGTCCCAAGGTATCTAAAACCATGAGAGGCTGAACGGGAATCGAAGCTATAGCAGACTAAAGAAGGCCTTCTGAAGTCCAATTGACCATCTCCATGGCGTAGTTCACCGGGGGTGAGTTGGCGTAATGGATCGCCGTGATGGGCTCCGAGGGTACCGCGCATGAAAAGCTTTGTCGACCCCTGATAATCTGATTGTACCATGACCCCCAAAGGTGAAGATTCTTATGTTCCGGATCATGGTCTCTGATCAAAGCTAGGACCTCATGGTCTAAAGGTGCTCCAGGAAATCCTCCCTCTGAACGAACGAACGGGAACGAAGTATCGAAAGACATGTTGCCTGCAAAAGGGGGGACAGAAATCAACTGTCAGTGTTGTAATTTAATTTTAAATTTCTGACATACTTTAAAAGTTGTACAACACTGCAATGCAGTGGAAAGGGGACCAAAGGAGGACCCACAAAATCCAGATGACAATGCATCAATTAATAAAACAGCATCATCATTGGATGAGACAGTCAATTAATGAGGAAATCCTCAAGGAATATTCTCATTGAATGAGAAATCCCTCAGGAAAAGGAGAAAATCTCCCTTTGAGAGCAAAACTCTGTAACAGAGTGACACTTGTCAAACTCTGGTCATGAAGGAATAAAATTCCTTAAAGAGCCTGGCTCTGTAATGATGATGGAAAATCCATCAAAGATCAATTAAAATTAATTCTTGAGAATTAAAAATTCTGGGATCTGCAAGATCCATGAAAAAACTCTTAAGAGTTCTTCATCCGAAGATTGAAAGATTTACATATTATCAAAAGAGCAGAGCTCTGATGCAGGGGATAAGAAGCCCCAAGAAAAGATCTGTTTAGATCTATGGATTCTTGAGAGCAAGGCTCTGATTATGAAACCCTAAAGGGGTTTTCTCTAGATCAAGGATCTATGGAGAGCAAGGCTCTGTTAATGGGTAAAAACCCTAATTTATTAAAATTAATTTAATTTTACCTAAGTTTGGTAGAGTTCTAACTCTTGAAAGTTCTTGAACAGAAGAGCAAGGCTCTGAATAAACATTCTTGAGAAGAGGATGATAATCATCTGAGGACCAAAGGTCCTATTTATAGGCACTGAACCGCCTCTTCAACTTCTGAGTTGATCCAAGGGCTCAGATGTTGCCACCGCTACACTCGCGTGTGCGTCACGTAAGCGCAACGGTGGGGGGCATTTGTTTTCCCCAATAAGAGCAAAGCTCTGTTTTGAATTTCAAAATTCAAATATTGAAGCAACGCTTCAGATTCCGTGCGCTGCGCGCAGCGTGCCACGTGTCAAGCGCAGACGCGCTAGCGCCAGGTGCGCTAGCGCCCTAGGCAGCACACCCCCAATCAGAGAAAAGCTCTGCTTTAAAATTCAAAATTTAAAAGTTGAAGCAACGCTTCGAATCCAGCGCCAGATGCGCTGCGCGCCACGTGTCAAACACGGGTGCGCTAGCGCGGTTGCGCTGCGTGCTACGTGTCAAATACAGGTGCGCTAGCGCAGTTGCGCTGCGCTCTGCGCTGCATGCCGCGTATCAAACACGGGTGCGCTAGCGCAGTTGCGCTGCGCTCTGCGTGTCGAACGTAGGTGCGCCAGCGCAAGGTGCGCCAGCGCTGGAATTAAAAATTCCCCCACCGTCAGATCAAAAGATCTACTCATAATAAATTATTAATTAATCAAGAACTAAAATTCTGTTATGGAAAGATTTTTCAATTTTATTAAAATAAGAAAATTATCTTCTGTAAAACAGAAGCCTTAGGATCAAAAATTCAACGGTGGGAAATATTCCCAAATCAATCAGAGAAAGTTCTCTCAAAACTGTTTTAACAAATCATTTGGCCCTATATAAAGGACCCTAGACTTCAAGTCATACACACAGAATACAGAGAAAAGGAGAGAAAGAAACCGCTCTGCAAAAGAAGAGAAAGCACTTAGAAAAAAGAAGATTTTTCTTCATCTTCAAGGTAAAAAAAGAGCTATGTTCTTGAATAATAGAGATGAAACCATCTCGTAAAAAGAAGAAGAATCATCTTCTAAAAATATCAGAGATCTGAAAAAAGACCAAGGTTTTTAATAAAAAGGAAAAGATCAAAAGATCTAATCATAAAATAATAAAAGAAGTATTTTTACTTCATTCACAAATCTTTTGATCTATAAAGGCAGAGCCTTTTATAAAAACAAGAACTTTTGTTCTTGGATCTTGAGAAAAAAGCCTCCTTTGAAGAACATAAATTTGTTCTTTGATCTTAAAATTGATCAGATGCGTCTTGCGCTATTGAAAAGTGCCTTGCACTCATGAATTGCGCCTTTGCGCTCATTGGATCGGCGCTCAGCGCCAAAACATGCCACGTGTCAACCATAGACACCACTTGCGCTTTGCGCTTTTTTTTAAATAAAAAAAAACAGCGCACTGCGCTCATGGGCTGGCGCTCAGCGCCAAGTGCGCCACGTGTCACTCACTGGCGCGCCAACAAACTAGAGCAATGCGCTCATAAATTAAAAGCGCGCTAAAAAACTAGCGCTTAGCGCTAAGCGCGACACGTGTCCTCTTCGTGTGCGCTACCCGACAGAAGCGCAATGCGCTTTTTAACTGGCGCAACGCGCCTGGCGTGCCACATAGCGCACTGTCAGAACAAACTTTGTTTCTGATAAATACTATGCATTCAATACAAGATAAAAATGTCAGAGCCCAATGCCTAGCATTATTAAAAGGGCTGAGCCCAAATAAATGTTTAATAGCCAGAACAAAAATAAAATGTTAAAACATTTTAATTGGACTTAGCCTAATTTTGGCCATAAGTCCTCAACTTATTTTGAATTGAGCACATCTACTCTTTCAACCAACTCACTTTGGTTCAAGGGTACATCTCTTCACTCCTTTGATATTTGTCGTTGTAATTCCTCAACGTGTTCAAAGTGGTGACGGGTCCCAACAACCACACATTTCATGGACTGTGGGGTCCTTAAACTCATGGACTATGATGTCCTTAACCTCGACCGTGATGTCTTAAAACTAACAACGGACTGTGGGGTCTTTAAACCCATAGACTATGATGTCCTTAACCTTAACCGTGATGTCTTAAAACTAATAACAGACTGTGGGGTCTTTAAACCCATGGACTATGATGTCCTTAACAGTCGACCGTAATGTTTTAAAACTAACATTGGACTATGGGGTCCTTAAACCCATGGACTATGATGTCCTTAACCTCGACCGTGATGTCTTAAAACTAACATTGGACTGTGGGGTCCTTAAATCCACGGACTATGATGTCTTTAACCTCGACCGCGATGTCTTAAAACTAACAGTCGACCGCGATGTCCTTAAACTAACAATGGACCGTAATGTCCTTAAACTAATTATCGACCGCAATGTCATTAAACTAGACAATAGAGCCCAATTGCTCTCTTGTTGGATCTAAATGATCCTGTTAAGATGATCTTAGTCTAAAATGAGACTAATGTATCCTTAACAAACTTTTAAGTTGATCTTAGTCTCAAATAAGGTTAACGTATCCTTAAACCCAAACCCCCAAACCCAAATCTAAGAAAGATACGGATTTGGACTAGTCCACGCCCTTCAGGCGACAACATAACTTAGTTTCCGTATACAATCCACGGGCAACCAAACAAAAAATAAACACCCACAACACGAAGTGACCATCTGGAAAAGGAGAAAGTTGTTACCGCGATGCGGTAATGTAATTAACTGCAGGGGCTTGCGCCTGCAGGGAAGAGCGTCCCCACAATCAAAAAACCCTCAAACGAGGGGGAATCTGACGAAGTCTGCTACATCGGTCGCATCCGTTTAAACCTTCGATACACGATACCATAAATCAACATGGCATCTTCGGAGAGGTGGACGGATAGCACCAATTAGCATCTGCCCCGAATTTCAGGCAAGACGTACACCGCGTCTTTGCTGCGTCTTTCGGAGGGGAACACATGTTACTCATATCTGGATGCACTCCTAAGTTGAGTAATGTTGATCGGCCTCTCTCCATTTAGTTGACATGCACTAAAGACAGCTGCATGATTTGAATCTGGTTCCAATTAAATCAGTGCCCCTGTTTCTATATTGTATATAGAATGGATCATATCTTAACGATGTTAAGGTATATGGAGTTGTCCGGCTTATGCTTAAAACCAGACTCTGGATAACTCAATACACGTTTCTGTAATGGTAGTTTGTGGGTTAACCCGGGCTATGACGAGGGTTAACTTTCTACCATCTGAGAGATCAATAGTGATATTGTTCTGGACTCGCTACAGTTTTAGTAAAATGGACTTTTTCAGAAAACATTAGTGAGAGTATGGTAGAACTGGAAGTGATTCCAGAACTAGAAACGATTACTGAAAATTTAATAAGAATCTATAGATTCGATCGGGTTTGACATTCCATTAGCCACTCCACAGATATAGTGGGTAACCTCAGGCACTCAAGAGGTACTTCGGTATGCTTAAAGACGGTGACAGGGAGGTTCTTGTTTACCCAGACTTGCCATTACTGCTGTTCCAGACCATGAGACCCGGCATGAGGATGAGTATAGCGTTATTCTAAACTACCTTTAGAAGTGCACGTGTATATGAATCTGCCAGAGGGTTGTTGTGGTCAGTGAGAGCAGTAGAAGCATAGTGGACAAGTAGCTTATGTCTATTTATAGACTAAAAAACATATAGCAGAGATAGATCATCTATTTTTGATGTGACAGTCATAGTTTATGACTTCATCAGAATAGAGGATGGATCTGTTAAGAAGGTAGTAGGGTGTGATGTCCTGGTATTTGGATGACATACACAGAGTAGGAAGTGAAATTCCTATACTATGATCGATTATACTGTGGTTGTCACACAGTAGTTTCTCCACATAGAATATGGATATAATATTAGGAATTCTTGTTACTAGATCTATGGTTTTAGATCTAGATTTGGGAAGTGTCCTAATCTGGGTACTTAGACAATATTCTAAAGGTATTTTAGAATGGACGACTCTTGGAATGGTGGTGTACCTGCATGTGATGGAGTCACCCTCTCTAAAGGTGTCTTACAGACTAAAGGGGAGAGGGATGTGCATGATTGACATATCACTTGCTTAGGCAATTGAGTCAATCATGAGATATCAAGTATCACACCAGATGTTGTTTTTGCACTAGATGCAATAAGCTGATATTAATCCAATCCTGGAGAAACGTTCGGAAGCAGTTTTAGAACATAAGTGGATGTTCTAGGGATTTGATAACGACAGCCTCCTTCGGAAGACGGTTATCATTACAGGCTTCCAAGGTGACCTGGATGATGAAGTGATTGTCAGAGTTATAGTTTTCCCTTTGACGAGGGGCAGTAGTTTGGACAGGTGGTCCAAGCGGATACTGAGGGAGGCATGACGCAGGATACTGATTAAATTCAGTTGACGATACAGTCTAAGAAGTTTGCTGGATTTGGAGTTCATTTGTGAACTAGGTCCCATCAGATATCCAGACATATTCTAAGACAGGTATTGCTCAATTCGGGAGATGGCTTTCTCCTCGAACTTGAGATAAAGAGAGACATAGAAAGAAATATCAAGGTGGATTCACTCACTGAGGCTATTTCTCGAACGCAATAGCTTCACAAACAGGCTTTGTGAGACTGATCAGTAGAGAAGTTGGGTGTTCGGTATCACACGGGCTGTTTGTATGCGACATCGTAATAATTAGCCTTAAGTGCAAGTGGAAGATTGTTGGATATAGTATCCTCAAAGTCAATTATTGGATCGCAGGCACGTGATTGTAATGATTGAGGGAGGACCTATACCGGTAGGACAGTCTTACTCAAGATGACAGCATGCTATCTGGTTTGTCTTTATCATCATGTACATGCTTTAGGTGACATTACAAATCACTATTACACGTTGATAGAGCCCTTAGGATTCTTGCTTGACTACCAGCAGTATGATGGCGATCATATACATGAGAGTTGGGTAGTCTATAAGCACATCCTTAAAGTGTCCCTAGTCGTGGGATTTTTGAGACTGGGCATCGATACTCCATAAGTAGACTAGTGTATACGATCAAGACCCCGACGAGGGATGGTGGCCGGTCTCACAAGCCATTGGTGTCAGTTGATTCACCTAAGACGTATACAGATACTCATTGGGTTATGAGTACACCGGACGGACTCGCCGGGAACATGCTAGTTAGTATTATACCTAGCGTCAGATAGCAGTTCCATGGTGACATGTGTACAGGTTAGTCTATCGACCTGAGATCATCATTTGTCTCGTGTGAGTTCCCACTGTACTTTGATTACTACCCTACCACGGCTCAAAGGAGTCGTGCAAACAGGTTTTAGTTGGGTACAGTCCCGAGCCATATGAAGGCAGTGAGCGGATGGGCAGGGGTTTCGTCTCTCCCGGTATTGGGGGTGAGATCGCGCTGTATCTAGGAGAGCCATTACACGAAGTCCTTGGCTAAGGCAAGTGAGATTTACTGGTAGGTATTCCAGTAGTATCTCAGGGTGTTCTGGGCTACACTCCGACACGACTTATACCGCTATTGGGGGTCTGACGTTTACCAGCCTCCTAGACCCGATATGCGATACTCATAGACGAACGGACCGGACTGTATGGATATTGTCACTGACAGGCTCAGTAGGGTTTCCGGATGAGTTCGCTCATCGGTCTTCCTTTTGGTCAATACCTGGGCGGCCGTTACGTACAGCTAGTACCACTGACGTGTTTGTGGTTAAACCCACTGCCAGCTTATTGATGAGTCTTTAGAGTCCCCCACAAATAGTTTCCCAAGTTCGGGCGAAAAGTTGTAGATGCCGTATGGTTTTTATGGAAGGGTTCGATCATATACGTGCACTTGTGCACGGATCATGATCGGACGGATCATACTTGTGGGCTTTGGTTTAAGCTGGATCCTAGTATTAGATTTGTTGGATTACTTTTGTCTCATTGCATTCGTATTCAGTCGGAATACGGATGCAGGTATGCATATACAGATGAGGGGTATCCTTGTGATCCGTCACGAGTTTACTTTAGAAGATGCCATTCTATTTATTGTTATAAACATTTGGATTAATGTTTATTAAGTGGAACTTGTGTGTACAAGTTTTGTCCTAGAGCATTGATTATGGCATGTGCTTGTTTGGTGACTCATGGTGTCATTTTTTGTGCCATATCCATTTTCATGATTGATTATTGTGTGGAATTGATGTGTGGAGAGAGAGAGGGCAGACACTAAGGGTCGTGGTTGGCTCTTTATTTGTATGATGAGCTCTCACATTTTTCATCCCACACAATAAGCAAGCTCTTCTTCTTCTTCACTAGCTTTCTCCTTGAGCTCACAATTTCCTCATTAATGGCTTCTTCTTCAACCTCCATCCATACCATCTCATGTGTTGAGAATCAATGGATGTCTTGAAACAAAATTATCACACACATTCTCTACTTCACCTTGGACATGTCGGCTAGCAAATTTCATGTCCAAGTTGCTTCGGTTTTGAAGCGGGAGCCCGTAAAAAGATTCCTTGACGTTGTGCCACTTCGACGAGGAGACCAGAGATCGAGCGAGATCGGAGATGCCGCGAGGAGCTAATGATGGTGGCTAAAAACCGAAGGACACGGATCGATCGGTATAGCCATTCTAACTTCTTTGTAGTTGCTAGTTTAGGGTTAATAGCACAATCCGGGTAAAAGGCTGCGTTACCGCCAGTTTATAAAAAGTTTTTGTTCCACGTTTGGTCTCGGATTGACGGCCGGGGCGCTACTGTAAACTTACATCCACTGCGGGTAGCTTCCTGCCCAACAACGCCGTAGATTTAAATCCCTCATCACGAGGTCTCCAAAGAGCTTCATTCTCGTCCCATCCAGTACAGGTAGCTTCCTTCCCAACAACGCCGTGGATCTAAAGCCCTCATCACGAGGCAACCAGGAAACTTCCTGCTCGTCCCATCCGCAATGAGTAGATTCTTACCCGGCCTAACCCGTGAATCCTTAGGCCTCGCCACAAGGCCAGCCGACGGCTTCCTGCCCGATGATACGCTATATGGATCCGGAGATCGAAGAGACACAACTGCCGAACGCCATGTCGTTCCCGGACATACCACCACGAAGAATTCTCGACACCAAGTTGAACAGAGAAAACCGAGTAGACCACTCTTAACCCGACCCATAAATAGATCGGAACGAGAGTGGGGGGTTAATGATGGTGCTCACAAGTGCGGATTCTCCTGATCAAAACACGTGGCGGATGGCAAGTCTCTCACATGCACCAATCAGCTCTTTGAAGTACCATACGAAGGGGACATTACTCGGCACCTCATCTCCGAGGTATCATCCGACCTTTGGGAGGCCTCCCCTGAGTACATTCCCTATTCGCCTAACAACCCAACCAACAGCTCACCTCCGAGCTTTCCTAGAGCTGAGCTTCCTCAGCCTTCTCGCTCGTCTCCGATCTATCACAGAGCTGAGCTTCCTCAGCCTCCTCGCTCGTTTCCGAGCTATCACAGAGCTAAGACTCCTCAGCTCACTTGCTCGTCTCCGAGCTATCCTGTATATGAGACTCCTCAGTGTTCCTGTTTGGCCGGGAGCACAGAACCCGAGCACCCCATAACGGCTCCGTGTATCTCGCTACAACGAGATCTCCGCTGCTCCACGTCCCGCATCTCACGCTAGTGTATCTTTCAATTAACGGGCTTATCCCGCCATGAACGCGAATGTATCGCAGAGGCGTAACGATCGGCGAAAATTTCGTATCGGCTCGCTCCATGCGGCCGCTATATAAACCCCTCTTCCAGACGACTCAGGTATCTCGAACCCATTCCAATACGCCGTTATTCTGCCATAATATTCCTAGGCACTTGATCGTCGGAGGGTCCTACGGCGGTTTCTCACCCCGGGACTTCCCTTACAGATAGCTCGGCGTCAACAACCTACAACCTATTGAGATCCACATGCTCAATTTTCACCTCTAATATCAACCGTTCAGCACTGCTAGCAGCAAGATCGACGGAGGACAATATCTGGGGGAGATTCAGGGCTCTATCAGGATGCATTACATCTGGTACATCCTTACACCGTTAGATTTGCGACCTTTTAGAATATAAAATATATTCCTTCCGCTCCCCATCATAATTTTAGAGTTTTGGTATAATGGAAGAGGCGTTGTACATGGTATTAAATCAACCCATGTTCGATCCCCACTAGACAGGTATTAAATACGTGTTTATTTAAATTAAAAATACTGGTTTTGATAGGTTGGTCGGGACATTCCAGCACTTTCAAACCATGCCTGTCTATTTAAATTAAAAAGCTGATGGAGCTCATGTGAACGCAAGGAATTAGCTTGGAATCTGCAACGAGCCGCCGGCATAACGTGGCAAACTTTGCTTAGCCCTGGTCCACGTTAGCCAGCTTGGTTCAATGCATCTGGCGATTTCAAGTAAAATTCATTTCACTGCTATTTGAAATGTAAGTTCAAGCTACAGTAAAAACCTGAAAATTATTATTGAGAAATTCATTTCATATAAATTCACTGTTTTGGAAATAACTTCGGACAAGCTCCTGCCTCCTGGCAGTTCTGAAGGGGCGATGCTACTTATTTTTCTTATTCTTTTCTCATGACCGGGTACTTATGGTTTCTCTACGAAGCTAAATAGAGCTTGTTCGAATATTCATCTCTTCCTATCCAGATGTATTGCATTTAGGGAGGTAAACGGATAAAGAGAATTCAGGCTCATTTTGTGTCAGTATCCGAATTTTATCAAATACAAATAGTTATAAATAACTATCATTTCTAATGACTATCTGAATCCGTATCCGCATCAGCCCGTAGCTACCAGATACGGTTTCAGCATTTGTATCTAATACCAAAAATAGTGATTTTTGGCTTTATTGAATATTTTTTGTCCCAATGTTCAGTTCATATTCATATATGTATCGACTTTTATCCAATACGAATAGCTATTTTCATTTCCGATAACTATCTGTATCTGTATTCAAATCTGACTACAATTGCCGGATGCGGGCATGATAAGACCTATGTCCAGTCCGTTTACATCCCGGTTGCACAGGTGCACTGGATATTTCTCTTTAGCATGGGCACCAGATGTCTTTCTGAATGGGGCTTAGAAATTCAGGATATATCATCCAATTGTACATAAAAGTGATTTTTACTCGCTTCATATACCTACATTGTTGGCTTATTGTCCGCTAATTAAGAAAAAAGTGGATCTTAGGTTTTAAATGAATAATATCAGGAACGTACAAGTTATTGCTGACTAGTGTTATGCGGCGTTATGCTATTATGTGAGAGGTCGCAAGTTCGATTTCAGAAGGGGTCGACTCCAAAAAAAATATAATAGGATGGATGAGCTGCAGACCCGCATTGAAGAGGACGTGGCAGAGATTAAATACATAGACAAAGGATTTGGAGATTATGATTCTAAAACAAGTTCTTAGTTAAGGTAATAGAGATTTCTTAAGAATTTTAGTTGAGATAATATATAATTTTTATAGATATCTTAAAGAGTTTTTAAGGAATTTGATAAAACTCCAAAAATTAGTAATGATTTTTTTAAATACTTTTTACAAACTATGACTTGATGAGGCGGACAGTGGGACACTCTTAAAATGAAGATATTTTCTTATTTTTCATTAATTTAATTTTAGATTAGTCAAAGGCTACAAGCATGGCGGGTATCTTTAAAGTTCTAGTTATAACTGGAGAGCTTAGAATTAAGTATAAATTGAATATACGAGAGTACAAAATAAAATTCCTTATTATGATAGAAAATGATGTATGTATGTATGTGTGTGTATAGATATAGAATTATTATATTAATGTATGTATATCGTATAAGAATAACTTTTTATAAAAAAGATGAAATATCTTAAGTAAGAATACAAATTTAGTCGTGAAAGCAAATTAAATTTCCTTCAAGGGCTTTTTTAATCGGCATGTGGAAAAATAAGTGTGAAACCTATATTTTTGTAAAAAAAAAATGATCAGTTTGAGGAAATATGCAAATTATATATTCTACTATTTAATGTAAAAAGGGAGCAATCATTAAATTGTAAATTGCCAATTTGGCAATTCCGATTTTCAACACGGAACATGGCGGAAAAAAATTTGCAATAATTTTAGAAAATATTTAAGAAGCCATAGCTAACTTTAGTTCGTCTCAAATATTGATACAAAAATCTATTATTTGCGTTGCATATCTTTTAAAATCATTAACAATCTCTAATGGCAAGAAGTATTACAAATCTATATTAATTTCAACTAGAATTCTTAAAATCTTCTAAATTCATTAAAAATTTCTAAATAGCTAGAAGTACTCACAAAGAGATTATTGGCCCTGGTAAGGGCTCCAGGACCCTGGCCTATGCACGCGGGCTAAAATCAAGGGGTGGGCATGGGCCCCTCGTCCATGGGACAGGACCCCCCCCCCCCCCTCTCAGGGGCGGATCGAGAATTACAAGTCAGGCAGGGCGAAAGATTTTCTATAGTAACTTACCAAAAGAAAAGACAATCAATACAACTAACTCTATAACTATTAGACTTGGATTTATATTCGGTTTAGACATTGTTATTCCTTTTATATGTGTATTTAGTTAATTTATTTATAGCGCGACCACAATATAGTATACCGAGTCAACGTTCATATCTATTTCGTGGATAGCTTTTATTAATATGCGGTAATTGCTTTTGTCTAAAAAAGTATGAGCTAATTGCAAAAATCCGAAATCAATTTACATTATGTTTGTAGTATTCTTTTATAGCTAGAATGAATTTTAAATTTACATAAGAAATACCAAGGAATTGGAAAAAGAAAATTGCAAATGCAAGGAATTCATTATCTTTCTTTCAAAAAAAAAAAAAAGAATTCATTATCTTCAAGAAGGATTTTAAAAAAAATTAAAATTTAAAACGATCATTGAAAGAATCAAACTTCAAATCTCCTATCATTATTGTTTTATATCTCAGACAGTCTATTCATCCAAACAACCTAGTTTTTGTTTTTTATTAGTGATTTATTTTTTTATTTATTTCAATAATATATTACCAATAAAGAAAATATAAACATATGTATACTTAAAACCCTGAAATTCAGGTGAGAAATCCGCCTCGCCCTTGGCTATTGGTGGATCCATCCCTGTCCGCTCCCATGTGCCTGCAATAGCAGGGGAGGCCCTGGGAACCTTCCTAAGGCCATTTTTCCCATTTACAAATCTATATTAATTTCAACTAGAATTCTTATAATCTTTTCAAATATGTTGATGATACTAATATATACGCAGCACATAATTATAGAAAATGCAAATGCATGGGGTATACATGAAAATTGCTAAATCTTTTTGTTTGTATTGAAACGTGTTGTTGAAATTTCTTTTATTTAATGTTTTATTGGTGGGCCCCTAAACGGTGAGGTCTCCTTTCTTTCCTTGTTTTATTTTGAAATAGGATAATTTTAAATTAAAATTATTAAAATAAAACGATTTGTTTTTAATTCATAGGAATAGAACGGTTTGGTGAGGACCCTACCCCCCAATTTAGAGGGCGGGTTCTAGGAACCCGCCCCGCCCCCTACACATTATAAGCTAGAACCCGCCCTCTCCCATAACATGAAGAGGGTGGGTGAGAACCCGTCCCATTTTTAAAAAAATTAAATAAAAAACATTTTAATAACGAAATTAATTAAATATCCAATAAAATAATAAAAATTGTATAATATTACTGTTGTTTAAATATGAATCTGGTATACACTCTAATAACAAAATGAATCTGTCAAATTTATAATACAAAAAAATTATATCTGTTTGTAAAATGTATATAACTATCACTTTCCCTTGCCCTTTCCCTTTCCCATTCCCTTTCCCAATCCGAGGAGGCTTGACATAAGCCTATACTTTTTGGGATGACTGGAGGACCCTCCCGTTTCTTAGGTATTTGGCGGCGACTGCGGCGTCTGCTCTTCTGTTTCGGTTTCATCTTCGTCTTGGACAGGCTGTTGTTCCGCAAATCCTGAATGTGGGACATGTGTCCGATATGTGCTGCCTCCCAACAACTGTATGTAGGACGAAAAATCCATCTCCCAACTGGACAGTTGTTGCGAAGAACCTGTCCCGGTTTCATGCGGCTGCTGTTGCACAAAACCTGGGCCCCATGGCTGCGCAAATCCTAACCCCCAAGATTGTTGTTGTTGCGCAAAACCTGACCCCCAAGACGGCTGTTGTGCAAAACTCGACCCCCAAGACTGCTGTTGTTGCGCAAAACCGGTCCCCCAAAACTGTTGTTCCTCCGGTTGTTGCGCTTGTCCGGTTTGCCAGGGTTGCTGCTGACAGTATAGTGATCCAAATCACTGATCCTGCTACTCTGGATCTCCCTGATGCTGCGGCTCTGGTGTCGGCTCATGCTGCGGCTCTGGTGCCGGTTCATGCTGCGGCTCCGGTGCCGGCTCATGCTGCTGCTCTGGTGCCGGCGATAAATGTGGAAGCATATTATATGAACCGAATATACCACCAATATATGAGTCTACATTTGAAAATAAAACCTGAGTTTCCGGACCAATATTAGTCGGATATGGATCTTGCATCATTGATTGTATATGATACAACCCACGAGCCTGTCGTTGCATTAGAAATAAGAAATAAGTATGGACTCATACCGCCGGATGTTAAAAAGTAATATAATTTAAAGAATTCAACTTATCATTTCTCGTTCCACGTGGCCTCTAAGCTCGTACCGCTGGATGTTTGGGAAGTCGTTAAGGGGAGCAGAAAAATATCTTATGGTGACACGCTTATACCACTGTAGATATGCTTCGGTAGCGTCGGTGGTTGTTTGGTCACCTATTTGCTGTAAGGCAATATTACGCTGCCTATCCTCCCACCTCAGCAAATATTGATGATGATGCTCCCTCCAATCACGCTCCGCCTTTCCTTCTCGCATGTCTCCCTCTATTGTCATAGGCACAGGCGGCGGGACAGGAATATGTTGCAATCTATTGAACTGTCACTACACCCGGTCCGGTAGGTGCATGACAATGATATTAATGCAGATGAGTGGGTATCGAGCCCGCCAAACCGGCCCTCCTTCGATACAAATGCCGGGTAATCCATGCAGACGATATGCTGTATAAGGCGTTCACGTGAACTACGCAAATAACATAGTACCAAATTGTAATGAAGGCAATTTAAAATTTTAAAACAAAGTTAATTACCTAAGTTATGGTTACCTGAGTCGCCTCCATGCGATCCAATTCATCTCTATAGTACTTAAGTACTCGACGAGGAGCCTTATAAGCTTTCTTTCCATTCCACCAATATCCGAGAGGCTTTCCAGAGATATCCACGGTATTGATTTTAATTCGATCCGGTTTTCCCATACACATGTGCTCCCATGACCAAATCTATGAATAAAGTGTCGGATGATAAGAGAAAGAACCAATATTACAATTTTGCAAATATCTAACTGTTAAAAACAAGGAATGTATCTGAAGTAATGTAATGCAGCCACGAATTTTATTCTTTGTTGGAGCACCTGCCTTATCGAGTTCCTTGTAAAGATAGGCCAGGACCCCTGCTCCCCCAAGCATATTGGGCACACACATCAAAGTCCGTAAGGAACCCAAGGTATAAAGGATGGACATGCGTTTCCGATTGGTCCGGTATCAACCAAGAACTGATCATGTATAGAATGTAGGCACGTGCATGTTTATCCAAGATTTCATCCGTGGCTTCATCAGGGATATTAGTAAATATATCTTTTAGCCAGTTTAAACTGATCTTATACCTCTGACTATAGCCTCATGGTGCTTGATATTAGCATTTTTTGTGAAATATTAAAACTAAAAATAATGTACAAAATGTCCATGCAATAGGTATACTAAAGAGGGG
Organism: Agapanthus africanus; assembly: GCA_030015575.1. Taxonomy (NCBI): domain Eukaryota; kingdom Viridiplantae; phylum Streptophyta; class Magnoliopsida; order Asparagales; family Amaryllidaceae; genus Agapanthus; species Agapanthus africanus. The sequence goes on from JASDDO010000024.1 coordinate 852,400,465, forward strand.
AACCAATAAGAGAGAATCTGAATCTGAATATTAAATATAAATAATTTACTTAGCTAAAATTAAAACTTCATAATTATATTAAAAATACGATCTAGTTTTTAATAAGGTATGAAACAATATTTGGTGTTGAAAAGATATCGAGAGTTTATTGACAATAATTTGAAGAGGGCGTGTTCCAAGAACCCGCTCTCATCTTTTATTATTATTTTTTACAGTGTGTTGTCAAATCAAGCAGGACCAATAATTAAACCTGTGAAACGAAGAGAGCGGGTTCTTAAAACGCGCCCACTTCAATAATTTGAAGAGGGCGTGTTCCAAGAACCCGCCCTCATCTTTTCTTAGCGTGTTCCTATAAATACAGCTTTCTCTTATCCAGTAACTCTCAATTCCACTCCAAGTACCCTTATTTTGTGCAAGTGTGCAGGTTAGGAAGAAGGTCAAGTTCAGTGCTATAGTCGTGGGGAGTTAGACCCATATCTCGCGGCTACACCGCGACGGATCAAGACGGAACTACGGTTTCCTGTAAAATTCTGGAGCAAATTCAGTGACCAAACCAAGGTTCAGGGGCTCTAAACAGGAAGAGGAGACCAAAACAAGCACAGGGAAGAAATTTGAAGTTCCAAATTCTCTGTTAGTATTTCAATTCTCTTCTCCTCTCCTCTGAACTCCTCTGAACTATTCTTCCTGCAGTATTCTTTGCACAAACTCTCTTCCCCTCTCCAATAAAATTGTTTTTGTGCAGCATTCTTTGCACCGCCGCCAAATAAATTTTTTGCAAGTGTTTTCGATTTTTGTTTGTTGCTATTTTGCATAAATAATACGGACTTTAAGGGGCTATAACACCAATTCAGATTGGGTGGGTATTTCATCACCCTTTCTAAGACCCCAAAAATCACTAAAAGCATACGCATTACCCTTGAGCTTAATAAAAAAAATATCTAGACTCGGCTAACTAAGGACTGTCGTGCTCAATAGGACAGAGAAAGATTGTGAGCATTCGATCGTTTATCTAAACTTGACTTTGTGGTGCCTAGGCTAGACAAGTGATAAACGTAATTTTAAAAGGCCCGTCTCACGTGATTCATGAGCGGAACCCTCCTTTCTTCACTTGTGCTTACCTGGGCACAATTGGCAGTGAAGAGACGATTTGAGGGTTATCTCACAACTTGTCACTTTGGAACAGTTAGGAGCAGTCTAGTGGACTTTGAAGACCATAGCTCTAGGTATGATTGTGCATGTTTTGACTGTGATTGTATGATATTGTTAACACTTTTTTTATTGTTGGCTTGATATTGTTTGATGCAGATTATGGCAAGTTCAAATTTATTTGTTGTATGTAAATACGATGACCGGATTATCACAAGTGCACAAGGTCCCGAGTATATGGGCGGGTCCGTAAGAATCATACGATAAGAACCATCAACGACTTATAATGAAATCGAGAATAAAGTGTTTAAAATCACGAAATACGATCCCCGTGAAATTAAGCTTAAGTTAAATTGTATATGGCCAATATTTAGTAGAAATGCATTGGTTGAAATTATAGACGATGCATCAATATCTTCGATGATAGATTTCGGTCTGGCAAACACCCAGCATTCTTTTGAACTTTTGGTTCAGAAGTAACAATCGGAAGTATCAAATGTCGCTCCAACGGGTAATTTTGATGATAATGCTGGAGGTAGTTCATGGGGGTACGATCATATGGTTAATGATGATACCGTCAGCCTCGGTGGATATGACTATACACAACATTATTCAAACCTTCAAATTCAAGGGTAAATATTTTATAAATTCACCTTTTGTAATACCAAAATACTAATATATTTTATATATTGAATAAAGGCTTTCCCAATCGACTGCAGCAGTTACATGCACCCCTGAAGAACAATAAGGATTACCATATATAACCTTCCAAAGGTAAATAAATCTGAAACAAGTGATGATTATGTTTATATTTTTCGTAATACGAAAATATTAAGGAATAATTATATAAGAACAATTTATATACTAAACGCAGATTTTCCCATACCTCTGCATCATTCCAACACGATCCAAGTAGCGCATTCCAAGCATGTCCGTCTACATCTTTCCGGTCTTTTCATCCCGAACCATCCACATTACAACGACCCCAACCATCATATATTGCACCCGAGCCTTATGTTGCTACGGGTGACATTGATATGTGTGGTAGTGATGATAATGAAACTGGTGAGGGTCATCAAGGGGAGGATAGCGTGGAATATGCCGCTGGATTGAATGAAGTAGCATTGTTTGATGATATGGCCGCGAATAATGATTTTGTCGAACTAGAAGATCCCGGCCTCGATCCCCTGGAAGATGATAGTTGGATAGACTTAGCCGTTGCAGAAGTAAATACGGAACCCTATTTGGAAGCGACAGTAGCAAGCGAAGATTGCGTCACTGTTGGGGATATGTTTCAAAAAAAAGTGGATCTTATTTGTAAGCTGAAGTCTTGGGCTATTCAAAAAAACGTTACATTTAACACCCAAGAGTCAAATAAGACGTACTATACCGGGTATGTATGAAAGCTCCTGAATGTAAGTGGAGATTGCATGCATGTTGTTCCAAAAGAGCCAAAGCTTAGAAGGTCACGAAATACAACCAAGAATATACTTGCATCAATTCTATTATGTTAAAAGATCACAAGAATTGCACTTCATCTTACGTTTGCTCACTAATCATGCCACTAATCCGTACAGATATGGCGATGACTCCCCGAGAGATACGGCTCTACGTTAGCGGAGAGCACAAAATTCAGATTTCGTATGTGAAGGCAAGAGATGCTCGTAGAAAGACTTTATGCAAGATATTTGGGGATTGGTAAAGCTCGTACAACTCACTAGTCCCTTTTATGGAAGCCATGAAAGCATCAAATCTGGGGTCCGTATACCGGTTAAAAACCACAGAAACAGATGTCGATGGCTCTGTCAGGTTCAAAGATTTTTTTGGTGCTTTGCTCCTTATGCGGCTGGTTTCGCACACTGTCGGCCAATATTGTGCGTTGATGGGACGTATCTATACGGTAAGTACAGGGGTTGCATGTTAATTGCTATAAGTGTTGATGCTAATAACGGTATATTTCCGTTGGGATTTTCAATTGTCGAGGGTGAAAATACATCATCCTGGTCATGGTTTTTCAGTCAACTCAAAAGTATCCCATCAGTTATTGATAAAACAGATTTATGCATCATATCTGATAGACATCTAGGAATACTAGATGCAATGAGAGCTGTATTTCCGACGACCCCACATAGGTTTTGCCTGTGGCACTTCAGGCAAAATTTTGATAGAAAATTTAAAAATACAGATCTACTTAAACTTATGTACAAAGCCGGTGAAGCGTCTGACCCTGATGTTCATGACATTGTTAGTGTATATACCCTAGGGGCCATTATTGTATCATACTAGCTTGTATATTACTTAATGGAAGCTTGGGATATTCACAGTTGTATTAACAGTCTTGCTCAACATAGTAGTATACTACTTGGTTTATATTTATTTTAATATGTGTATATGTTTCTTTTAGCATATCGCGAATACATATTGATAGAGCCCTTAGGATCTTACTTGACTACCAGCGTTGTGATGGCAATCACACTAGTGGGGGCTGGGTAGTCTACAAGCACATCCTTTTTCAGGTCCCTAGTCGTAGGATTATCGAGACAAGGCATCGATACTCCGGAATAGACTAGTGTATACGCTTCTCGTCCCAGCAGGGGAAATAGTCTGACCTACAGCCATTAGTACGTTATACTGGAGATAGTATGCAGGTGCTCGTTGGGTTACGGATACACCGGACAGGACTCGCAGGGAATTGTTGGTTGGCATTATACCCGTCGTCAGTTAACAGTTCCCAGGTGATATGAGTACAGCATAGTCCGTAGACTTGACATTGCTGCTTCGCCTCGAGTGTGTTCCCACTGTTCTTAGATTGCTACCCTACCACGGCTCGACTGAGTCGCGCTGTGTTTGGAGAGCCATTATGCAAGGTCCTTGGCCAGGGCAAGCGAGATTTACTGGTAGATGTTCCAGTAGTTTATCAAGGTGTAATGGGCTTCACTCCGACACGACTTATACCGCTTTTAGGGGACTGACGCTTGCCGCCCCCTAGGCCCGATATGTGATAGTCTTAGACGAACAGTCCGGACTATACGGAGATTGTCATATCAGGCTCAGTAGGAGTTCGGATGGGTTTCCTCATCGACCTTCTTATCGACATCTACCTGGGGACTGTTACGTACAGCTAGTACCGCTTGCGGCCTGTGGTTAAACCCACTGCCAGCGTAGTGTCGAGTCTTTAGAGTCCCACACAGAGGGTTTCTCTGCTTCAGGCGAAAAGATATAGAGATCGTATGGTTTTACGACAGGGTTCGGACATATACGTGTACTTGTGCACGTATGATGTTCGGACAGATTATACTAGCAGGCTTTGGTTTAAGCCAGATTCTAGTATTGGATTATTGGATTTATGCAGTCTCAGTATATTCGTGTTTTTCGTGAATACGGATGGGAAGGGCATTCTCGTAATTAGTCGGGAAGGTTCTAGAAGAAAGGTGACTCATTTAGCTTTAATTCATTTATGAATTAAACTTAATGAGGTGGAGAGATGATGTGTTATTTTCATTAATTGCACCATGAGTCATGAGGTGATTCATCTCAAGGTAATTAATGAAGCATGGTTGATGATTTAATATATTATTGCTTAGATATTTTCATGCTTCATGATATTATCCAAATGACTCAAGTTCAATTCATTATCACAAATACATTCTCTCTCCTCAAGCTCTCATCTTCTTCATCCTAACCCTAATCCTCTCATGAGTTGAGAACCATAAGGTTAGTAAGACTAATAGATCCTTAATCAATCTCTATATTCTCTAGGTCACTCGGATTAGCAATCCTAACCACTTAGTTACCTCAAGTTAGAGGTTAAAGCTTGAAGAAGGAACTCTTGGGTGGATCTTCTATTACATCGAGGAGGCCGACGAGGAGGTGAACAACAAGAACAAGAAGGACTAGTATCTTGAGGTATAATCATCTATCATAGTAGTTAACTACTTCTAGATAGTTTGTTAGTTAGGGTTTAGCAAAGATCCGTTTGATAGTCGATGTTACTTTGAACAAAATGATTGTTTTACCTATTCCGCCTCCCCGCATCTTGTGGGGTGTGTAACATTGATTTACAATGTACATGACGAAAATTGGAGAGATGAGTCAAACCGTGAAAGCGTGGTTAGATGAGTATCCAGTACGCATGTGGTCACAAGCACATGATAATGGATGCAGATATCTACTAATGACCACTAATATGTCTGAAAGCTTCAACGGGGTCCTTAAAGGTGTTAGAGCCTTACCGATACAGGGGTTGATTGTTCGAACCTTTTTCCGGGTGAATACTTACTTTTTGCAAAGAAGAGAAAAGTCCTTAGCGATGGAGACCCCACTCACCGCGTATTACGAAAATATATTCCAGAAAAGAGAGCGCAGAGCACAATACTACAGATCCAAATGGCTTGACACGGCAGAGTTTCAAATAACGGGGAGTAATGAGAATCAATATACCGTAAACTTTAGAGATGAAGGGCTCTCTTCGTGTACATGCGGTGTTTTCGAGTAACAACATTTACCTTGTGCCCACGCAATTGCTACTGCGAGCAGCATGCATAACTCACATTACAATTTTGCTTCCCATTACTATACAGTTTTCAATTATCAAGACGCATACGATCCAAAATTTCATCATATACAGGACAGTCGCTATTGGCACTATTATATTGGGAACAGACAAACACCGACTGTATTACCGCCGGAAAAAAATATATGGCCCGGAAGACCTAAGGTGCTTCGAGATCGAATGACAATGGATACTGATCCTCAGCAAAGACACGCCAGATGTAGCTTATGCAAACAACCAGGTCATTATAGGACTAGATGTCCAGGACAGTCACCAGGGGCGGGACTTTCGAGATCGTGACAAGTGCACCGGAAGATTTTTTTGTATTATAAATTTGAGGGATTCATTTTGTTATTATAAATTTGACCGTCGAGATAGAATTTACATTTTACAAACAGATATGATTTTTTTGTATTATAAATTTGACGGATTTATTTTGTTATTAGAGTGTACATCAGATTCATATTTAAACAACACTAATATTATACAATTTTATTCTTTTATTTGAATTTTTACCATTTTCTGTTTTTTATTTAATTATTTTTTAAAGTGGGGCGGGCTGAGAACCCGCCCTCTCCTTTATATAGGAGAGGGAACCCACCCTCTTCATGTTATGGGAGAGGGCGGGTTCTGGAACCCGTCCTCTCCTATAATGTGTAGGCGGTTCTAGAAACCCGCCCTCTAAACTGGAGGGGTAAGGTCCTCACCAAACCGTTCTATTTCTATAAATTAAAAAAAAATCGTTTTATTTTAATAATTTTAATTTAAAAATATCCTATTTCAAAAAAAAAAACCTTCTTTCCTGGTTCTTGGTTTGCTCGTGATGCCTTTAATTTTGAGTGGGGCCCACTCAAATGCAAAACCTGTAGAGGTTTTTGTTCCGAACTGCTTGTGCCCCGTTAATTTTTTTCTCTCCAAACATTCCAAAAGAATTTGCTTTATAAAAACAAAGATAAATTACATAAACATAGTGTAGACTTGCTCTTTTTGTTGGACTAAAAGCAAAATACCATCACCACTTTTCTTGAGATCTATTTATTTATGTTTATAAAAAGCAACAACCATCTAAAATCTCGAGAGTACACGAATGTTTCAAGAGGCAAATTACATAAAATCCAAATACCCCTAGCAAGCAAAATGCTATTAGCCATTTAATTTTTCGAAAGTCAAGTGACCACAATATATATCCCAATTAAATTTGGTTACTACATTATAGTTCATATCTGATGGAGGTCGGAATCTCCCTCAGGTGTTGTCCTCCGTCGACCATACTGCAAACGGTTCTGAACGGTTGAGATTTGGTGTGAGAATTAAACGTATAGATCTCAATGAGTTGTTGGATGCTGTTGACGCCGGGCTACCTGCAAGAGAAGTCCCGGGATGGGAAACCACCGTAGGACCCTTCGACAATCGAGCAAGTACCGAGGTATAGAGGCAGCGTAGCGGCGTATAGGATTCAATTCAACTTACCTGAGTCGTTTGGTGGAGAGGGTTTATATAGTGGTCGCATGAGGTGAACCAGCGTGAAATTCTCGCCGTCCGTTATGCCTCTGCGTCACGTTCGCACCGATGGCGGGACACACCTATTAATGGCGGGATGCGCTCATTAATGGCGAGATACGCCATCACGAGATGTGGGTTGTGGAGCGGCGGAGATCTCGTCATGGCGAGATACACGGAGCCATTACGGGGACGCTTGGGCTCCGTGCTCTCGGTTGAACAGGGAAGCCGAGAGAGTTCAGCTCGGTGGATAGCTTAGTGGCCTAGAGAGCTCAGTTGTAGAATTGCTCAGAGGCAGGCTGTCGGACGGTTGTTTAGGCGAATAGGAAAGGCACCCCGGAAAGGTCTCCAAAAGGTCGGATGCAAGCTCGGAGACGAGGTACTGAAGAATGTCCTTAATGCATTATACTTATTCCAGCTCCGTAACCCCCAGGAGTCTAGCGGGCTTAACGGATGACACGTCATTCGCTACGTGTCGTGATCTAGGGATACTTATTTATGAGTCTCATCATTAGCCCCCCCACTCTCCCTGACCTATTTATAGATCAGGGTTGAGAGTGGTAAGCCCGGTTTTTGACGATTCAGCCTAAAATTCTTTTGCAATGGGTTGTCGGACGAAGATGCAACATTTGGCGGCTACTCATCTTGAATCCCTAGATCTATGTGGCGACTCGCGAAGCGCCTCAGTTCCCGAGTGTATCTTTGGTGATATCAGTGTATCAGTGAAATGATTGCGCCTAAAAAGGGGGGGGCCGTTTTGTTCACTCGGTCGGTTGGACTACTTGCCACGTATCCTCTACTGGGTGGCAAGACGTGAGTGGCTGTCACTCGAATCCTGGCGAGAGGGGACGTGTCCAATGGCCGGTCGCCACATAGAGTCTCGGTGGCCGCTAGGTCTGACGCTTCATTTTGGCGGGAACGGATGCGGGTCGTAGGATGTCTTCTTGCTGAGTGTATAAATAGGGGGTCATCCCACGGCCGATACTTTACCCTAGCCTTCTCTTGTCGTCTGAAGATTACCCGACACACATTCGCTTAGGTCAGGACTTCAACTGACAAAACCTTTCTTGGCCAAAGCTTTCTTGAATTAGGTTAGATACCTTCCTCCGAAGTATCTATTGACATAGTAGGGGTTGAGTCGGGCGATGAGGCTTCAGTTTCTGGAGCCGAGCCCAGCGGGTCTTCTTCCTCTTCGGCTTTCGATAGCCGATAGAGTTCTTCTTCTTCATCCTCGGCTTCGTCTTCTGCGTCGGGCTCGCCCCTCAGGAGGAATGACGCCCTCGTCCCTCGTTGTCAGGGGGCGAAAATGGCCCCCAAGGCGCGCATCGGGAATACCCGCGATGCGCCCTCAGTTTTGAACCGTTTGGATGAGCTTTCCGACATCCGGGCGTATTTTCATATACCCTCTGGCTATTCACTCCGTTTGGCCAGGGAGGGCGAGCGGACAGACCAGGTGCAGGGCAAAAAGATTGCTCTGTACTTGGAAGCGTTTCGGGCAGGAATGCGTCTGCCCTTCTTGCCCGAGGTTTATGCTGTGCTCCATTGCTTCCGTCTCGCCCCGGGCCAGCTAGCGCCGAACTCGCAGAGAATCCTTCTCGGGTTTCTGGTCCGGTTGAAAATTGATCAGATCCCCTTTGATTTGAACCTACTCCTTTCTTTCCTTTGCTATAAAAATCATCCCGGTACCAGCAAGGAAGAACCGAGCTGGGTGTACTTTTCATTCAAAAAACATAAGGATAGGACGACTGGTTCGGGGGTAGTACTTGTCCCTTCTTCCATCTACGAATGAAAGGAGGAGTTTCTCTTCGTCGGGCCACCGGAGGGTGAGGATCGCTTGAAAATTATGGCTGCCATGGCCGTCAAGGCTGATTAAAAGGTTTTTACCGTGTCGTATTTAGAAAGAATTTGAAATTACCGCAATCAAATATGGTGTTGCGTGTAGCGAGCCGCGATGAGTACGGGTCGTCCAAAAGGAGATGGTAAGTTTTCAAGCTTGTTTTAACGAGTTAATATCATGTTTTGAGTTGTTGTTTATGCTAAGTGTCGTAATTAGGATATGTTCAATAAAAAGACTTGTTAAGGGTACTTTTAGGTTAGCTTACGTGGGGATGATGTTTGCCGGTTCCTTATAGACCCAATTTTGATATTGACACTAAGGCAATAGGCAACAATGTGGATTAGAGAACTTGAAATATAGTATTTGCGATTTTGAGCAAAATCTGTATTCCTTGTCCCTTGTCCTTCCGTTGATGTCTCTTGACCTTAGCCTTCGGCAAACCACTTGAAATCCAGTCACGATTAGGATATACCGCTATCGTGGTAGGATAAGATGCCTAACGGAGCGGAATTGTGAGTGGTTTGCTCGGAGTTTCAATTACAAAGTTAAGGTTTTAACAAAAACATCTCCTAACACAAACTAACCATATTCTACCCTTAACAAGTAAATCGATTACTCACACATATTTACAATACCAAAATAGAAAAAGAAAAGAGTAAGGCAACATAACAAAAATAGCAAGAAAAGCAAAGTTAAAGTTAGAAAGTTAAGAACCGGTCAATTCAATGTGTAAATATCTTCACTTGTTCTTTAATCATGTACCAATATGAAATCAAAATACCAAACTTTAAGATTGCAAGCTCACTTAAGAGATTGCAAGATCAAAGTAAAGCAATAATTTCACAAATTCAAAGTATGTAGAAATCAAGACATATGTAATGAAATGAGAACTTTATTGAATTTCAAACAAGATACGACTAATCTTGAAGCCAAGAATCTAAATTTTAAGCTTGCAGGTTCAATGAAGAAGTTGCAAGGTCAAGACAAAGGGACAAGAGCTCAAGAGTTCAAAGGAAAATCAAGTTACAAATTACAAGCGTTCTATAGAAAAACTAGAGAAAAGTATGATCTCCCCTTGCCCATTGATCTGGTATTTATAGGCCTCATACCAGAATAAACAAACAATAAAAATTAGATGATGTGACCCAAAGGAACAACCAGAAGAAAAATGGGGACGAATGGACATGCAAAAAACGGTGGGTCCGGCATTTTGGAGATTCTCGCCGATTTTCTTGTGGTGGTTTGGCCTCGTTTTGGTATGATGATCTCATGTGCACTCCACAAGTCTACTAGTATTGTTTGATTTCTTCATTTCAGCTTGGGTTATACTCAATAGTTTTGGAGGGAACTTTATGCTTCAAATTACATCATATCTTGTAGCATTTATTACACATCACACTCACTTGTGCTTTGGGCAGCCCCTACCTAGGTCCAAGCATCAAAGAGTTGTGTGCACACTTGTATTGTGTTGGACCAAAATTGTGTACACATTTATTTGTTGCAAATGAACTCTTTGAATATCGATCGGTTTGTAGTTCAGGTTGCAATGTCGGCTCACACGTTATATCTGTGATTTTGAGTGTATTTCCAGTATTGTGTCACGGATACCTGTAATCTGTATTTACTGAGCAGATACTGGTTAATAGTACCGATATATAACAAAACAGATAATGAATAAGTGGTATTGAAATGCAGTTTTCTATGATAAAAAAATATTCCCAAACTTATCTTTTGCTCGTCCCGAGCAAAACAAAAATCTTGACCTCATTTTCGCAGGGAACGGGGTTGCACCGAGCTCATGTAACAAGCAGTTAAACCTCTAGCTGTCCCTAGTAGGAGGAGTGTTTTCTCCTGAGGGTTTGCAGCGGATTTCACCCATAAAATCCCGTCAAGCTAGTTTTGTTAGTGTATATGCCCTAGAGGCCATTACTGTATCATACTAGTTTGTATATTACTTGATGGAAGCTTGGGATATTCACAACTGTATATACAATCTTGCTCGAAATGGTAGTATGCTACTTGGTTTGTCTCTGCTTTAATATGTGCATGTGTTTCTTTTAGCATATCGCTGATATACATATTAGTAGAGCCCTTAGGATCTTTGTTTGATTACCAGCGTTGTGATGGCGCTCACACTCGTGGGAACTGGGTGATCTATAAGCACATCCTTATACAGGTCCCTAGTCGTTAGACTATCGAGACATGGCATCGATACTCCGGAGTAGACTAGCGTATGCGCTTCTCATCCCAGCGTGGGAGACGGTCTGTCCCACAGCCGTCAGTACGTCGTACTTGAGATAGTATGCGGGTGCTCGTTAGGTTACGAGTACACTGGACAGGACTCGTCGGGAACTGTTGGTCGGTATTATACCTATCGTCAGTTATCAGTTCCCAGGTGACATGAGTACAGCTTAGTCCGCTGACTTGACACTGTCACTTCGCCTTGAGTGTGTTCCCACTGCACTTTGATTACTACCCTACCACGGCTCAAAGGAGTCGTGCAAACAGGTAGTTTTTGGGTGCAGTCCCGAAGCACTTGGAGGCAGCGACGGTTAGACAGGATTCGTCTCTTCCGGTATTGGGGGTTGACATCGCGCTGTGTCCAGGAGAGCCATTACACGAGTAGTCCCTGGCCAGGGCAAGCGAGATATACTGGTAGGTTTCCAGTGTTATCTCAGGGTGTTCTGGGCTACACTCCGACACGACTTATACCGCTATTAGGGGACTGACGTTCACCGCCCCCTAGGCCCGCCATGCGATGTATCAGACGAACAGACCGGACTGTACGGAGATTGTCATATACAGGCTCAGTAGGAGTTCAGATGGGGTTCACCTCGTCAGTCTTCTTATCGACATCTACCTGGGGACCGTTACGTACAGCTAGTGCCGCTTGCGGTCTGTGGTTAAACCCACTGCCAGCGTAGTGTCGAGTTTTTAGGGTCCCACACAGAGAGCTATTCGCCTTTAGGCAAAATGAGTAGAGGTCGCATGGTTTTGCGACAGGGTTCGTTCACATCCGCGCACTTGTGCACGTTTGCTGTCCGGACAGCTTATACTAGCGGGCTTTGGTTTAAGCCGGATCCTAGTATATGATTTGGGATTGGCTTTTTCTCATTGTATTCGTGTTCCTCGGATCACGAATACGGGTGCGTATGCACAGTTGCTTGAGACAGAGGGAGAGGACTTTGATTAGGGTTAATGACTATTGTCATTTTATTAACCCTAATGATTATGTGTGTATTATGGTTAATTGATATTAGTTTAATAATTGTGCATGGTTATGGTTGTTGACCATTTGACCCATCTTGACTTGTTGACCTTGTTGACACTTTGACCATCATCATTTCATTTGGAAGATACTCTTTGATCCTTGCAATTTGCATTAAAAATGAAATGATAATGGTCATGTCTTGATTAACCATGACAATTATCTAGCTAATTATCTAATTACAATAATTCACACATATATGTGAGAATGGTTTATTTTATTCTCATTCTATCATTTCCTTTCTCTCTCTTGTTTTTCCTCTCCCTCAAGCTCTCCCCTCTCATGTGTTGAGAAACACTTGAGCTTGAGAAAAACCCTTTCTTGATAATCTCTACTCTCATCTAAGGTTCAAGTATTAGCACTTCTTGCATCCTAGTTACTTCTAGCTTGGAGTTGAAGCCAAAGGTTGAGGCTTTCGGGTGGATCTTTCTTCGACGTGAGAAGACGACTAAGGTGACCTCCTTCCACCACTCCAAGGAGTAAGGAGAGAAGGACATAAAGCCCAAGGTATAACCTTTCTAGCACTTAGCTAGTTTCTAGTTAGCTTTAGCTTGTTTTTGTTTAGCAAAGATCCTTCTTTGTCTAGTCTATGTTGCCTAAGCTCATAAAAATTCGGTTTTTATTCCGTTTTCCGCCTCCCCGCAAGTACCGGGGTGGGCAACGTGGACTTACAAGTTTTGCGAAATAGGTATGATTTTAACCCTAAGGTTTTGTTTCAAAGCTAGCAATTCTATTATCCTAAGTTAGAAATATTGAACCTTTATTTTTCACACCTCGCTTCTTATTTAACTTAAGATCTTATATGTCTTTACTCGTGGTGCAAATAATGTCGTTAAGTTTCAAAAGGATCGATTAAAGTCGTCATATCACAAAATAAAGCCCGGATAAAAAACTTAAAAAGGATCTCACAAGTTTTATAAAGAGTTAAGTACTTCTCAAGTTTCGTTTTCCAGTCAGGTTTCAAATTCAGAATTTCTATCTTCCTTAATAGGAAACTAGGTCTCATTTTTCACTCCACCTTTTACTTATTTTCGTTTCCTTCGTGAACATGCAATAGTCTTTATCATAGGATAAAACCTTCATATTTTCGTTAAAAATATTTTTATAAAAACTTGTCTTTTGTCAAGATTATTCTCACACAAAAAATCGTTAGGAATTTTAACTCGGAGAGAACACTTGCTTGACTTTATTTTAATTTGGACATTCTAAGTTTCTTAGCGAGTTTTGGGCTAATGCTCCCAAACTAGTTGGTTTTAGGGCATTAGGTGTAGAAACACCCCATCGGACTTAATTGCTCAAGTTATCTAGGACCTAAAACAAAAAACCAATTTTAGCGTGAAAATCATAACGATTTAATGTGAACGGAGATATAACCAGTTGTTCAATTATTTTTAGGAAAAAAGACCTGTTTAGTGGATCAGGTGTGTAATCACTTCAATCAAGTTCCAGATGGGTTATTCTTCAGAATTAGTTCCTATTAAGGTATCTATAATATCCCTTCAAATCCACTTCACTTTCAAAACTATTCTTGATATTACTTATTTAAGAACAAATCTATTTGATCCTAAAAAATAGTTTATCAATTTAAAAGTTTTCGGACATATTAGACTTGTTATCTAATTTTCAAAACTCACGACACGTGTAGTGTGATGTAAAGACGTATATTAGCTATAGTTAAACTCAAAGGAGGGTTATCTTTCAGGTTTTCAAAATCTAATAGTAGGATTTAGTTGTTCCTATCTTATCAAATAAAACCGTTGAAATATCGAATCTAAGTTCTCCCACTAGCTAATTTGACGACAAAGTTTTTATATTTTTGTAATTTTTTTTCGATTTTTATGGGTTTTTAAATATGTATGCAAATGCAGAATATACAAATGAATGCGAAGGGAGAAAGGTTACCGAGCACACCCCAAACTTAAACTGGGCAGTGCCCTCACTGTCAATGTACATCAAGAGGGCAAAATTGTTGAAGGGTCAAAAGCGGCGGTTCTCCATTTTTTTTGAACAAAGACTGAGCATCACAACACAAGATTGCTCGTCAAAAAGAAAAATGGATATGCACAAGACAACAATATTCACGTATATATACCAAAAATTGTATATACATATCCCAAACTTATTTGAAACAGTGTTTCCACTGTTTATGGCTGGATAACCGAAGTTTGGTGGTAAACAGAGGAAGATTATGCAGGGTAAACCGGCTCCTGCAATATCAGGAGTTCTTCTAATGGTTCTGCACTAAGGAACGGTTTCAATCTGTGTCCGTTTACTTTGAAAAATGATCCATCCTTAGGATTCTCCAAATCCACTGCGCCGTGCGGGTACACACACCGCACAAGAAAAGGTCCCTTCCAGCGAGATCGAAATTTACCGGGATGGAAATGGAGTCAGGTGTCATAAAGAAGTACCTGTTGTCCAGGCGTAAAGGTTTTGCGTGTAAGGTGTTTATCATGAAACACCTTCGTTCGGTTCTTTCTAACAACCATTGTTTACCCCAATAAGAGCAAAGCTCTGTTCGAATTCCGAGGTGGGAGATGAAGCACCATTTCATCTTCCCCCAATCAGAAGCAAAGCTTTGCTTTGAAAATTTAAACTTCAATAAATGAAGCAGCGCTTCAGATCCTTTACGCTACGCGCAACGCGCCACGTATTTAGCGCAGATGCGTTAGCGCGGCGTCCAAAAAGGCGCGCTCGATCAGAGCAAAGCTCTGTCAAAGGAAGCAACGCTTCAGCTGCACAAGCGTTGCGCCGCGCGACGCGTGTCGGCGCAGATGCGCTAGCGCAGATGCACCGTTTCATAAAAGAAAGAGGCTAAACACCAAGGAAAATTCATCCTTTTAAGGATCATATACATTTAGTAATATTAGACTAAAATCATACGATGCACAAACACAATAGAGAACTAAAATAAAAGAACCCTTAACAAATAATGAAATATTTGATTAAAAAGGAAAATGCTTGTTCATTATTATTGTTATTACATTTAAAAAAGATCACCGAATACGGGATCGGAAAGACAAGGGTTTGAAAAAAGAAAAAGAAGATTATTCAGCTCCCTCTCCGTCTTCTCCATCATGTCGAAACGGCGATCCTCCCGAGGGGTAGCCATCCAACGGTCGATGCCGGACTCCTGGGAAAAAGTAGCGATGACAACCCGACGAGCCCGTATCTGGCTCAGCAAGTGGAAGGAGCAGTCCCTCAGGGCTTTGGTGATCAAGTGCGCTTCGAGAAAACACTCAATTTTATCCTCGGCGGCATCCAGCATTGCCGAGGACATCTCTGCTGGAGGAGAGGGAATGTCGGCGAACACCGAGACAAGGATCATCCGAAGCCAAATGGAATTCAGAGGGAGATGAGACCCCACACGAGTCAAAAGCTCGTGCATTGCGGCGTCGCATTGCTCGTCCGAGCGAGAAGGGTCCACCAGGCGCGCAGCAAAACGGGGAACGATGTCCCGAATCGGCACCTCCCATGGTTATCGGCGGGCATGAGGGCGGTTGAAAGCCATGATCGAAGAAGTTCTCTAAAAATGAGAGAAGAAAAGGCTCAGTCTCGAATTATATATATAGACCCAGGCACAGAAAATTCTGTGCACAATGAAATCATTTCCAAGGCCCGGGAAATCAGAATTTTGGAAATACGAGTTTGACTTGAAAAAAGGAGATGAAAAGATATCTCACGCGAAGCGACGCTTCCGATTTGCCCAAAATCTAAGTTTCAATAAATGAAGCAACGCTTCAGATCCTCTGCGCTGAGCGTAGGGCACCACGTGTCTGGCGCAGACGCATCAGCGCAGCGCCCAAGGCAGCGCACCCAATCAGAGCAAAGCTCTGTGTTAAACAAAGCAACGTTTCAGTTGCGCAAACACTGCGCTGCGCGACACGTGTCAGCGCAGATGCGCTAGCGCAGTTGTGCCGCGCTGTGCGCTGCGTGACATGTGTCACGCGCTGGGGCATCTGCGCCAAACAGAATTAAAATTCTAAAGAAATCTTTTCTGTTCTTGTTAAAACAAGAAGATTTTTTTTCTGTAAAACAGAAGCCCTTGGATCAAAGATCCAACGGTGGGGAAAATTCCCCAAATCACTCAGAGAAAGATCTCTTTAACAAATTTAACTAATTTATGGGCACTATAAAAAGGACCCTAGGCCTCAATTCAAAGCATCAACATTTTCTTGAAAAAAGTCAAGAGTTTCAAACAGAGAGAGAACTCCGAGAAAATTTCAAAGAAAAAGATAAAAAAAACTTCAAGAGAGAGAAGAAATCTCTTTTAATAAATCATTGATCTAAAAACCAGATCAATGATCTTCAGATAATAAACAGTGCTTTGCACTTCTTATGAACCATTGGTTCTTTAAAACAAGAAAACAACAAAATAAAAAAAATAGTGCTTTGCACTTTTATGAACCTCTGGTTCTTGAAATAAAAAGAAAAACTTGTTTTTCTTTGATCTAAATTAGATCAAGAAAAAGAATAGTGCTTTGCACTTGCAAACTGCGCTGTTGCGCTCTTGGGAGAACGCTGCGTATCAGCATCTGAACCACTTGCGCCATGCGCTTTAAGATAGAGCTTTGCTCTCTGTGATTGGCGCAACTCACCAGAGTGCGCCACGTGTCGGCAGCGCAAGCGCAGCGCACTAGCACAGCGCACTAGCGCAGCGCACTGCGCTTGCGCGACACGTGTCAACATTACAAGCGCTTGCACTCCCTGATTGGCGCAAAGCGCCTGACAAATGCAATGCATTTCTTAAAGGGCCAAGCCCAATTAAAGAAGGCTTAACAGGCCTAATAAAATGCAATGCATTATTTTAAAAAAAAGGGCAGAGCCCAAACCAAAACAGATGCTCTGCATCATAAATAAAGGGCAGAGCCCAGTCCAAACAAAGATAGAAAGTAATGCAATGCATTATTTAAGTGTGGGCAAAGCCCTAGCACATGATTAATAGATCAAAAATAAATAAAAGTATTGAACATCTTTAACTGGACTTAGCCCAATTTTGGCCGTAAGTCCTCAAATTTAAATTGACTAAGCACAGCTGCTCTCTTAAATCAATTTATATCCGGTTCGAGGGTACTTCTCCGAACTCCTCTGACACATATCGTTGTAATCCTTCAACGACGTCAGAGAGGTGATGGGTCCCGACAACCACATATCAATATGGACTGCGGGGTCCTTAAACTCGTGGACCGAAACGTCCCTAAACTAATATTGGACCGAAACGTCCCTAAACTAATGTTGGACCGAAACGTCCCTAAACTAATATCGGACCACCACGTCCCTAAACTGGAACATGGACCACCACGTCCCTAAACTGGAACAATAGAGCCTCCAAATGCTATTTTGCCGGATCTAAACGATCCCGTTTAAGTTGATCTTAGCCCCCAAACACGGCTAACGTATCCTTAAACATTCAAACGGACTATAAAACTCCAAATCAACCTTGGTTCAAGGGTACATCTCTGAACTCCTCGGACATCTGCCGTTGTAATCCTTCAACAACGTTAGAGAGGTGACGGGTCCGGATGGCCAGATATTAAATGGATTATCACGTTAAGTTGATCTTAGTCTCAAACAGGACTATCGTATCCTTAACGAATGTTTAAGTTGATTTTAGCCGCAACGCGACTAATGCATCCTTAAACTAAAAACACCAAACCCAAATATAAGTAAATACGGATTTGGACTAATCCACGTCCTACGGGCGACGGCATTACTCAGTCTCCGTATACAATCCACGGGCAACCACAAACAAAACAAACACACACGATACGCAGTGAAATTCTGGAGAAGGAGAAAGTTGTTACCGCGATGTGGTAGCGTAATTAACTGCAGGGGCTTGCGCCTGCAGGGAAGAGCGTCCCCACAATCAAAACCCCTCAAGCGAGGGGGAATTTGACGAAGTCTGCTACATAGGCCGCATTCGTCTAAACCTCCGATACACGGTGCCATAAATCAATTTGGCATCTTCGGAGAGGTGGACGGATAAAACCAAATAGCATCTGCCCCGAATCTCAGCGTCAGGATATCGCTGTCTTGTGCACCGCCATTCGGAGGGGAACAGATTCTGGCACGCCCAGTGGGACCTTTTCCTCTTTCCACTCCACACTTCGTGTGTCGTCTTCACGAACCAATCACGGTTTGTTAAATGGTTGCCTTCGGATTTCAAGTTACTAAGATTTGGTCTCTTGCCTGGCGTAGAACTCAAGATTCAATGGCCTCTAACTGCACCAATTGCTCGAAGTACCACTACAACGGACGCTCCACCTCACCTTGCCTGGCGTAGAACTCATATGGGACCCAAGCGGCTTCCTTCCTCGCTCTGCCGGTAGAACAGGTGACCCAGGCCACCACCGGCCTATTCTTCGGGACCATGATCCCACCTACAAGCTTCTCTATGCCGATACTTGCACCGGAGGTGAACAAGAAGTCGGTCTTCGACCGACTCACTGCCACGACGGCCCCTGCCAACGGGTCGCTCACTGCCAAACCAACAGCTTCGGTTCTCGCCAGGTAGGATCAGAATTCTAAATTGGCTGTCCCAAGGAAGGCAATGACTACTGCTCCAGAAGTTGTCAAGGTGGCTTCCCCTGTCAAAGAGTCAGTCTTTTCAAGACTGACGATTCCTGCTCCTGCCCTTGCTCGAGGATCTGTTTTCGACAGGTTGAATATCACCCCTCAAAAGACAACTTCAGTCTTTAAGAGGTTAACACCAGTGGCGCCTCATTCAGAAAGGGGGCAAAAAGAAGGTGTCTCAATCTCCGAGCCAGTCCCAACGGCTCGTCATGCTCGACGTCGCCATTGGCAACGAGTGAGAAAGGCAGGGGGCAACTCTCCCTCAGGGCTAACTCCACCGGCTCCAGTGGTGGAAGTCAACACTGCTGTTCCAACTGGGAACAGCTTTGAATTGCTGAGGAGGGTACGGAAGAACTCTCCAACCGCTACATTGAAAAGATCTCCTCCGCCTGCG
The DNA here is from genome assembly GCA_030015575.1 of Agapanthus africanus. Lineage (NCBI taxonomy): Eukaryota > Viridiplantae > Streptophyta > Magnoliopsida > Asparagales > Amaryllidaceae > Agapanthus > Agapanthus africanus. The sequence goes on from JASDDO010000024.1 coordinate 852,419,735, forward strand.
GAGAAAGTTCCGGAAACGAAGCAGGAACAGCCCCCTCAACGGCTGTCCTCAAGAATTTATAAAGTTTGGCGGAGGGTTCAAGACTCTGTGATCAACCCAAATCATTCTCGTCAACGAAAGAAGACGAAGGTGCAAAAAGGAAAAGACCGTTCTATTGAACAGCAAGGGACAACAATCGCTAGGGTGCCCACTGCAACGGCCCCTTCAACTTCAACGGCCCACAAAAGAAGAAGGCCGAAGAAAACCCTCTCGTCGGCGACAGATATCAGAGGTGATGAACCCAAACGATCTAAGTCAGGGGGCATGATAGTTCATACCGTCTACGTGGCATCTGGTAAAGAAGATAGCCGCATATCTACGGGTCATCGACCGCTCACCCGATCAGTGACCAAGGCACAGGAGCAACAACAAAAGCTCCAAGAAATGATGAATGCTATGGCTGCACTTACCGGACCAAAAGAAAGCCCTGAAACGTCGTCAGACGAACGTCAGGAGGAAGAAACCGACGCTGAATTCCTTCGTCGGATATTGGAGAAGAAGGACAAAGAGGCTGCTGAACAAGCAGCCAACATACAGCGTATGGGCCTCCTCTTCCAAGACATGATATGGATGATGATACAACAAGATCCTTCGGCTAAAGAGCCCCCGATCGTCCTTGGAGACGATAGGGGAGAAACATCAAATCCTCCACCAGCTCTGTCGATGGCTAAGGAGGATACAATCTCCAAAGCTGATTTGGATGAGTACATCGCCCAACAAATACGGGTTCATCATGCGACCGAAGCAGCCGGCCAGGTCGTAAAAACGGGACGGCCATATCCGAGTTGGTACGATCAAATCAAGTACCCACCAGGTTATACAATTCCCAAGTTCCATGTCTACAAGGGGATGGGCAATCCTCATCAGCATGTTGCCCAGTTCAGGGCACTTTGTGGCAACACCGGCGGTGATGACAAGCTGTTGCTTCGCCAGTTTATTGGAAGCTTATCAGATACGGCGTTCGAGTGGTACTCTGAACTCCCGAACGACTCTATTAAAACCTTCGCGGAGATGGAGCTTCTGTTTACTCAACGTTTTGCAAGTGCCAGTGAACGTACCCCGATGACGGCACTGATTAACGCCAGGGTAAAACCCGGCGAGACGTGGGTTCAGTACGCTATACGATGGCGGAACTTATGGTCAAAGTGTGAGCAGCGCATTGAAGAAGCTCCCGCGGTGGGTATGTTTGTGGGAACCCTTGATCCGCAAGCATCTCACAATTTATGATGTTTTTCAAGCCAACTACCTTCCAAGCCTTGATTGACAAACTAGCGCAAATGGATCAAATGGGCCATAAACCCCCTCTTCCAAGGCCGGACTCCCGAAATGACAAAGGGAAGGGAAAAGCGATCGTCGTCGCTAATGCTCAACAACAACCGAGCGACTCGAAGCCGGTTGCTCGTCAAAATAATATGCGCCCGTACGTACCCCTTGAGGATAGGATGGGATGTCCTTATTCCTTTCCCCGCGATAAAACGAGGAGGTTATTCGAGCTGGCGTTGCGCAACAGACTCATAAATCTGCCGGATCCAAAACGTCCGTTACAACCAAGTGACGTCAACGAGCCCAACTACTGTCCTTATCATCGAGTACTAGGCCATCCGATCGAAGATTGCTACGTTTTCAAGAATTGGCTTGAAAACCAGTACCGACAGGGCAAGTTCGCGTTATCTGACAAATGGAAGGTGAATCCCCCGCATCCCCACACCTCTAAGGGGACGAATACGCCGGGGGCAACATGCTCCGTCGTTGAAGAAGCTCCTTGGGAGGTTGTATTATCGGCCAAGACAAAGAGAATGCTAAATGATCTTCAGACATCTCCAGCGATCAAGTGGAAGAACCCGTTGGAACCACAGATCATTGAAGGGATGATGAAGCCACGTCCAACTCCAAAGGCCGATGGTGGTGGCTCAAACACTCGCAACCAGCCGTCAAAATCCTCGAAAAAGAAGAAGAAGAAATCTAAGAAGCCCATGAAACCTGACGACAAGCACACGGACTTGCAAAAACAAATTGACGCGCTGGAGGAATACAACCAGAAGGCACGGACTCCCATTACACTCCAAGAGTTTCTCAGCCACGTCTTTCAAGAGGAAGGTGAGGGAGAAAGTTCGCCAGATGAATCTGAAGAATGCGTGGCGAGTTATCATGTGATTTCCCATTCGTTCACGAACGGTGAGGAGACTTCTTGTACTGAAACGCTGGGGGCAGATCTTGAACCAAAATTCATGGAGCCATCAGATGAGGTAATTGACGCATTCCTTAATGAAGCTCGGTTGAAAAGTAAAGTTGATCGAGAACGCGAGACGGCTATATTTGAAAGGGCCAAGCGCCAGCGACTTGATGAAGGAGCTGAGACGATCCCGTTGGAGCTAAACACCTCCGCTACCGACAAAAGCCAATTCAAGATGAGGAAAAAGTTTGCTAAGGCCATATCAATGGGCATGAAGCTACCATCCTCTGAAGGAAACATCACTGGTGAAATGGAAACACACCCCTCCTATTGCTTATATCATCAAAAGATTTCGCACCCCACTCAAGAGTGCAAAGCTTTCGATAGATGGTGGCAAGGATATGTTTCTCATCGACAACGCTTTAAGCGGGAAAAGCGTAAAACTCGTCGAGAGCAAAGAAATACGACCGAAGGGCTTAAAAGAACTGCTGGCGATTGTTGCATGGTTAACACCGATAGATCACAAGTACCTACATTCGGGAGTGATTCTGATGAAGAGCTAGAACTTGCCCCTCTCTTTAAAGAGTCCGCTTCGAGAAAAGAAGAAGAACCGAAGGTTTGCGAAAATATCCGGCTACGTAATCGCACGCTGCCCGAAAAGAACCTCGGACCCTCAAACAAAAAAGATAAAGGGAAAGAAAAGGTCTCTGAAGATATCGCCTTAGATGACCAAGTGGTGGAAGAGCTAAGCGTCAAGGACCCGCCGAAGAAGAATAGGGTGGATTACAACGTCTTAGCACATCTGAGGAAGCTGCCCTCACAGCTCAGCATTCTTGACGCTCTTTTGCTATCAAAGGAGGTGAGAGATTCGTTGATTAAGGCACTCCAAGATCCGGAACAATTCCAAGCATGTCTGGCCGAGGAAAAGATGAAGGATGAATTGGAGGAAGTGCACACGGCCGATGTCACTTTCGGCGACGAGGACCTTCTCCTTGGGATGTGCGAGCACAATCGCCCCCTCTATGTCTCAGGATACTGTCACGATATAAAGATAGGCAAAATCCTGACCGACAATGGATCCTCCGTTAATCTCCTTAATGTACGGGTCTTAAAAGAAATCTGCATGAGCGTCCAGCACCTTGCTCGCGACAAGATCACCATCTCCGGGTTTGACTCCCAGTCATCAAGAACTCTTGGGTCTGTGATACTGACGTTATGCTTCGGGCTACTCGTCACGGACGTTAAGTTCCACGTCATAGACGCCAAGACATGCTACAACGCTTTGCTCGGCCGACCATGGTTACACGTGTACAACATCATCCCTTCTACACAACATCAGTGTATGAAGTATTTTAAGGATGGTTTCGAGTATACCGTGATGGAAGAACTGAACCCATTCTCTGTGAACGAAGTCCGCAAATATGAAGACGCCAAATACTTCTTACCGGATTTCGAAGACACAGAAAGGTGTCACAAGCCGGAGAATAAAGCTAATGCCACCATCCCTGTCTTCGACAGTGATACCGAGGAAGAAGAGGAGATAGTGTATTCGGGTACGCCCCAGCACAACAAGCCAGGACCGTCCACTCCTACGTTGGTCTTTGGTAGTGATTCGGAGGATGAGGTCCATGTCGTATTCTCTGCTCGACCTTCAATACAAGCTTCCGCTGACGAAGAGCAAAGTCTGCAAGTCGCCATGGTGCCGCTTAAACACCATAAAGAACTGGATGCACTTAATATTTACAACGTAGAAGAGCTACAAACATTCTACATCCCTCCCAGGCGAGAGAGCGAGAAAGCAATTCTGTTTTACCGCTCTGAAGAAACCAAGGTAGAAAAAGAAATCTGGCATGGCGCGGATCCTACGCTCGACAGGCTTCAGCCTATCCGTCTTCCCAGATATTATACAGAGGGTTTGAAGAAGCTGCTGAAACGCCAGGGGATATCCTTCAAACAAACCGTTAGAAAGGCCAAATTCTAGGACAGGGTCTGGAACGTCCCCGGGATTCAATGCAAACTGCCTAACGGGAGAATGGAAGCAAGAGGGCTTGGATACATCCGGTCAAAGAAACGAGAGCTACTAAACAGCTATTACGTCATGTATGACTTCGATGAAGAAGCGGATGCTCAATGGGAGGGCGCTAATCATAAGCCAGTGAAAGTTCCAGATGCAAAGGAGCCCAGTCCGTCGTTCGAAGAACAAATGGACAAACTTATAAGGAAAGCTGGTCAAAAAGTACGGGATGATCACAACCGCGAGACGGCCATCTACAAGAAAGCCAAGACGCAACGCCTTCTCCAAGAGGCCGTGAAGGATGAAAATGCCGCTCCTTGTCAACCTGTTATAAAGAAGGCTCGGCGCAAAAGCAGAAATAAGTCGAAAGGCCAAAAAGACGCTCAACAACAACAAAGCAGGGCTAAGAAGCCACGCAAACGGGAGTCGAGCGTTATTGATCTATCCCTTATGAAGAAAATGGGTCGGGCATACTCGTTTCCTCGGGACAAGACGAAGAATATACTTGACCTCGCTCTAAAACATCAGATGTTTACATTGCCGGAGTCCAAACATCCCGAACGAGCGGGCGAAGTCTCACACTCGGACTATTGCTCTTACCATCGAGTAATAGGGCATCTATTGAAGATTGCTTCACCTTCAAGAATTGGGTCGAAGATCAGTATCAGCTTGGCAAATTCACTCTGTCTGACAACTGGAGGGTAGCGCCGCCACAGAAGCACGAGCCCAAGGCCACGAAAGAAGAACCGGTTCCACATTAGGATTGGAAGCGAATTCGCACCTGTCACATGATTACAATATTAAAAGAAGAGCCCGAGGACATAGATGAGCTCCCTTGGTGCTTCGAAAACAGCAGCGACGAGATAATCTCAGAATTCCCACCAGCGCCAAAAGAGCTGGAAGATGGAATCCATACCACTGCAGATAACCTCAAGAAGATTGAGTTTGGGACGGCAAATGATCCACGACCGACATTCATCAGCGAGTTACTATCTGAAGAAAGGGTAGCTGCGTTAAAGGATGCGCTTCTGCAGTATAGAGATTGCTTCACGTGGAACTATTCCGAAATGCCGGGACTAGATCCAGAAATTGCTGTACACAAATTGGCGATATCCCCGGACATCAAGCAAGTCAAACAGGCGCCGAGGAGAATGCGGCTCGAGCTCGAGATGAGTATCAACGCTGAGGTCAAGAAGCTGATCGACTCTGGCTTTATCCAGGTGGTTCAATATCCTGAATGGATCGCTAATATCGTCCCGGTGATGAAGAAAAATGGGACGGTGCGCATATGCGTGGACTTTCGGGATCTCAATAAAGCTTGCCCGAAGGATGATTTCCCAGTGGCAGTCACCGAACTGATGATAGACAATACATCCACTCATGAGGTTTTCTCCTTCATGGATGGCTCATCAGGGTATAATCAGATAAAGATGCATCCCGAAGACCAGAAGCACACCGCTTTCAGGACCCCTCTAGGTATATTCTGTTATAAAGTGATGCCCTTCGGTTTAAAGAATGCCGGTGCCACTTATCAAAGGGCCATGACAAAGATCTTCGATGACCTTATACACGAAATCGTCGAATGCTATATCGACGATCTCGTGGTTAAAAGCAAATCATACGAGGAACATCTCGAGCATTTGAAGACCGTATTTCAACGCCTTCGGCAATACAACTTGAAGATGAACCCGCTCAAGTGTGCATTCGGAGTTTCTTCAGGCAAATTCCTGGGATTCTTTGTTCGACACCGAGGTATTGAAATAGATCCGTCAAAGATCAAAGCGATCATGGAAATGCCTCCGCCGAGAACTCTCAAACAGTTGTGATCTCTCCAAGGGAAGCTCGCATACATACGGCGATTTATAGCCAACCTTTCAGGCAAGTGCCATCCCTATAGCCACCTGATGAACAAGGGAACCCCATTGTCTGGGATCACAAATGCCAAGGCGCACTGGACGAGATCAAGCAGTACCTGCAGAACCCTCCAGTATTGGCTGCTCCAGTTAAGGGAAAGCCTTTCATTCTTTACACGACCGCCCTCGAAGGTTCTTTAGGCGCATTATGGGCCCAAGAGAATGACCAAGGGAAGGAAAGAGCACTTTACTACTTAAGTCGAGTTCTGCTGGGGGCAGAAAGCAATTACTCTCCCATTGAGAAGCACTGCCTGGCGTTAATCTTTGCGATAACAAAGCTCAGACATTACGCATTAGCACATGAAGTCCGTCTCATTTCGAAGGTGGACCCTCTCAAATATCTAATGTCAAAGGCCATATTGACAGGTCGACTCGCTAAATAGGCTCTGCTCTTGATGGAGTTCTCGATAACGTATCAACCTCTCAAGGCAGTGAAAGGCCAGGCCATCGCCGATTTCCTCGCTGAGCATCCGATATCGGCTGATTCTCCTCTGAATTGCGATTTGCCAGACAAACATGCGTTTGACGCGATCGACGGTGGTGATACTTAATGGGAACTTTATTTCGATGGAGCATCTTCCATGAAAAAGCGCAAACAAAGTACCCCTATAATCAAATCGGGGGTAGGCCTCATCTTCGTGACTCCACAAGGAGGGATAATGCGCTTCGCTTTCTCCTTAACAGAGCCGAGGACAAACAATGAAGCCGAATACGAAGCTCTGATAGCAGGCCTCGAGATCGCCATCGACATGGGAATTGAAAATCTCCTCATATACGGGGATTCTCAACTGGTCGTTAGTCAAGTAAACGGCGACTACCAAACGTGCAAGCCGGAGTTGGTAAAGTACGGCGAAAAGGTGCAACAACTGTTGACCCAAATTCCTTCCTACACTTTGGAAAACATACCGCGCGCGGAAAACAACAAAGCAGACGCATTGGCCAAACTTGCTAAAGAACTGGCTGACGAGAATCTCGATGACGTTAGAATCATGGTACAAAGCCGTCAAGTGCTTGCCCCAGCAGAAATATCTCCGGAATCATCCGAAGAGAAGGGAGCGACTGAACAGACGACCCTACAAATAAAAGAACGAAGAAAGGCTGAGAATTGGAGGGAAGTCTTTATAGACTACTTTAAGTCCCACCGAATGCCCGGAGATGCGTCCACAAGACATTAGCTCATGAAACGAGCTCTGTCTTTCGCCTTCGTCAACGATACTCTGTACAAGAGGTCATTCGATTCTCTGTGGCTGAGATGCCTGGGACCTGACGAAGCAAAAAGAGTCGTCCAGGAAGTTCATGACGGACTCTGCGGTTCTCACCAAGCGGGCCCAAAGATGAAGTTGAAGATCAAACGGATGGACTACTATTGGCCCACGATGATCCAGGACTGCCTCGAATATGCGAAGCAATGCCACTCATGCCAAATTCATGGGGACTTCATCCATCAGCATCCAAGTCCATTACATCCAACGGTGGCTAGCTGGCCGTTCGAAATGTGGGGAACTGACATAGTCGGCCCCATTGAACCAGCATCGTTTAGGGGACATCGTTTCATCCTGGCAACGACTGACTACTTCTCCAAATGGGCAGAGGCAGTACCGCTGAGAGAAGTTAAGATGGAGAATATCCTCCATTTCTTCAAGACGCACGTCCTATATCGGTTTGGAACTCCACGACGGATCATCTCCGATAACGGGCCAGCCTACAGAAGCCACAAGATCAGTCGCTTCGCGCAACAGCACAATATAGACTGGAGATATTCCTCGGTTTATAATCCGCGAGCTAATGGTCTAGCCGAGGCTTTCAACAAGACCTTGACAAAGATCATAAAGAAAACGGTGTCTCGAAATAAGAAAGACTGGCACGAGAGACTGCAAGAGGCCCTTTGGGCATATTGAACTACATTTAAAACGGCCGCAAACACAACGCCGTACGCGTTGGTATTTGGGACGGAAGCAGTTCTCCCCCTCGAGATAGAGTTACCCTCTCTACGAGTGGCAGTCCACTACGAGCTGACGGACAAAGAAAATGCTCACCTTCGGCTTGAGGAGCTTGATGCCCTTGAAGAAACACGGCTTATAGCGCAACAAAATCTGGAAGCTTATAAAGCAAAGATGACGCGCTCATACGAAAGATTGACCCGACCGAGGACATTCCACCAAGGCGAACTCGTGCTAGTGGTCAAAAGGCCTATGATCCCCAATCGTGCCAAGCGGGGAAAATTCGAGCCAAACTATGAAGGCCCGTACATCATAGATAAGGTCTACCAGGGTGGGGCCTATCTACTCATGGACATGTACGGTGAAAGGCCTTTTAGGCCGATAAACGGTCGCTTCCTAAAGAAATACTATGCTTAATGAGCCACAGCCTAGGTCAATGATAGGTGACGACGACCATGTCCGCTCGCTATCTTCCTAAGCTCAAGTTTTATAAGCAGTAGCCAGCCTCTCAATGACGGACCGAAACGTCCTTAAACTAATAGCAGACCGAAACGTCTTTAAACTAATACCGCAGCATCCTTAGGCTGATGAGATGAATAAAAAAAATAAATAAAGAAAAAATATAATAAATAAAAACGGTATGTCCAAAAGCAAAAAGGGCACGGATGAAAACCCGAAAGGGCTCCGTGAGTAAAAACAGCAGGGCTACCGGCGAGTGTTCGTGAAAACCCGAAAGGGCACGACCTCGTAAAAAAAAAAGAGAAAAAGAAAATAAAAAGAATAAAAAAAAACGGTATGTCCATAAGCAAAATGGGCACGGATGAAAACCCGAAAGGGCTCCGTGAGTAAAAACAGCAGGACTACCGGCGAGTGTTTGTGAAAACCTGAAAGGGCGCAATCTCGTTAAAGGACACTTATAGGGTCCTCTTGACCTTGTAAGGAGAAACCACCCGCGCGAGATCCTTATGACCCACAAGGGAGCAGCACACTTAGGGATCCCCACGATTCCTAAGGAGAAAATACACTTGCGAGATCCTCACGACTCGTAAGGAGACCTCTCTTATGGGACCCTCACGGCTCATAAGATTTGAAAGTCTTAAGTTATAGAGACCTAAACCTGTGCTTAAGCAAACCCCGCCACAACTTTCGATGTTGCCCTACAAGTGGTCCAATACTGGCCCTTGTATACAATCCACGGGCGCGAATAAACATTTCCCTAACCAAGTCCCGTCCGTGGCTGGGGATATGTTCGCATGACCCTTGTAAGTCCTCTCGACTTACAAGGAGAAAACCCTCTTGTAGGATCCTTACGACTTACAGAGGAACATATACTTAGGAATCCTCACGACTCCTAAGGAGAAAATACACCTACGAGATCCTCACGACTTGTAGGGAGAAATACCTTCGTGAGACCCTTACGGCTCATGAAGTCAAAAGCCTTAGCCGACATGACCTTAACCCTGTTCGCTAAGCCACCTTTGTTCGACATCGACAGAGGCAGATGATGATTCGCTCCTGGTAATATCCTAGTTGTAGCGGTGCTGATACCGAAATCGGCTTACGGCGAAAAGCCAGTAGGCCGCACATGCATACGAAATAGCCGAAATGATGGGGCAACTTGCAATAAAAAGCAGCAAGTAAAATGTATGCATGCAAAATAGCCGAAATGATTGGGCAACTCGCAATAAAAAGCAGTGAGTAAAAAAAAAATATATATATATATATATATATATATATATATATATATATATATATAAAGCCGAAATGATTGGGCAACTCGCAATAAAAAACAGCGAGTAAAAATAAAATAAATAGCCGAAATGATTGGGCACCGCGAAAAATAGCCGAAATGATTGGGCAATCGCGACCTTCGCGATATAAAAGCTGAAATGATAGAGCATCGCGGAGATAAAACAAAAAATGATGATAAAACTTTGGCCCTACAGTTAAGATCACATCGATCCCTGTATACAATCCAAGGGCGTAAACAAAGAGGGAACCATACTTTCCCAATAGGCTCCGCCAGAAGACGAAGCCAAATCTCGACGGTTCAGTCCAACTCTGAAGAAACCAGTGTCTTCAGCAAACTCCTCAACTCACGGATACAAACACTCCTTGACGAGAGCCTCCTGATCCGCGTCGACTCGCAGAGCCACCAGTGCCTCCGTGGGAAATTCTCGACTCGTTTCAAACCCCAGGGAAACAAATAATCCTTGGCGCTAGGGAAACAAATAATCCCTAGCAAATTCCTCGACTCACGGATACAAACACTCCTTGACGAGAGCCTCCTGATCCGCGTCGACTCGCAGAGCCACCAGTGCCTCCGTGGGAAATTCTCGACTCGTTTCAAACCCCAGGGAAACAAATAATCCTTGGCGCTAGGGAAACAAATAATCCCTAGCAAATTCCTCGACTCACGGATACAAACACTCCTTGACGAGAGCCTCCTGATCCGCGTCGACTCGCAGAGCCACCAGTGCCTCCGTGGGAAATTCTCGACTCGTTTCAAACCCCAAGGAAACAAATAATCCTTGGCGCTAGGGAAACAAATAATCCCTAGCAAATTCCTCGACTCACGGATACAAACACTCCTTGACGAGAGCCTCCTGATCCGCGTCGACTCGCAGAGCCACCAGTGCCTTCGTGGGAAATTCTCGACTCGTTTCAAACCCCAGGGAAACAAATAATCCTTAGCGCTAGGGAAACAAATAATCCCTAGCAAATTCCTCGACTCACGAATACAAACACTCCTTGACGAGAGCCTCCTGATCCGCGTCGACTCGTAGAGCCACCAGTGCCTCCGTGGGAAATTCTCGACTCGTTTCAAACCCCAAGAAAACAAATAATTCTTGGCGGGAAACAAATAATCCCTAGCAAACTCCTCGACTCACGGATACAAACACTCCTTGACGAGAGCCTTCTGATCCGCGTCGACTCGCAGAGCCACCAGTGCCTCCGTGGGAAATCTTCGACTCGTTTCAAACCCCAAGGAAACAAATAATCCTTGGCGCTTGGGAAACAAATAATCCCTAGCAAACTCCTCGACTCACGGATACAAACACTCCTTGACGAGAGCCTCCTGATCCGCGTCGACTCGCAGAGCCACCAGTGCCTCCGTGGGAAATTCTCGACTCATTTCAAACCCCAAGGAAACAAATAATCCTTGGCGCTTGGGAAACAAATAATCCCTAGCAAACTCTTCGACTCACGGATACAAACACTCCTTGATGAGAGCCTCCTGATCCGTGTCGACTCGCAGAGCCACCAGTGTCTCCGCGGGAAAATTCCCGATTCGTCTCAACTTGCAAGATGAAGCCCCAGGCAGCAGGGACTAAAAAACTTGCTTCCTGAACAATGGGACCCTGCAAGTCGATCTAAAACGGTCTCTTGCGTATATTCACGGGTCTCACTCTCCAAAGTCGAGTTTCGACAAGGAGGGAAACAACCGCTTACAAGTCCTCTCGACTCGTAAGAGGGAAAATTCTCTTATAGGATCCTTACGACTTATAAGAGAAACCCACACTTAGGAATCCTCACGATTCCTAAGGAGAAAAAACCACCTATGAGATCCTCTCGATCCGTAGGGAGAAAAGTCTCTATGAGACCCTCACGACTCATGGAGTTGAAAAGTCTTAGGCAGCAGATCTGAACCTGCGGCCTAAACCATCGCTGACTCTTGAAGAAACCAAGATGCTTACTCTATTATCTGTCAACCATGTTTATTAAGATAGCATGCCGATAATAAGAGAAAGAAGAAAGCTACAGAAGGAGCATCCGATTTACGTTTGATCAAGCGTTCGAGACACACTCATTCATGCACAAGCAAAAGACTCAGAAAGAAAAATAAAGACAAGCTGGGATAAAAATTTTCCATTAATATGGCCAATAGTTCTTACAATCATAAAAGCAATAAACGAAAAACATTATTACAAGGGAATAACCTCGAACCCAGGACATGGATTGAGGAACTCGAAAGCAACCCTATCTATGACTTTCCAGGCCTCGCGGACCATCCTAGTATGCTTTCTTTCACGAGCACAAGCGTCAGGGTCCTCCCTGATGTCTTCCACCCTCCGATAAGCAGCAAGTATGGCAGACTGTTGAAAGACCTCGTGCAAGAGATCGATAAGACTGTCTCGCCATCTTTTCGAGATAAAGTTCAACAGGTACACCGAGTGCACCTTGTCCTCAGCAGCATCCAACGCTCTAAGTGGCACGCCGGAACAGAAGAGGGGAAGCGCTTCCCAGATGGCCCCCACGATAAGCTTAAGGAAGGAGGAACGTCGGGGGAGCAGTGGACCATTGTACGCGTCGAAGCGACTCATTATTTCAGCGCACTCATCGTTCATGAATTCTCGATTTTGAGAGCGGCCGAGTCGGCGGATGTCCCCGTAAGAGATGATCTCGTTAAGAGCATACATGTGGGCGTCCATTGTTCCTATGAAAGAGGATCAACAGAATTATCAGAAAGACTGATTAAGCAAAACAATATAATGCAATGAGGAATAAAATGCCATCTTCAAACTCTAAGATCAATGAAACACTCTTAAGAGTTCTTTTAGATCAAAGGGATCTATGTTTTGCCAAAGATGTAAGTTTCTATTCATGGGTTGAGAAACCCTGAAATAGACTCCTGAGAGCAAAGCTCTATTTGGTGAAACCCCAAAAGGATTTTCTTTAGATCAAGAGATCTATGAGAGCAAGGCTCTGTTAATTAAACTTAATTTGATTTAATTTAAAAATTTTACCTAAAAGGGTGCTGGGTTTTGAACTTTGAAAGTTCTTAAAAAGAAACGAGAGCAGGGCTCTAAAAGTTCTTAAATAAGAGCAAAGCTCTGAGGTTCTGAAAGTAAAAATCTAAAAGATGATAATCATCTGTTAAGGACCAAAGGTCCTATTTATAGGCATCAAGTGCCCTTGCAACTTCCAAAAGTTACCGCAAACGGTTGGAATTCTGTCACCGTTGCGCTCACGTTTTCAGAGCCACGTAAGCGCAACGGTGGGGGGCACTTGTTTACCCCAATCAGAGCAAAGCTCTGTTCGAATTCCGAGGTGGGAGATGAAGCAACGCTTCATCTTCCCCCAATCAGAAGCAAAGCTTTACTTTGAAAATTTAAACTTCAATAAATGAAGCAGCGCTTCAGATCCTTTGCGCAACGCGCCACGTATCTGGCGCAGATGTGTTAGCGCGGCGTCCAAAAAGGCGCGCTCGATCAGAGCAAAGCTCTGTCAAAGGAAGCAACGCTTCAGCTGCACAAGCGTTGTGCTATGCGACGCATGTCGGCACAGATGCGCTAGCGCAGTCGCGCCGCGCTTTGCGCCGCGCGACACGTGTCGGCGCAGATGCGCTAGCGCAGATGCACCGTTTCATAAAAGAAAGAGGCTAAACACCAAGGACAATTCATCCTTTTAAGGATCACATACATTTAGTAATATTAGACTAAAATCATACGATGCACAAACACAATAGAGAACTAAAATAAAAGAACCCTTAACAAATAAGGAAATATTTGATTAAAAAGGAAAATGCTTGTTCATTATTATTGTTATTACATTTAAAAAAGATCACCGAATACGGGATCGGAAAGACAAGGGTTTGCAAAAAGAAAAAGAAGATTATTCAGCTCCCTCTCCATCTTCTCCATCATGTCGAAACGGCGATCCTCCCGAGGGGTAGCCATCCAACGGTCGATGCCGAACTCCTGGGAAAAAGTAGCGATGACAACCCGACGAGCCCGTATCCGGCTCAACAAGTGGAAGGAGCAGTCCCTCAGGGCTTTGGTGATCAAGTGCGCTTCGAGAAAGCACTCAATTTTATCCTCGGCGGCATCCAGCATTGCCGATGATATCTCTGCTGGAGGAGGGAGAATGTCGGCGAACACCGAGGCAAGGATCATCCGAAGCCAAATGGAATTCAGAGGGAGATGAGACCCCACACGAGTCAAAAGCTCGTGCATTGCGGCGTCGCATTGCTCGTCCGAGAGAGAAGGGTCCACCAGGCGTGCAGCAAAACGGGGAACGATGTCCCGCATCGGCACCTCCCATGGTTGTCGGCGGGCATGAGGGCGGTTGCAAGCCATGATCGAAGAAGTTCTCTGAAAATGAGAGAAGAAAAGGCTCAGCCTCGAATTATATATATAGACCCAGGCACAGAAGATTCTGTGCACAATGAAATCATTTTCAAGGCCCGGGAAATCAGAATTTTGGAAATACGAGTTTGACTTGAAAAAAGGAGATGAAAAGATATCTCAGACGAAGCGACGCTTCCGATTTGCCCAAAATCTAAGTTTCAATAAATGAAGCAACGCTTCAGATCTTCTGCGCTGAGCGCAGGGCGCCACGTGTCTGGCGCAGACGCATCAGCACAGCGCCCAAGACAGCGCACCCAATCAGAGCAAAGCGCCGTGTTAAACAAAGCAACGCTTCAGTTGCGCAAACACTGCGCTGCGCGACACGTGTCAGCGCAGATGCGCTAGCGCAGTTGCGCTGCGCTGTGCGCTGCGCGAGATGCGCTAGCGCAGTTGCGCTACGCTGTGCGCTGCGTGACACGTGTCACGCGCTGGGGCATCTGCGCCAAACAGAATTAAAATTCTAAAGAAATCTTTTCTGTTCTTGTTAAAACAAGAAGATTTTCTTCTGTAAAACAGAAGCCCTTGGATCAAAGATCCAACGGTGGGGAAAATTCCCCAAATCACTCAGAGAAAGATCTCTTTAACAAATTTAACTAATTTATGGGAACTATAAAAAGGACCCTAGGCCTCAATTTAAAGCATCAACATTTTCTTGAAAAAAGTCAAGAGCTTCAAACAGAGAGAGAACTCCGAGAAAATTTTAATGAAAAAGGTAAAAAAACCTTCAGGAGAGAGAAGAAATCTCTTTTAATAAATTATTGATCTAAAAACCAGATCAATGATCTTCAGATAATAAACAGTGCTTTGCACTTCTTATGAACCACTGGTTCTTTAAAACAAGAAAACAACAAAATAAAAAAATAGTGCTTTGCACTTTTATGAACCTCTGGTTCTTGAAATAAAAAGAAAAACTTATTTTTCTTTGATCTAAATTAGATCAAGAAAAAGAATAGTGCTTTGCACTTGCAAACTGCGCTGTTGCGCTATTAGGAGAGCGCCACGTATCAGCATCTGAACCACTTGCGCCATGCGCTTTAAGATAGAGCTTTGCTCTCTGTGATTGGCGCAACTCACCAGAGTGCGCCACGTGTCGGCAGCGCAAGCGCAGCGCACTAGCACAGCGCACTAGCGCAGCGCACTGCGCTTGCGCGACACGTGTCAACATTACAAGCGCTTGCACTCCCTGATTGGCGCAAAGCGCCTGACAAATGCAATGCATTTCTTAAAGGGCCAAGCCCAATTAAAGAAGGCCTAACAGGCCTAATAAAATGCAATACATTATTTTAAAAAAAAGGACAGAGCCCAAACCAAAAAAGATGCTCTGCATCATAAATAAAGGGCAGAGCCCAGTCCAGACAAAGATAGAAAGTAATGCAATGCATTATTTAAGTGTGGGCAAAGCCCTAGCACATGATTAATAGATCAAAAATAAATAAAAGTGTTGAACATCTTTAACTGGACTTAGCCCAATTTTGGCCGTAAGTCCTCAAATTTAAGTTGACTGAGCACAGCTGCTCTCTTAAATAAATTTATATCCGGTTCGAGGGTACATCTCCGAACTCCTCTGACACATGTCGTTGTAATCCTTCAACGACGTCAGAGAGGTGACGGGTCCCGACAACCACATATCAATATGGACTGCGGGGTCCTTAAACTCGTGGACCGAAACGTCCCTAAACTAATATTGGACCGAAAGGTCCCTAAACTAATATGGACCACCACGTCCCTAAACTGGAATATGGACCACTACGTCCCTAAACTGGAACAATAGAGCCTCCAAATGCTCTTTTACCGGATCTAAACGATCCCGTTTAAGTTGATCTTAGCCCCCAAACACGGCTAACGTATCCTTAAACATTCAAACGGACTATAAAACTCCAAATCAACCTTGGTTCAAGGGTACATCTCTGAACTCCTCTGACATCTGCCTTGTAATCCTTCAACGACGTTAGAGAGGTGATGAGTCCCGATGGCCAGATATTAAATGGATTATCACGTTAAGTTGATCTTAGTCTCAAACAGGACTATCGTATCCTTAACGAACGTTTAAGTTGATCTTAGCCGCAACGCGACTAATGCATCCTTAAACTAAAAACACCAAACCCAAATCTAAGTAAATACAGATTTGGACTAATCCACGTCCTACGGGCGACGGCATTACTCAGTCTCCGTATACAATCCACGGGCAACCGCAAACAAAACAAACACACACGATACGAAGTGAAATTCTGGAGAAGGAGAAAATTGTTACCGCGATGCGGTAACGTAATTAACTGCAGGGGCTTGCGCCTGCAGGGAAGAGCGTCCCCACAATCAAAAACCCCTCAAGCGAGGGGGAATCTGACGAAGTCTGCTACATCGGCCGCATCCGTCTAAACCTCCGATACACGGTGCCATAAATCAATTTGGCATCTTCGGAGAGGTGGACGGATAAAACCAAATAGCATCTGCCCCGAATCTCAGCGTCAGGACATCGCAGTCTTGTGCGCCGTCTTTCGGAGGGGAACAACCGTGTTGTCGTAAACCTCATCCCGAAGCTCGTTTAGTTCGTTCAGTTGCAGCTTTCGATAGCTGACCGCATCTTCAAGATTGAGATTTAGCTCTTTGATCGCCTAAATAGCATGATGTTCGATTTTCACAGGGAGATGGCAAGCCTTTCCGTACACAAGCCGATAAAGAGATATGCCAAGATTAGTCTTATATGCAGTCGAAATGCCCAAAGGGTATTGGTTAATTTCAAAAACTAATCTTTACGGTTCCTGGAAACCATTTTCTCCAGAATCTGCTTGATCTGCCGATTCGAAACTTTGGCTTGCCCACATGTTTGGGGATGGTAGGGCGTGGATAGCTTATGATTAATAGAGTATTTCTGCATCAAGGCACCGAAAGACCTATTACAGAAATGCGTCCCATTGTCGCTAATGATAGCGCGAGGGTGCCCAAACCAGGAAAAGATGTTTTCTTTCAGGAATTTAACGACAACCTTGTTGTTGTTAGTCCAGCTTGGTACTGCCTCAACCCATTTTGAGACATAATCAACAACTAAGCGAATATACAGGTTCTCAAAAGAGTTGGGAAAATGGCCTATGAAATCTATCCCCCAAATATCGAACAACTCAACAACCAAGATTGGTTGGAGTGGCATCTCATTTCGCCTGGAAATCCGGCCCAAATGTTGGCACCGGGAGCAAATCTTGCAGTATTCATGTACATCTTTGAAAGGTTTTGGCTAGTAAAAGCCACATTGCAAGACTTTCTCAGTTGTCTTTCTTAGGCCAAAGTGCTCGCTACACGCTTGATCGTGGCAAAAAAGATAACACTCTCTTGAATTCGTTCTCCGGCACACACTGTCGGATGATTTGGTTTGGACAGTACTTGAACCGGTAGGGTTCGTCCCAGTAAAAGTGTTTTACTTGGGATAAAAATCTAAGTCTGTCCTGATTCGACTAATCGTTAGGTATGAGTCCAATCGCCATGTAGTTTACAATATCAGCGAACCACGGTTCGCAAGATACCGTCAAGAGTTGCTCATCAGGGAAAGTATCGTTGATTGGGAGAAGAAGCGTCGGCGAAGAAGGAAGTCATGAAAGATGATCGGCTACTATATTTTCACATCCTCTTTTGTCCTTAATGACAATGTCAAATTCTTGAAGTAAGAGATTCCAACATATTAACCGAGATTTCGCATCCTTTTTCGCAAAAAGATGTCGCAGAGCTGAATGATCGGTGTAGACAACAACTGGGGAGCTAATGAGATAGGGCCTGAATTTCTCTAAAGCAAACACAATAGCCAAGAACTCTTTCTCGGTTGTTATGTAATTCATTTAGGCATCATTCAGGGTCCGGCTCACGTAGTAGATTACGTACGGCATCTTATCGATGTGTTGTCCTAGGACCACACCGATAGCAAAGTTGGATGCTTCGCATATAATCTCAAAAGGATGCGTCCAGTCAGGTGAAGAAAGAACGGGAGCAGTGGTGAGTGAGCTTCGCAGTGATTCGAAAGCAGTCAAACAGCTCGAGTCGAACTTGAACGTGGTATCCTTGGCCAGAAGAAGGGTCAAGGGTCTAGCAATTTTGCTAAAATTCTTGATAAACCGTCTGTAAAAATCGGCATGGCTAAGGAAAGATCGGATATCTCTGACGCATTTGGGAGCAGGGAGGTTGGAAATGACATCAATTTTTACTTTGTCAACCTCGATACCATTTCGCGAAATGATATGTCCTAAGACAATACCTTCACATATCATGAAGTGGCATTTTTTCCAGTTTAAAGTGAGATTTTTATCCTTACATCGGGTAAGGACATCGTCAAGATGTTGCAGACACTCGTCGAAAGAATCGCCAAAGATGGAAAAATCATCCATGAATATCTCCAAAAATTTCTCAACCATGTCAGAGAAAATTTCCATTATACACCGCTGGAAGATAGCGGGAGCGTTGCATAGCCCAAAGGGCATGCGGCGATATGTGAATGTGCCGAACGGACAAGTGAAAGTGGTTTTTTCCTGGTCTTTCTCGGCGATGAGAATCTGGTTGTAGCCTGAGTAACCGTCCAGAAAATAGTAATACTCATTTCCAGCTAATCTTTCGAGCATTTGGTCAATGAATGGCAGCGGAAAGCGATCTTTCCACGTTGCAGCGTTGAGTTTTCGATAATCAATGCATACTCGCCACCCGGTTTGGGTGCGAGTAGGGATCAACACATTTGCCTCGTTTGTGATGATTGTAATGCCCGAGTTCTTAGGGAAAACTTGTATAGGACTGACCCATTGGCTATCTAAAATAGGATAAATGATACCCCTATCCAGATGTTCCCCTCCGAACGGCGGCGACGACGCGAGGACGTTTGGCCTGAGATTCGGGGCAGATGCTATATGGTTTTATCCGTCTACCTCTCCGAAGATGCCAAGTTGATTTATAGCATCGTGTATCGGAGGTTTAGACGGATGCGGCCGATGTAGCAGACTTCATCAGATTCCCCCTCGTTTGAGGGGTTTTTGATTGTGGGGACGCTCTTCCCTGCAGGCGCAAGCCTCTGCAGTTAATTACGCTACCGCATCGCGGTAGCCACTTTCTCCTTCTCCAGAATTTCACTTCGTGTCGTGGGTGTTTGTTTTGTTTGTGGTTGCCCGTGGATTGTATACGGAGACTAAGTGATGCCGTCGCCCGTAGGACGTGGATTAGTCCAAATCCGTATTTACTTAGATTTGGGTTTGGTGTTTTGGTTTAAGGATACGTTAGCCGTATTTAGGCTAAGATCGACTTAAACGTTTGTTAAGGATACATTAGTTTGATTTGAGACTAAGATCAACTTAACAGGATCGTTTGGATCCGACAAAAGAGCATTTGGGGGCTCTATTATTCTAGTTTAGGGACGTGGTGGTCCATCGCCAGTTTAGGGACGTGGTGGTCTATCATTAGTTTAAGAACGTTTCGGTCCGATATTAGTTTAAGGACGTTTCGTCCTTTCGGTCCGACATTAGTTTAAGGACGTTTCGGTCCGATATTAGTTTAAGGACGTTTCGGTCCACGAGTTTAAGGACCCCGCAGTCCGTATTCATGTGTAGTCGTTGGGACCCGTCACCTCTTTGACGTCGTTGAAGGATTACAACGATAGGTGTCAGAGGAGTTCGGAGATGTACCCTCGAACCGGATGTAAATTGATTTTTAAGAGAGCAGCTGTGCTCAGTCAATTTAATTTGAGGACTTACGGCCAAAATTAGGCTAAGTCCGGTTGAAAATGTTCAACATTTTATTTGCTTTTGCATTGCATTTCTTTTTATTTTTATTTGGGCTCTACCCATAAAGGATGCAAAGTATCAATTTGTTTTGGGCTCTGCTCATTTATAAATGATGCAGAGCATCAATTTTACTTGGGCTCTGCCCTTTTTATTGCTTTGCAATTTATTCTGGCCTGCTAGGTCTTTTTAACTTGGGCCTGGCCCTTTAGCAAAAGAAATGCATTGCATTTTCAGGCGCTTTGCGCCAATCAAAGAGCGCAAGCGTTTGTGGTGACGACACGTGTTATGCAAGCGCAGTGCGCTGCGCTTGCGCTGCTGACACGTGTCGCGTTCTGGTGAGTTGCGCCAATTCTAGAGAGCAAGTCTCTATCTTAAAGCGCATAGCGCAAGTGGTTCAGATACTGACACGTGGCGCTCTCTGGTGGCTTGCGCCGACCCAAGAGCGCAACAGTGCAGATTTTCAAGTGCAGAGCACTATTAATTTGAGAATCTTTTAGATTCAAGAACCAATGGTTCATAAAGCAAGTGCAAAGCACTATTTTTATTTAGTTTTCTTTCTTATTGAAGATCATTGATCTTGTTCTTAGATCAATGATCTGTTTTTAAGAGAATTTTCTCTTTTTCTGAAGGTTTTTACCTTTTTTGTTCTTGAGGAGTTCTTCAGAGTTCTCTTTTTTCTCTCAGAAAATGTTGATGCCTTTGAATTGAGCTTTAGGGCCCTTTTTATAGTGCCCATAAATTAGTTAAATTTGTTAAAGAGATCTTTCTCTGAGTGATTTGGGGAATTTTTCCCACTGTTGGATCTTTGATCCAAGGGCTTCTGTTTTACAGAAGAAAATATTCTTGTTTTAACAAGAACAGAAAGATTTCTTAGAATTTTAATTCTGTTTGGCGCAAATGCTCCAGAGCGTGCGCAAAAGCGACTGCGCTGACACGTGTCGCGCAGCGCACAACGCAGATTGCGCAACTGCGCTGACACGTGTCACGCAGCGCAGCGCTTGCGCAAAAGCGAGTGCGCTGACACGTGTCGCGCAGCGCAGCGCTTGTGCAACTGAAGCTTTGCTTCTATTTCGTTTTTTAATAGAGCTTTGCTCTTGATGGAGTGCGCTACATTGGGCGCTGCGCTCCCTGCGCTGGTGTGTCTGATTTTGACATGTGGCGCTCTGTGCGCAGCGCAGGGGATCTGAAGCGTTGCTTCATTTATTTTAATTTCAATTTTCAATACAGAGCTTTGCTCTGATTAGGGAAGCAGAAGCGTTGCTTCGTTTCCCGCCTTGGAATTTGAACAGAGCTTTGCTCTGATTGGGGTAAACAAATGCGCCCCCACCGTTGCGCTTACGTGGCCTTCCAAACGTGAGTGCAGCGGTGGCAGAATTCCAACCATCGCGGTAACTCTTGGGAGTTGAAAGGGTATTTGATGCCTATAAATAGGACCTTTGGTCCTTTAGATGATTTTCATCTTCACAATTTTACTTTCAGAACTCAGAGCCCTGCTCTCTTGTTTAAACACTTTTAAAAGTTCAACTTTAGAGAATTTTAGGTAAAAATATTAATTTTGATTAAATTAAATTAATTTTAAAAGCTTTGCTCTCAATAAATCCCTGATCTAAAGAAGACCCATTTAGGGTTTCACTTAGCAGAGCTTTGCTCTAAGGGGGTCTAAAGAGAACTAAAGGGAACCCTATTCGGGTTCCATTAGCAGAACTCTGTTCTCTAAAAGATTTTCCTTGGATTTTCTTAATTAATGGAGCTTTGCTCCTTCCAAATCATATAGAAGAACTCTTAAGAGTTCTTCATAGCATTTGATACTATTATTATTATTAAATCATTTTTTTCCCAGAGCAGAGCTCTCAATGTTCTTAGGGAATTTTCCTCAAATTCTCCTCATAACTGATTTTGACTGGTGTCACTCCTGTCTGCAGAGCATTGCTCTCGAGGAGTTTAACTTTTAACTTTCTGTATTTTCTTATTTGTTAATCTCCCTGTACTGTTTTCTTCAGGTATTATGGCGGTGCGTCTATACAGCTTGCACGAGTTCATCACTTATGAGGATATCCGTGTACAGGGCCGTCAACAGAACCAGGAGTTTACGGACGCCCAGTGTGCGGAGGTCATGGGTCGCCTCAACGCAAGTGGTGGTTGGCTGCTTCCTCGTCGTTCAGCTCTCTTAAAGGTCGTGCTGGGGGCAATATGGAGAGCACTTCCGGGGTTTCACGAGGCCCTACCGCTCAATGCGCTGGATGATGCCGAAGACAAGGTGCATTCAGTGTACCTGATGGGACTGATCTCGAAGAAACGGCGGGACAGCCTCATCGACATCCTACATCAAGTCTTCCAGCAGACGACGATAATCGCTGCTTATCAAAGGATATGGGGCCTTGCTGAAGACCTTGACACCCAGGAGCACGAGAGGCTGCGCACGAGAATCATCAGAAAGGCCAGGAGAACTCTGGATGGCCTTACTTTTGAATTCCTCAATCCGTGCCCCGGATCCGAAGTCATACCTTTGTAAACATTTTAATAATGTTATTATTTATTTCTCCGTGATTGTAAGAACCCCCTTTTTTATGATATGAATAGTAAATTTCCATTTCATCTTGTCGTATTCCTCATCCCGAACCATTTGCACGTGCATGAATGAGTATGTCTTAAACGCTTGATCAAGTGTAAATCGGATGTTCTTTCTGTCACTCTCTTATTATCAGTATACTGTCACAATTAGCTGGTAAGCACCTTGATTTCTCCATGCAATAATAATGGCTTAAGCCGCAGGTTTAGATCTGCCGCCTAAGACTTTTCAACTCTATGAGCCGTGGGGATCTCATAGAGACTTTTCTCCCTACGGATCGAGAGGATCTCGTAGGTGGTTTTTTCTTCTTAGGAATCGTGAGGATTCCTAAGTGTGGTTTTCTCTTATAAGTCGTAAGGATCTTATAAGAGAATTTTTCCCTCTTACGAGTCGAGAGGACCCGTAAGCGGTTGTTTCCCTCCCTGTCGAAACTCGACTTTGAAGAGTGACCCCGTGGATGGTATGCAAGAGACCGTTTTGGGTCAACTTGTAGGGCCCCAGTGCTTAGGAAACATGCTTCTTTTATGCCTACTGCCTAAGGCTTTATCTCACGAGTCGAGCCGCCTCAACAATTTCTTCACAAGTCGAGACGAATCGAGCGTTTCTCGCAAGAACATCTTAACGTCGCATTTAACCTCTGCTCTTTACGACAGAAGCCCGTTAAGGTTGGTGGTACTTAGGGTTTTGGCCATCGTACCGTCGCATAAGCTGATATAGTCCTCGATAGGCAATCGTGCTGTTCGAGTAGCCCTGCGACTGCCGTGTCTCTGATCCCTTCGGGGGCTGGACAAGATGTCTTCAAGCAATCTTCCTAGGCAGTTTGACCGTCGGAAGAGCAAGCGTTAGGAATTTGCCATGCCGCTTTTTACTTGAGGTTAGGCTCATTTTGGCGAGCCCCGATGAGTCATAACCACTCCGCGCTAGTGTGGGATGATCTCCGATAGTCTTTCAGGTTTTATGTGAGTTGCCGTCAAGACCCTGAAGCTAGGAATTTGGCCTTTGCTTCGTTTTGCTGTCATCGCGTCTGCTGTATCGAGACGAATGTCGCGGTTGTCTTTGGGTTGCTGGTGAACCGTCGAGATTTGGAACTAGGGATTTTGCCGTGGCTCCGTTTGTTTAATTGTCGTGTCCGAACCTTGCTGGAGGAAGAACGCTGGGGTGACATCTCGTCTGCTGTATCGAGACGAATGTCAAGGCGGAGCTAGGATTTTGCCGTGGCTCCGTTTGTTTGATTTTCGCGTCCGAACCTTGCTGGAGGAAGAACGCTAGGGTGACATCTCGTCTGCTGTATAGAGGCGAATGCCATAGTGGAGCTAGGAATTTGCCGTGGCTCCGTTTGTTTGATGATGTTGCGTCTGCTGTGTCGAGACGAACGTCGAGGTGGTGACCATTTCACGCTAACATGAGACGATCTCCAGTTGTCTTTCTGGCTTTAAATGACTCGCCGTTAAGACCTTGAAGCTAGGAATTTGGCCTTCGCTTTGTTTGCTTTGTCACGTCCGAATCCTGTAGGAGGAAGAACGCTGGGGTGACATCTTGTCTGCTGTATCGAGACGAATGCCGTGGTGGAGCTGGGATTTTGCCGTGACTCCGTTTGTTTGATGATGTTGCGTCTGCTGTGTCGAGACGAACGTCGAGGCGGTGACCATTTCACGCTGACTTGAGACGATCTCCAGTTGTCTTTCTGGCTTTATATGACTCGCCGTTAAGACCTTGAAGCTAGGAATTTGGCCTTCGCTTCGTTTGCTTTGTCACGTCCGAATCCTGTAGGAGGAAGAACGCTGGGGTGACATCTTGTCTGCTGTATCGAGACGAATACCGTGGTGGAGCTGGGATTTTGCCGTGGCTCCGTTTGTTTGATGATGTAGCATCTATGTTCTGCTGGAATGAGGAGGCACATCGTTGTTGGTCTCCAGGCTTTACATGTGGTCATTGAGATTTGGAACCAGGGACTACGCCGTGGCTCCGTTTCGTTTTGACTCTGAGGTCGGTTGTTGACGTTACGTCTGCATCTAGTTAGAGTGAGGAGAAACGCCGTTGGTGATCTCTAAATTGTCGATGTTGACGTCGAGACCTTGAGGCTAGGGATCTTCCTTTGCTTTGTTTGTTGACATTGTGTCTGCAATATTGCGACAAATGTCGAGATTGTCTCTAGGTTATCTATGAACCGTCGAGATTTGGCTTCGCTTTCTGATGGAGCTTGTTGGGAAGGTATGGTTCCTTCTTTGTTTGTACCCCTGGATTGTATACAGGGATCGATGTGATCTCACCTATAGGGCAAAGAGTTTCATTCTTTCATTTCATTATTTTTTTTCCACGATGCTTTATCATTTCAGCTTTTATATCGCGAAGGTCGCGATTGCCCAATCATTTCGGCTATTTTTTGCGGTGCCCAATCATTTCAACTATTTATTTTGTTTTTACTCGCTGCTTTTTATTGCGAGTTGCCCAATCATTTCGGCTATTTTGCATGCATACATTTTTACTTGCTGCTTTTTATTGCAAGTTGCCCCATCATTTCGGCTATTTCGTAT
This sequence comes from Agapanthus africanus, assembly GCA_030015575.1. Classification (NCBI taxonomy): domain Eukaryota; kingdom Viridiplantae; phylum Streptophyta; class Magnoliopsida; order Asparagales; family Amaryllidaceae; genus Agapanthus; species Agapanthus africanus. Next base: position 852,444,792 of record JASDDO010000024.1, read on the forward strand.
ACATGTATGGCTCGCTGATTTTTTTTTATCGCGAGTGTGGAACTTGGAATCTGACGCCAATCTCAGCATCAGTATCGCTACAACTGGAATATTGCCAGGAGCGAATCATTATTTGCCGTGAAAGGGCTTGGAATTTGATATCGGTTTTAGGTATCAGTATCGCTACAACTGGAATATTGCCAGGAGCGAATCATCATTTGCTTCTGTCGATGTTGAACAAGGGTGGCTTAGCGAACAGGGTTAAGGTCCTGTCGACTAAGGCTTTTGACTTCATGAGCCGTAAGGGTCTCACAAAGGTATTTCTCCCTACAAGTCGTGAGAATCTTGTAGGTGTATTTTCTCTTTAGGAATCGTGAGGATTCCTAACTATTTGTGCCTCTGTAAGTCGTAAGGATCCTACAGGAGGGTTTTCTCCTCATAAATCGAGAGGATTTACAAGGGTTGTTTACCAAGCGAACATATCCCTAGTCTCGAATGGGACTTGATTAGGGAACTGTTTATTCGCGCCCGTGGATTGTATACAAGAGTCAGTACTGAACCACTTGTAGGGCAATATCGGAAGTTGTTGTTGGGGGTTTGCTTAAGTACAGGTTTAGATCTCTGTAACTTAAGACTTTCAAATCTTATGAGCCGTGAGGGTCTCATAAGAGAGTTCTCCTTACGAGTCGTGAGGATCTCGCAAGTGTATTTTCTCCTTAGGAATCGTGGGGATCCCTAAGTGCGTTGCTCCCTTGTGAGTCGTAAGGATTTCACGCGGGTGGTTTCTCTTTACAAGGTCGAGAGGACCTTATAAGTGTTTTTAATAAGGTTGCGCCCTTTCGGGTTTTCACAAACACTCGCTGGTAGTCCTGCTGTTTTTACTCACGGAGCCCTTTTGGGTTTTCATCCGTGCCCATTTTGCTTATGGACATACCGTTTTTTTTAATTCTTTTTATTCTTCTTTTTTTTTTTTTAAACGAGGTTGCGCCCTTTCAGGTTTTCACAAACACTCACCGGTAGTCCTGCTGTTTTTACTCACGGAGCCCTTCATCCGTGCCCATTTTTGCTTATGGACATACCATTTTTTTTAAATTCTTTTTATTCTTCTTATTTTTTTAACAAGGTTGTGCCCTTTCAGGTTTTCACAAACACTCGCCGGTAGCCCTGCGGTTTTTACTCACGGGGCCCTTTCGGGTTTTCATCCGTGCCCATTTTGCTTATGGACATACCGTTTATTTTTATTTTATTTTTTTTAATATTCTCGTCAGCCTGAGGATGCTGCGGTAGTAGTTTAAAGACATTTTGTTCATTTGCAAGTTTTAGGACATTGCGGTCCATTATTAGTTTAAAGACATCTCGGTTCGGGGTCGCCGTATTTGAGGCGAATATCTAGTTTATTGACTTTTCGGTCTGTGGGGCTTTCTCTATGATTGACCATGATGCCCCCGGCGTATCCATCTTTCTCGGAGCATGCGGTTGTGGCGGGTTCACCTTCCAATTTTTGGACAACGCGAACTTGCCCTGTTGGTATTGGTCTTCAACCCAGTTCTTGAAGACGTAGCAATCCTCGATCAGATGACCTACCGTTTGATGGTAAGGGCAATAATTAGGATTATTAACATCGCCTGGTCTCAACGGACGTTTTGGACTCGGCAGATTGATGAGTCTGTCGCACACTGCCAGCTCGAACAGTCCCCTTGTTTTATCTTGCGGAAACGAGTAAGGACGTTTCAACTTTTCCTGGAGGGGTTGCCGCTTGTTGCTTTGGCGAGCAACCGGTCTAGGGTCACTTAATTGTTGTTGAGCGCTGGCGACGAAGGCCGTTTTTCCTTTTCCTTTATCCTTTTTGTTCGCTCCGTCGTTTGCGGGGCCGGGATTTTTTCCGAGTAGCGTGCGATTGCATGGCTGAACGTTCTCACTGTTGGGGTAAAAATTTACACCCCGGTTGACCAAGTCAAAATCTAACTCAACCCCAAGCCAAGTGGGCCCAAGCCCAGACCCAGTGGGCCCATGCCCGAGTCGAGCCCGAACATGAAGCGGCCGGCCTCCTCCACGCCAAGATAAAATTTTTGTAATAAATAATCTTGTTGCATTTTCTTTTATTTTATTTTATGGATAAATGTAAGAAAATGGGCATAAAGCCAAATTTTTGTAAAGCCCATGGCTTATGTGCAAAAAGAAATGGCACATGAGCCATGAAATAGGCAAAATGCCATTTTGTGAAGCCCAAGGGGCTATGTGTAAAATGTATGGCCTATAAAGGCAAAGATAATGAAAATATCTCATAACTTTTTCTCTCTCCAAAAAAGTTTCAGAGCTGAGCTCTTTCCTCCTTCTTCAAGGTTCCAAAACCTTCTTCTTTCTTTTGAATTAAATCAAGAGTTTTACTCTTCCTTTTTTCAAAACTAAATAGTTTTCCACCACAAAACCCACAAAGGGGAACTTGGATCTGTCATCAGATCTTAAAAAGGAGAGATTTTGAGATTTCACATCTCTTGATCTTCAAGATCCAGCAAGCGACAGGAGGAAGAAGAAGAACCACTTCCATTAAACCCAAAACACATTCAGGAGCCCGACTACTCTCTGATTTCTCCTTTGAGAAATCCCTTTTTTCAGGCTAAAAGCCTCTTGTGCCTCTCCGGCGCTTGCGCAAGTGCGCAAGGCGCCCGCGTGCCGACACGTGGCGCGCGCGCTTGCGCACCTGCGCGCCTGCGCAAGGCGCCCGCGTGCCGACACGTGGCGCGCGCGCCTGCGCGCACCTGCGCAAGTGCGCAAGGCGCCCGCGTGCCGACACGTGGCGCACGCGCTTGCGTACCTGCGCGCTGGCGCAAGTGCGCAAGGCGCCCGCGTGCCGACACGTGGCGCGCGCGCTTACGCACCTGCGCAAGTGCGCAAGGCGCCCGCGTGCCGACACGTGGCGCGCGCGCTTGCGCACCTGCGCACAGCACCTAAACGCACAGCGCCCAAGGTGCTGCCCCACGCATCCCTTGGATGCCTTTCCCCCCTCTTTTTATGTATATACATATACATATACATATGTATACAAATTCACACATATACATACTCCGCCACATTCTCCCCCTCCAAAAAATTTTCGGGCCGGGACGCTGCCCCGAACCCCGTAAGGGGGCTGCTAGCCCCCTTGACCCCCAGCCCGCTATCCGGGTAGCGGGACCCCGTAAAAACTCTGTGTGGCTCCTGATATATCCAAAACCCCCTTTCAAAACAAAACACACGCACACTGCACATTGAGTTCGCATGACCAATTTAACCCGTTAATCGGAGGTTCCCTCGCCCCAAAGGCGGGGGGGGGGGGGGGGGGTAATTAACGGCAGCTTAGTCCGCGGCTGCCGGAGATTCGGATCCCCACAATCATTAAACCCCGGCCTACCCTAGGCAGGGGGAATCTGTAGTACGCCTGACAAGCGCTCGCGTATTCCCATCTCACTGGGGTGACGAAAAACATCCTACAGATTCTGGCACGCCCGGTGGGACGAATCTCTCCTCCCATATTTCGGGTTAAACGTTCATACGAACTCAATCAGTATACATATCGATTGCCTATACTGAAATGATGTTTTTTTTTCCGTGCAGCAGTCAACCTTCAACGACAATGTCTTCCCAGACGAATTCAACTTCCAAAGCGACCCCGATTCCGTACGTGGTCAAGATCAACGCTCGTGTGGTTCTCCCCGCAAGCCTCAGTCGACAATAGGAGGAACCGCCCCGCCAGTTTGGCTCTGTCATCATCTACCCTGCCGGAAGCACTCATCTGGCAGAGATCCCAGCGGAACAGGTGGCCAAGCCGGTCTCAAGGGGTAAGAGGCCGAATGTCGTGATCGCCAAGGCACCACAACCGAAACTTAAGATGGTGTCTGAACGAGTCCCTGGCGCTCTAGCTAGGGGCAAGACTTCCGATGTGAAGGGCAACATTAAAAGTTGCGGACGAGCTCAGGCGATGACTCCAACAAATGCACAATCGGGCGTATCTCCAAGGCCCTCCATCAACCGGTATGCGGCGTCTTCCCAAAAAGCCGAAGTCTGCAAGGTGCTTAGAACAGAAAAGTTAAGGCAGAAGCGGCTCAGGTATCGAGCCAACAAAAGGGCCAAGGCTTCGGCCAAATGGAATCGTGTGAAGTTCCAAGTGCAGGGTTGCCCCGCGACGACGGCTGAGTCGGACGTAAGAATCAGCAATTCCTTCGAGCCTCTAAAGTGGGTTCAGAACAATGCCATGACCGCCAGAATCAAGAAGACAGCGGTCCGAACAGTGCCGCAAAGAGACGTGTCCCGGCCCCAACAGAAAAAGTATGACACTGTCTCATCAAGAGTCTATGAAGCACTCTGTGCCGCACGAAAGCAGCGGGGAAAACCCAGAAAAGAAGCGCCAGCACCATTCAAGAAACTGGTTAAGCCAGACGCCTTCAATCGACTACCAGCTACCGAAACAAGGGGGTCAAGACAGCGATCCACGAAATCAACTGCCAATGATAGAAAGACGGCAGGATATATCATCCATACGGTCTATATGGCGGGCGGGCGCCCCAGCGACAACCTTCGCAGCAAAAGCAAGGACGGGGCCACCACATCCCAAGCCCAATCTAGCCTGAATGTGGTTGCCGCCGCCCAAGAACAGCCGCCCCTGCTGGATGAAGAAAACCCTCTCGATGAGGATGATAGGCAGAAAGACCCCTCGGTCCATGCAGAGTCAAGCTCGGACAGCGAGGAAGAGCCGACTTTCCGCCCCAGGACTGCGGAGCAAGAGCCGCTTCAAGAGCTTCGAAAACAGCTCAGGAGCAAAGATAAAGAGATGGCCAAGCTCTATTCGAAGATTGACGACTTAACGAATATGGTGATGCAGCTTACGGCTCAAATTGCTCGAGCGCCTCCTAATCAAGCGCAAGCCGCTACTAATCAGCCGGGTGAGGACAATCCGAGGCAGCCAATGCCTGTTCCTTTGGGACCAAGACTGGTCGAGCCAAATGAAAGCCGGCTACATTCCGCTTCTGGGGACGCCTCGGCCCCAGATAGCACCATCCCGCTAACACAGGATCGGATAATGGATTTGGTCACCAGCAAGGTTAAAACATTGGTGGCCGAAGCTGAAGCTCAGAAAGAAATCGGCAGTAGTGGGCGGCCATATCCCGCGCAGTACGATCTGATTGAGTTCCCAAGCGGCTACGTCATTCCTAAGTTCGGAAGATTTGATGGAACGGGGAATGCAAACCAGCACGTCGCCCACTTCAAAGCATCGTGCGGAAATACAGGGGGCAATGACGCGCTCCTTCTTCGTCAGTTTGTCAACAGCCTGACCGGCGTCGCCTTCGACTGGTATGCGAGTATACCGGACGGGTCCGTCATTACCTTTGCCCAAATGGAGTCCCTGTTTCGGCAAAGGTTCATGAGTGTCAGTGATAAAATCTCCATTGCCGACCTTGTGAGGACTAAGCCGGGGAAGAATGAAAGCAACACCGACTTTATCGCCCGATGGCGTAATCTCACAGTCAAATGCGAACCGCCGCTGGAGCAGGACCAGTCCGTCAGCCTTCTCATTGGGAACCTCAGCAATTGGATGGTCCCATTCTTGTGTACAGCGGGCCTCAAGACATTTCAGGAGCTAACCAAGAAAGTTCAAATGCTAGAACGCTCGAAGCAAGAGTCCCCGCCGGACTCTCAGAGAGACAAAACCTGGAAAAGCAAGCGGGACGACAACCGTAGAAGCGGGAGTTCCAGCAGTACCAATGTCTTCAATGCGTCCGACAATGAAGAAAAGCGAAGGGCGGGCGAATCCAAAACCAACCGGTCGCGAAAGCCATTGCTGGGAGGAGATGGGCCTTCCCTAGAGGAGAAAAAGAACAAGGTTTACTCTTTCAGAAGGGACAAGGTCCGCAAGATATTTAAAGATGCCTTGAACAACGGCTTACAATTGCCGGAGTCGAAAAGACCCCAAGAAGCAAAAATGACCGACAATCCTCTGTATTGCCCGTACCACCGAGTAGTGAGCCATGCGATCGAGGATTGCTATATCTTCAAAGACTGGGTCGAGAAGCAGTACAAGGCTGGAGAGATCGAGCTATCCAAAAGCGTGTTGGTGAACAATCAAGTTGCAACCGCCAACTTTATACAGACGGAAGCCGAAGCCTTCTGGGAGCAGACAGCCGAACCCGCGGCCCTAAGAAATGAAACTGACTCATCGCGGCCTCCGTGGAGTACGCACATATCTAATAAGAGGAAGAAGATGCTAAAGCTACTTCAGAAAGAGCCCTGGATGGAATGGGAAGGACAGAAGAAGCCTACCAGTCCAGCTGCCTATGCGGCTCCATCAAGCTCAAAATCCAAGAAGCTCAAGAAGAAGAAAAGTGCAGCTCGGCACGAAAAAGAGTCTGCAGGGAGATCGACCATTCAAAAATATATCGATTCCCTCGAAGAATATGAACAAAAGGAAAGAACATTGATTCAATTGAAGGAGTTCTTCCCTGTACAAGCGGCTGAAATTCTGGAGGAGTTAGAAGAAGACTCCAATGAAGAGATCCCAGTAGTGACCTGCTATGCCATCCATCTTGGCAGCGACTCCGAGGATGATCTCTGTTTTCCCGAAGAGGACGAGGAGCTCACCACAAAGGCCAATCAAATCCAGCTCAGAAGCGGCAGAGCTCTACCGCAAAATCAGGGCAACGCCCCAAAAGGGAAGGAAAAACAAGTCGCTAATGAAGAAAATAGCAGAGAACCGGCCGACGAAAACATAAATCCTTCCTCGGTGGACTATAATGTCTTGGCACATCTCCGGAAGCTTCCATCTCTCCTGAGCATCTACGACGCCTTGGTCCTATCTAAGGAGCTTAGAGACGTTCTCATTCACGCTCTACAAAACCCCGAGCGGTATCAGGCTCACTTTGCGGAAATTAATATGAAAGAAGCCCAGCACGCTTTGCATGCCGCCGGAGTCACATTTAAGGATGAAGACTTGCTACTGGGAACGGCTGAGCATAATCGGCCGCTTTACGTGACCGGGTACAGCGACGGAGATCGAATTAATCGTATATTGATTGATCCGGGGTCCTCAGTGAACATCATGAACTTGCGAACTCTGAAGAGTTTGTCAATGGACGTCCGACACCTGTCGAGGGAAAGGATTGTCATTCAAGGGTTCAACCAAAATTGCCAGCAAGTTCTAGGGTCTATAGCTTTGCCAATCAAATTTGGGGATCTGCAAACTGAAGCTAAGATATACGTGATCGACGCCGACACATCTTATAAGATTCTCTTGGGGCGGCCGTGGATCCATGATTACGGCATCATTCCGTCGACTCTCCATCAATGCATGAAGTATACTAAAAATGGCAAAGAAAGACGTATTGACGGAGACATCCAGCCGTTCGGTGTGCATGAAGTCCGATATGAAGATTCTCGGTACTTTACGAACCACCAAAATGCTAAGCCACAACTGACTGAGGATAGAACGGCCCCAAGACTCAAAAGCAAATCTGCGCCGGCTATCACTTTCAAAAGCAAAAATACCCAAGTACGCCCGCATTTCGGCAGCGACACTGATGAGTCCGACGCTGGAAGCCCGTCCTTCCGCCAAACTCGCCCTCATTTCGGCAGCGATACGGACGAATCTGTTACTGAAGGCCCATCTAGCAGCAAAGTCCGCCCTCATCTTGGCAGTGACACTGAAGAGTCAGAAGAAGAGGACCTGCCGTGCGACAGCTGTGCAGATCGACCCCCCATGCAGCAAGCGAAACTACGAGAGACCTTCGAAGTCGCAGAAGGGTCCCTGGCTATCACAAGGGTGCCGGAACGGATGTGCAAAGAGCTCGACGCATTGTCAGTCTCTACCGTGGACCAGCTGAAAACTTTCTACGTGCCCGGGAGGAAAAATGGACAGAAGGGCATCCTGTTTTACAAGTCAAACCCCGTTGTGCACCCGGACGATCTTTCTGTCGCGTGCCTTCTCTATGAGAGAGGCATAAGAGCCGTCCTCAATCCCAGATACTATGCGCCCGAGATGCGGGAATACTTTAAGAAGTGCGGATGCCGGTTATATCAAACGGAGTCCGAAGCAAAGTTTTACGAAGGGCTATGGTATCCGCCCCAGGTCCGAGCACTCATCGATGGACGAATTCCAGATAGACAGGGCATAGGCTACATTCAACCTGATTCCAAAGCGTGCTATATGATCCATGTTGGTGAGGCCAGCGAAGGATCGAATAATGATGACGAGATAGCCGAGCCAGAAGAAGCTCCTCAAGAGCTCGAAGATGGCGGACAAGCAACCTTTGATGAGCTAACCGAGATTGACTTAGGAACGCCCGATAATCCAAGGCCGACCTACATCAGCTCACTCTTGTCGGAGGAAACGAAAGAGCAGATAATTGCCCTGCTGCGCGAGTTCGTCGACTGCTTCGCGTGGACGTACAAAGAAATGCCTGGCCTTTCCCCTGAGGTAGCCGTGCATAAGCTGGCTATATCTCCTGATGCTAAGCCAGTCAAACAAGCTCCTCGAAGAATGAGAAGGGAGTTGGAAGAAAAGGTCATCGAGGAAACCAAGAAACTCATCGATGCCGGCTTCATCAGGGAAGAGAAATATGCGGACTGGATCGCATGCATAGTCCCAGTGAAGAAGAAAAATGGGCAGATCCGAGTTTGTGTCGATTTCAGGGACCTCAACAAGGCATGTCCTAAAGACGACTTCCCGCTACCGGTCATGGAAATGATGGTCGATGACACCTCAAATTACGAACTGTTCACCTTTATGGACGGCTCGTCTGGATACAATCAGATCAAGATGTCGCATGAGGATGAGAAGCACACAGCATTTCGAACCCCGATCGGAATATATTGCTACAAGGTAATGCCATTCGGACTGAAGAACGCAGGTGCTACATATCAAAGGGCGATGACTAATATCTTTGATGACCTAATCCATAAAGTCGTTGAATGCTATGTTGATGATCTGGTCATCAAGACTAAAGCCAAGGCCGATCATATCCAAGATCTCAGGACCGTTCTCACCAGACTGAGGGAATACGATCTGAAGATGAATCCTCTGAAGTGCGCTTTTGGCGTGTCATCGGGAAAATTCCTGGGCTTCATAGTCCGACATCGAGGGATCGAAGTTGACCCATCAAAGATAAAGGCTATCATGGAGATGCCCCCTCCGAAGAGTCTGACGCAGCTAAGATCTTTTCAAGGCAAGCTTGCTTATATACGGAGGTTTATCTCAAATTTATCAGGGAGATGTAGGCCCTTCTCAAAGCTCATGAAGAAAGGAGCTCCTTTTATCTGGGATGCCGAATGTCGAGCAGCGTTCGAAAGCATTAAACAATACTTGTTGCACCCTCCAGTGCTGGCCGCTCCCATTCCGAATAAACCGCTGATTCTCTACACTGCCGCGCTGGACGAGTCACTCGGTGCGCTCCTTGCCCAGAATAATGAGGAAGGAAAAGAAAATGCCCTCTACTACCTCAGTCGAACTCTAGTCGGGGCGGAACACAACTACTCCCCAATCGAAAAGCAATGCCTGGCTCTGATATTTGCTGTGAAGAAGCTGAGGCACTATCTGCTCGCTCATCGGGTTATGCTGATCTCCAAGGTCGACCCGCTCAAACACTTGATGACCAAAGCAAGCCTAGCCGGCAGAATGGCAAGATGGGCTGTCATGCTACTTGAGTTTGACATAGTTTACACTCCTCAGAAAGCAGTAAAAGGGCAAGCTCTTGCAGACTTTCTCGCTGCTCATCCCATACCACAAGGGTCGCCACTAAATTGTGAGTTACCCGACGAACAAGTGCTGCATCTCGAGAATGACGAGCCATGTTGGGAGCTCTACTTCGATGGGGCCTCATCGATAAGAACCTCCAGTAAATCAAGCGTCCCGGAGATAAAAGCAGGGATAGGATTGGTGTTTATCACACCATCAATGGGAACCCTACGGCGTTCTTTTGCTCTCACCGAGCCTCGGACAAACAATGAAGCTGAGTATGAAGCTCTGATAGCTGGTTTGGAGCTCGCCATAGAAATGGAAATCCGTCGGCTACGAGTTTACGGTGACTCCCAGCTCGTCGTCAACCAAGTAAGCGGCGACTATAAGATATACAAACCCGAGTTAGCTCGGTACAGAGGTCGAGTGGTGGAACTCATGAAACGGTTCACTCATATTGAACTAACGAGAGTCCCTAGAGCGTTGAACGGAAAGGCTGATGTACTCGCTCGCTTGGCCAAGGAACTGGCTGATCCTGAAATGGACGAAATTCTGATCACAGTCAGGAGCCGGCAAATTCTACCCCCAGTCTCTCTACGAGAAGAGGAAAGCGCGGAACAGAAGAGCAGTCCTGCGGAAGAAGCTTCGATCATCCAAGACGAGCCCGATTGGAGAGAACCCTTCATAGAGTACCTCCGATACGACAAGCTGCCCGAAGAAAAATCTGCGAGGATTCAGCTGAAGAAAAGAGCTCTCCGATACGTGTTTGTAAATGACACGTTATACCGCAGGTCATATGACCAACTCTGGCTCAGGTGTCTGTCATTGGCCGAAGCCCAAAAGGTCATGAAAGATGTCCACTCGGGCGTTTGCGGTGCTCACCAATCTGGCCCCAAGATGCGACTTCAAATCAAACGGCTTGGGTATTACTGGCCCACCATGATACGGGATTGCGGAGAGCATGCAAAGAAATGTTATATCTGCCAAATTCACGGTGATTTTATTCACAAGCATCCCAACCCATTGCATCCTACAGTGGCGTCGTGGCCCTTCGAAGTTTGGGGCACCGACATTGTTGGCCCAATTGATCCTCCGTCATCTAAAGGCCACCGGTTCATACTGGCCGCGACAGACTACTTCTCCAGGTGGGCTGAAGCTGTCCCGCTAAAAGAAGTCAAGACAAAGGATATTCTGACATTCTTCCAGCATAATATTCTATACCGCTTCGGTACACCAAGAAGAATCATTTCTGACAACGGGCCTTCTTTCAAGAGCTTCAATGTCTCAAGATTCGCTACTCAGCACAAGATAGACTGGAGGTATTCCTCCATCTATAATCCAAGAGCCAATGGGCTAGCCGAAGCCTTCAATAAGACTCTATGCAAGCTTCTGAGGAAAAATGCTTCAGCCAACAAGAGAGACTGGAATCTCAAGCTTCACGAGGCATTGTGGGCATATCGTACCACGCACCGTACTCCAACTCAGTCCACTCCATACTCATTGCTCTTCGGAGTGGAGGCGGTCCTCCCCCTCGAAGTTGAAGTTCCGAGCTTAAGAATGGCCGTCCAACATGAGTTGACGGAGGAAGAAAACGTGCTCCTTCGACTTGAAGAACTCGATGCCCTCGAAGAAAAGAGGCTCGCGGTGCAACAAAATCTGGAGCTATACCGAGCCCAAATGTCACGGGCTTATGACAAGATAACCCGTCTCCGCGCCTTCAAGAAAGGTGAATTGGTGTTGGTCCTCAAAAGACCGATTATCCTCAATCGACATGCCAAGGGAAAATTCGAGCCAAACTGGGAAGGACCATACGTCATCGAGAAAGTGTTTGACGGAGGATCCTACCAACTAATAAGTGCCGAGGGAGAAAGGCCCATGCCACCCATCAATGGCCGATATCTCAAGAAATACTACACGTGAATGCTCCAAGTCGCAGGCGAATTGAGCACATCAGCCCTACGGTCTGGATCAGACATCCTGCAAAACCGTATACAATCCACGGGCGTAAATGACCCCTATTTCTCCCAAATCCTGCCGGTGAGACTACTTTAAAGTCCCACCAGCGGCAAAAAAATAATAATAAAAAAAAATATAAAATAATAAAAAAAAAAAATAATAACGGTATGCCCACAAGCAAAACGGGCATGGATGAAAACCCGAAAGGGCTCCGTGAGTAAAAACAGCAGGACTACCGGCGAGTCTGTGAAAACCCGAAAGGGCGCAAACTCGTAAAAAGGAAAGGAGGTGAAATACACTCACAAAGTCCTCTCGACCTTGTGAGGAGAAAACCCCTGCGTGAGATCCTTACGACTCACAAAGGAGCAACACACTTAGGAATCCTCACGATTCCTAAGGAGAAAATACACCTACGAGATCCTTTCGACTCGTAGGGAGAAAATGCTTTTATGGGACCCTCACGGCCCATAAAATTGAAAAGCCTTAGGTGGTAGGGACCCAAACCTAACTCCTAAGCCATCGTTCCCCAACGGGCAACGGCAAATGATGATTCGCTCCTGGCATCTCGCTTCAGTGTTAGCGGTGCTGATGCCGACCAAAAACCCAAATCCCAAGTCCTCCCAAGGCAAATGATGAGTTGCTCCTGGCATTATTCCAGTGCAGCAATGCTGATGCCAAACAAGATCCAAATTCCAAGTCCCCAAACGGCGAATGATGAGTCGCTCCTGGTACCATATTCCAGTGCAGCGATGCAGACGCCAACCAAAATCCAATTTCTCAAAATTCTCCCGGCCCTACGGTTAGTCCCTAAATTGACTACCGTATACAATCCACGGGCTCAAATAATTCTCATCACCCTCAGGCCCCACCGTAATCACCAGTCACGCGGCTGGTCTCCGCCTTTGGAATTATGCTCTATTGAGAAGACCCACTTATGTGTCCTCACGATACATAAGGAGAACAAACCTTCGTGGGATCCTTACGACTCACGAAGGAAAAACACACTTAGGAGTCCCCACGACTCCTAAGGAGAACATACACCTGCGGGATCCTTACGACTCGCAGGGAGAAAATACCGTTATGGGACCCTCACGGCCCATAAAATTGAAAAGTCTTAGGTGGTAGGGATCTAAACCTGTCTCCTAAGCCATCGCTCCCCAATCCCCATGCACCAAGAGGCGAATGATGAGTCGCTCCTGGTACTACATTCCAGTGCAGCGATGCAGACGCCAACCAAGTGGCGAATGATGAGTCGCTCCTGGTACCATATTCCAGTGCAGCGATGCAGACGCCAACCAAATTCCAAATCCCATACCCCAACGGCGAATGATGAGTCGTTCCTGGTACCATATTCCAGTGCAGCGATGCAGACGCCGACAAAGTCCCGAAATTTTTCCGGCCCTACGGTCTGGATCATACATCCTGCAAAACCGTATACAATCCACGGGCGTAAAACAATCCCAATTTCTCCCAAATCCTCTCGGGGCAAATGATGAGTTGCTCCTGGCATTATTCCAGTGCAGCAATGCAGATGCCAAACAAAAACCAAAATCCCAAAATCCTCTCCATGACAGATGATGATTCGCTCCTGGTACCATATTCCAGTATAGCGATGCTGATGTCAACCCAAATCAAAATCAACAAGTCAACTTCCACTCCGACGCCACAGAAAGCGGAGCAAGTCAGAATCCAATCTCGACACCGCAAGAAGCGGAGCAAGTCAAGTCTACCCCTGACACTGCAAGAAGCAGAGCAAGTCAAATCAAGCATCGACCGTCCACGTCGCTAAAAGGGCAGCACCGACCGTCCACGTCGCTAAAAGGGCAGCACCGACCGTCCAAGTCGCAAAAAGGGCAGCACCGACCGTCCACGTCGCTAAAATGGCAGCACCGACCGTCCACGTCGCTAAAATGGCAGCACCGACCGTCCACGTCGCTAAAAGGGCAGCATCGACCGTCCACGTCGCTAAAATGGCAGCACCGACCGTCCACGTCGCTAAAAGGGCAGCATCGACCGTCCGCGTCGCTAAAATGGCAGCACCGACCGTCCGCGTCGCTAAAAGGGCAGCACCGACCGTCCACGTCGCTAAAAGGGCAGCACCGACCGTCCAAGTCGCAAAAAGGGCAGAACCGACCGTCCACGTCGCTAAAAGGGCAGCATCGACCGTCCACGTCGCTAAAATGGCAGCACCGACCGTCCACGTCGCTAAAAGGGCAGCACCGACCGTCCAAGTCGCAAAAAGGGCAGCACCGACCGTCCACGTCGCTAAAAGGGCAGCACCGACCGTCTAAGTCGCAAAAAGGGCAGAACCGACCGTCCACATCGCTAAAAGGGCAGCACCGACCGTCCATGTCGCAAAAAGGGCAGAACCGACCGTCCACGTCGCTAAAAGGGCAGCACCGACCGTCCAAGACGCAAAAAGGGCAGAACCGACCGTCCATGTCGTAAAAAGGGCAGTGCCAGCTTCCCAAAAGGTGGGAACCAAATCAAGTCGCCTCCACGCGAAAGAAGATCCATCAATTTCATGCACACGACCCACATATGTGGTGTGCATTTATTGATGGGGGGCAATTTGTTGGGGTAAAAATTTACATCCCGGTTGACCAAGTCAAAATCTAAGTCAACCCCAAGCCAAGTGGGCCCAAGCCCAGACCCAGTGGGCCCATGCCCGAGTCGAGCCCGAACATGAAGCGGCCGGCCTCCTCCACGCCAAGATAAAATTTTTGTAATAAATAATCTTGTTGCATTTTCTTTTATTTTATTTTATGGATAAATGTAAGAAAATGGGCATAAAGCCAAATTTTTGTAAAGCCCATGGCTTATGTGCAAAAAGAAATGGCACATGAGCCATGAAATAGGCAAAATGCCATTTTGTGAAGCCCAAGGGGCTATGTGTAAAATGTATGGCCTATAAAGGCAAAGATAATGAAAATATCTCATAACTTTTTCTCTCTCCAAAAAAGTTTCAGAGCTGAGCTCTTTCCTCCTTCTTCAAGGTTCCAAAACCTTCTTCTTTCTTTTGAATTAAATCAAGAGTTTTACTCTTCCTTTTTCAAAACTAAATAGTTTTCCACCACAAAACCCACAAAGGGGAACTTGGATCTGTCATCAGATCTTAAAAAGGAGAGATTTTGAGATTTCACATCTCTTGATCTTCAAGATCCAGCAAGCGACAGGAGGAAGAAGAAGAACCACTTCCATTAAACCCAAAACACATTCAGGAGCCCGACTCCTCTCTGATTTCTCCTTTGAGAAATCCTTTTTTTCAGGCTAAAAGCCTCTTGTGCCTCTCCGGCGCTTGCGCAAGTGCGCAAGGCGCCAGCGTGCCGACACGTGGCGCGCGCGCTTGCGCACCTGCGCGCTTGCGCAAGCGCGCAAGGCGCCCGCGTGCCGACACGTGGCGCACACGCTTGCGCACCTGCGCGCTTGCGCAAGTGCGCAAGGCGCAAGGCGCCCGCGTGCCGACACGGGGCGCGCGCGCTTGCGCACCTACGCACAGCACCTAAGCGCACAGCGCCCAAGGTGCTGCCCCACGCATCCCTTGGATGCCTTTTCCCCCTCTTTTTATGTATATACATATACATATACATATGTATACAAATTCACACATATACATACTCCGCCACATTCTCCCCCTCCAAAAAATTTTCGAGCCGGGGCGCTGCCCCGAACCCCGCAAGGGGGCTGCTAGCCCCTTTGACCCCCAGCCCGCTATCCGGGTAGCGGGACCCCGTAAAAACTCTGTGTGGCTCCCGATATATCCAAAACCCCTTTCAAAACAAAACACACGCACACTGCACATTGAGTTCGCATGACCAATTTAACCCGTTAATCGGAGGTTCCCTCGCCCCAAAGGCGGGGGGGTAATTAACGGTAGCTTAGTCCGCGGCTGCCGGAGATTCGGATCCCCACAATCATTAAACCCCGGCCTACCCTAGGCAGGGGGAATCTGTAGTACGCCTGACAAGCGCTCGCGTATTCCCATCTCACTGGGGTGACGAAAAACACCCTACACTCACAGCTCCTCAATTCCTTCATTTTTGAAATAGATTCCCTGAGGGAAGGGTTGGGGGTAGCTTCTTTGTCAGAGTCGCTTCCAAAGGTGATAATTTGCGATACCTTAGAGTCAGCCGTATGACAATCGTCGGCGGCTCTTTTGCGCTCATTTATCACATTTTTTCGATGTCTACAAGCTTCACATTTTGTCCTGTCGAAGTGTTGCTTTTGAGCGACATACCCTTGCCACCAACAGTTAAAGGATTCGTAGTCTTCGGTAGGATGTATGATCTTCTGATGATATAAACAGAAGTTAGGGTGCATCTCTACCTCAGCGAGAGTATTTTCTTAAGAGGGCGGTAGCTTCATTCCTACTGATAGAGCTTTGGCGAACCTTTTCCTCATCTTGAATTTGTTTTTACCCGCAGTGTATGGCTTTTGATTTGACGGGAATGCCTTGGCTCTTTCCAGTATGGCCATTTTACGCTCTTGATTGGCTTTTTCTTTTAGACGAATTTCATTTAGGAAGACATCGATCAACTCGTCTGATGGCCGTAGAATTTCCGGCTCCGGATTCGCTATTGGTTTCTCAGCGCAAGGAGCCTCCTCATCGTCCGTCAGTGAATGAGAGATCACATGACAAGTTACTATGTAGTCTTTGGATTCATCTGATGAATTTTCTCCATCGTTTTCGTCCTCGACAAAATAAAAAGTTGCCCCCGGCGTGTCCGTCTTCTTTGGAGGGTGCGGCTGTGGTGAGATTACCTTCCAGTTTTCCGACAGCGCGAACTTGCCTTGTAGGTACTGATCCTCGATCCATCCCTTAAAGACGAAACAATCCTCAATCGGATGACTTACCGTTTGGTGGTAAGGGCAATAATTGGGATTATTAAGATCGCCTGGCTGCGACAGACGCTTTGGACTCGGCAGATTAATGAGTCTGTTGCGCACTGTCAGCTCGAACAGTCTTCTCGTTTTATTCTGAGGAAATGAGTAAGGACGTCCTAGCCTCTCTTCGAGGGATGGGCGTGGACACACGTTGTTTTGGCGAACGGCCAGCTTTGAGTTGTTCGACTGTTGCTGAGCATTGGCGACGACGATCGCTTTCCCTTTTCCTTTCTCATTTCGGGAATCTGGTTTTGGTGGAGACGGTCCATGGCCCATCTGATCCATTTGGGCTAATTTGTAGATCAAGGCCTGGAAGGTGGTCGGCCTGAAGAACATCATGAATTGCGAGATGGTCGCCTGCGGATCGAAAGTGCCCACAAACATGCCTACCACAGGTGCTTCTTCTATGCGTTGTTCGCATTCGGCCATAGGTTTCGCCATCGTGTTGCGTATTGGACCCACGTTTCGCCTGACCTTATTCTGGCATTTATTAGTGCTGTTATCGGGGTGCGTTCACTAGCACTCGCGAATCTTTGTGTAAACAGCAGCTCCATCTCTGCAAATGTTTTGACAGAGTCGTTAGGTAGCTCCGAATACCGTTCAAAGGCTGTTTCTGCTAAGCTGCCGACGAATTGACGTAGCAACAATTTGTCATCGCCTCCAGTATTGCCGCATAAGGCCCTGAATTGAGCGACATGCTGATGCGGATTCCCTGTCCCTTTATATACGTGGAATTTAGGGATCGTATATCCCGGCGGGTAACTGATTTGGTCATACCAGCTCGGATACGGTCGTCCGGTTCAAACAATTTGCCCAGCCGCTTCATTCTCCTGATGAACCCGGATCTGCTGAGCTATATAATCGTCTAGCGCGGCCTTGGAAATGGTTTCATCTTTGGCTGCTGAAAGAACCGGCGGAGGATTAGATGTCTCCCCTCCGTCATCTTCAACAATGATTGGAGGGTCTTCAGCTGGAAGGTCTGGCTGTAACATCATCCCTACCATATCTTGGAAGAGGAGGGCCATTTTCTTTATGCTGGCCGCTTGTTCCGCAGCCTCTTTATCCTTTTTCTCTAATATCCGGCGAAGAAACTCAGCGTCAGTTTCTTGTTCTTGACGCACATCCGAGGACATTTCAGAGCTTTCTTTTGGCTCAGTGAGTGCAGCCATTGCAGTCATCATTTCCTGAAGCTTTTGTTGTTGCTCCTGGGCTTTCGTCACAGATCGGGTGAGCGGTCGGTGGCCTGTAGAAGTGCGGCTTTCTTCCTTTCCAGAAGCCATATAAACAGTGTGCACCACCATGCCCTCAGATTTGGGGCGTTTGTGTTCAGCTTTTTTATGCTTCGCCATGTTCACAAGGGCTTTTTGCGGCCTCCTTTTCTTTTGAGTGATTGGAGTTGAGGGGGCCGTCGCAGTAGTAGACACCCGAGTAGCCATTGCTTTTTGTGGCCTGATGGAGTGATCCTTCTCCTGGCAAACCTTCATCTTTTTCTGTTGGCGGAGATAGTTTTCTTCAATCATCGACTCTTGAACTTGTCGCCAGACTTTGTAAATTTTAGAGGACAGCCGTTGAGGGGGCTGCTCTAACTGCTTCTCTGGAATATTCTTCGCAGCTGAAGGAGTTCGTTTCAACATTGCAGTAGAAGAGTTTCTGCGCACCGTGTTCAGCAATTCAAAGCTGTTCCCGGTTGGAACAGCAGCCTCAATCCCCGCCGTTGGAGCTGATGAAGTAAATCCAGAGGGGGAGTTGCCCCCAGCCTTTCTTACTCGGCGCCAGTGGCAACGTCGAGCATGTCGTGCTGATGGAGTTGTTTCAGTTACAGGGGTGACCTCCTCATGCCCCCTGTGTTGGTCAGAATCTGCTGGTACCAGTCTTTTAAAAACCGACGTCCGTTGAACGGGGACAGCCAACCTGTCAGAAGCGGACTTCCGAGAAGGGGAAGCAACCTTGGTGATTTCACCTGAAACTGGAGTAGGGAAAGCTATCCGCTTCGGGATAACGCCTTCTGGTATTGCAGGCTTCTTCATGGACCTGTTGGAGCTCTGACCTAGTCCGTTAAAAACTGAAGCAGTGGAGTTGGGCGACCCGTTGAGAGGGGTCGCAGCAGTGGTAAGCCGACCAAAGACCGACTTCTTTGGGGATTCTTGCAACGTCATTGTGGCATTGAAGCTCAACGGTGGAAGCATGGTCCCGAAGAATAATCCAGTGGTGGCCTGAGTTACCTGCTCCACTGGCATTTTGAAAAGGGAGGCCGCTTGGGGCCCATAATGTTAGTGTATATGCCCTAGAGGCCATTACTGTATCATACTAGTTTGTATATTACTTAATGGATGCTTGGGATATTCACCTTGTATATACAATCTTGCTCAAAATAGTAGTATGCTACTTGGTTTGTTTCTACTTCAATGTGTACTTGTGTTTATTTCAGTATATCACTTATACGCATTAGTGGAGCCCTTAGGATCTTTGCTTGATTACCAGCGTTGTGATGGCAGTCACACTAGTGGGGGCTGGGTAATCTATAAGCACATCCTTATTCAGGTCCCTGGTCGCAGGACTATCGAGACAGGGCATCGATACTCCGGAGTAGACCAGCGCATGCGCTTCTCATCCCAGTGTGGGAGACGGTCTGTCCCACAGCCGTCAGTACGTCGTACTTGAGATAGTATGCGGGTGCTCGTTAGGTTACGGGTACACTGGACAGGACTCGTAGGGAACTGATTAGTTGGTATTATACCTATCGTCAGTTATCAGTTCCCAGGTGACATGAGTACAGCTTAGTCCGCTGACTTGACACTGTCACTTCGCCTCGGGTGTGTTCCCACTGTACTTTGATCACTACCCTACCACGGCTCAAAGGAGTCGTGCAAACAGGTGGTGGTTGGGTGCAGTCCCGAAGCACTTGGAGGCAGTGACGGTTAGACAGGATTCGTCTCTCCCGGTATTGGGGGTTGACATCGCGCTGTGTCTAGGAGAGCCATTACACGAGTAGTCCCTGGCCAGGGCAAACGAGATATACTGGTAGGTTTCCAGTGTTATCTCAGGGTGTATTGGGCTTCACTCCGGCACGACTTGTACCGCTATTGGGGGACTGACGTTTACCGCCCCCTAGGCCCGCCATGCGATGTATCAGACGAACAGACCGGACTGTACGGAGAATGTCACGCTCAGGCTCAGTAGGAGTTCAGATGGGTTTCGCCTCGTCGGTCTTCTTGTCGGCATTACCTGGGGACCGTTACGCACAGCTAGTGCCGCTTGCGGTCTGTGGTTAAACCCACTGCCAGCGTAGTGTCGAGTCTTTAGAGTCCCACACAGAAAGCTTTTCGCCTTTAGGCAAAAGAGTAGAGGTCGCATGGTATTGCGACAGGTCGCATGGTTTTGCGACAGGGTTCGGTCACATCCGTACACTTGTGCACGTACAGTGTCCGGACAGTTTACACTGGCGGGCTTTGGTTTAAGCCAGATCCTAGTGTACCTTATGGGATTGGATTTATCCAGTTTGCATTCGTGTTCCTCGGAACGCGGATGCGGGTGTGTATGCACAGTTGACAGGGAGGCAGAGGCAGTGGATTCTCATTAGGGTTGTTGACAGTTGACCGTTGACTTTTGACTTTTTGCTCAACCCTAATGAGAATATGATTTGTGATTAACTATTATATTAATTAAGTATTATGGTGATATGGTTGTTGACTTGTTGACTTTTGTTGACTTGTTGACTTTGGTGACTTGTTGACTTTTGTTGACTTGTTGACCGGTTGACTAGGCTTGACTAGTTGACCATCATGATGACCATGGTTATCATTTCATGCCAAAGACTTTTTCTTGCTTGCTTTTTTGAGTAAAATGAGTGCATGATATGATAACCTTATGGTTGCTTCTAACCATCACCAAAAGACTTTTTTGATATGATGAGTTATGATCACTTTGGATTATGAGAGGGTGAAAGGAAAAAGAGAGCCTCATTCTTTCTTGCTCATTCTCTCTCTTGTTCTTGAGCTCTCCCCTTGCTCTCACCCTCAACCTCTTGCTCCCTCTCTTGATCTATGGTTCTCTTGTCTCATGAGTTGAGAATCAAGAACCATAGATAAAATCCCATTCTATTTCCTCTCTACTCATTCTAGTTCACTAGGTTTGGCAAACCAAGTGAACTAGTTTCTTCAAAGACCGAAGAAGGAGCTAAAGGTTGGAGCTTTCAAGTGGATCTATCTTCGGCGTACGGAGACGACGAGAAGGAGCCATCGGACCACCACCGGAGCTTGAAGAGAAGGAGTTCAAGTTTAGGTATAACCATCTTCATCCGAGTAGCTAAACATCTTTAGCTTAGTTTGCTAGTTTTAGTTTAGGTAACGATCCCGACCATAAGTTAGTCCATGTTGCCTCTTGCGATAAAAATTTTGATTTTATACCGTTTCCGCCTCCCCGTAAGAACCGGGGGTCGCAATATGGACTTACACATAAGTCACTCCTCCAGCAATGACGGAGCGAGAGTTGCAGCTGCAGGCGGTGCAGTTCGAAGCCATCGATCTTTTGTTTTCTGCATGGAGCAAGACACCAAATCTTAGTACCTTGAATCCACAGGCAACCACAGCAAACCGCGATTTGCTCGCGAACACGACACACGAAGTGTGGAGTGGAAAGAGAAAAAGGTCCCACCGGGCGTGCCAGAATCTGTTCCCCTCCGAACGGCGGCGACGACGCGAGGACGTCTGGCCTGAGATTCAGGGCAGATGCTATAAGGTTTTATCCGTCTACCTCTCCGAAGATGCCAAGTTGATTTATAGCATCGTGTATCGGAGGTTTAGACGGATGCGGCCGATGTAGCAGACTTCGTCAGATTCCCCCTCGTTTGAGGGGTTTTTGATTGTGGGGACGCTCTTCCCTGCAGGCGTAAGCCCCTGTAGTTAATTACGCTACCGCATCGCGGTAGCCACTTTCTCCTTCTCCAGAATTTCACTTCGTGTCGTGGGTGTTTGTTTTGTTTGTGGTTGCCCGTGGATTGTATACGGAGACTAAGTGATGCCGTCGCCCGTAGGACGTGGATTAGTCCAAATCCGTATTTACTTAGATTTGGGTTTGGTGTTTTGGTTTAAGGATACGTTAGCCGTATTTAGGCTAAGATCGACTTAAACGTTTGTTAAGGATACGTTATTCTGATTTGAGACTAAGATCAACATAACAGGATCGTTTGGATCCGACAAAAGAGCATTTGGGGGCTCTATTGTTCTAGTTTAGGGACGTGGTGGTCCATCGCCAGTTTAGGGACGTGGTGGTCTATCATTAGTTTAAGGACGTTTCGGTCCGACATTAGTTTAAGGACGTTTCGGTCCGATATTAGTTTAAGGACGTTTCGGTCCACGAGTTTAAGGACCCCGCAGTCCATATTCATGTGTAGTCGTTGGGACCCGTCACCTCTCTGATGTCGTTGAAGGATTACAACGATAGGTGTCAGAGGAGTTCGGAGATGTACCCTCGAACCGGACGTAAATTGATTTTTAAGAGAGCAGCTGTGCTCAGTCAATTTAATTTGAGGACTTACGGCCAAAATTGGGCTAAGTCCGGTTGAAAATGTTCAACATTTTATTTGCTTTTGCATTGTATTTCTTTTTATTTTTATTTGGGCTCTACCCATAAAGGATGCAGAGTATCAATTTGTTTTGGGCTCTGCTCATTTATAAATGATGCAGAGCATCAATTTTACTTGGGCTCTGCCCTTTTTATTGCTTTGCAATTTATTCTGGCCTGCTAGGTCTTTTTAACTTGGGCCTGGCCCTTTAACAAAAGAAATGCATTGCATTTTCAGGCGCTTTGCGCCAATCAAAGAGCGCAAGCGTTTGTGGTGACGACACGTGTCATGCAAGCGCAGTGCGCTGCGCCAGTGCGCTGCGCCAGTGCGCTTCTGACACGTGTCGCGTTCTAGTGAGTTGCGCCAATTCTAGAGAGTAAGACTCTATCTTAAAGCGCATAGCGCAAGTGGTTCAAATACTGACACGTGGCGCTTTCTGGTGGCTTGCGTCGACCCAAGAGTGCAACAGTGCAGATTTTCAAGTGCAGAGCACTATTAATTTGAGAATCTTTTAGATTCAAGAACCAATGGTTCATAAAGCAAGTGCAAAGCACTATTTTTATTTAGTTTTCTTTCTTATTGAAGATCATGGATCTTGTTCTTAGATCAATGATCTGTTTTTAAGAGAAGTTTCTCTTTTTCTGAAGGTTTTTACCTTTTTTGGTTCTTGAGGAGTTCTTCAGAGTTCTCTTTTTTTCTCTCAGAAAATGTTGATGCCTTTGAATTGAGGTATAGGGCCCTTTTTATAGTGCCCATAAATTAGTTAAATTTGTTAAAGAGATCTTTCTCTGAGTGATTTGGGGAATTTTCCCCACCGTTGGATCTTTTGATCCAAGGGCTTCTGTTTTACAGAAGAAAATATTCTTGTTTTAACAAGAACAGAAAGATTTTTTAGAATTTTAATTCTGTTTGGCGCAAATGCTCCAGAGCGTGACACGCGTCGTGCAGCGCACAGCGCAGCGCAGCTGTGCTTGCGCATCTGCGCTGACACGTGTCGTGCAGCGCACAGCGCAGCGCAGGTACGCTTGCGCAACTGCGCTGACACGTGTCGCGCAGCACACAATCGCAGCAGCGCTGCGCTGTGCGCTGCGCGACACGTGTCGCGCAGCGCAGCGCTTGCGCAAAAGCGACTGCGCTGACACGTGTCGCGCAGCGTACAGCGCAACGCTGCTGCGATTGCGCAACTGCGCTGACACGTGTCGCGCAGCGTAGCGCTTACGCAAAAGCGACTGCGCTGACACGTGTCGCGCAGCGCAGCGCTTGCGCAACTGAAGCTTTGCTTCTATTTTATTTTTAATAGAGCTTTGCTCTTGATGGAGTGCGCTACCTTGGGCGCTGCGCTCTCTGCGCTGGTGTGTCTGATTTTGACACGTGGCACTCTGTGCGCAGCGCAGGGGATCTGAAGCGTTGCTTCATTTATTTTAATTTTAATTTTCAATACAGAGCTTTGCTCTGATTGGGGAAACAGAAGCGTTGTTTCGTTTCCCGTCTTGGAATTTGAACGGAGCTTTGCTCTAATTGGGGTAAACACCAGACATTTGATGATTTTCTTTTTCACAGCCTTCTTCATGACTGGATTTAATCGCCTCTGTGGATCCCTAGCTGGTTTGGCATCATCCATCAGGTGAATGTGATGTTCAACGATCAAGGGACTAATTCCCTTGATGTCCACCATCGTCCAGTTGAATAGTTGCCGATTGGATTGCAAGACCGTGAGAAGGGCTTTCTCTTGCTCTAGAGTTAGAGATGTCGAGATGATGACTGGGAGGGTCTCGTTCTCACCTAAGTAAGCATACTTGAGGTGAGACGGCAGAGGCTTGAGTTCGAGCGTAGGAGATGAAATGACTGAAGGCAAGATTGGAGAAAATGTCTCGAACTCAAAAGATTCCAACATGGGCTCAAAGTGAGTGTATGCGACCGAGTCGGATGGTTCAACTAACGCATCCAAAAATTCAAAAGATTCAAACTCGGGAGGCGACAAGCCAAGATCGTTCAAAAACATGAAGCACTCGTAATCGTTGTTGGAAGCGGAAGCAGCAGCAGGATCAAAGAGGAACGCACTAGTGGCGTCAAGATTACTGTGATCAAACAAGAATTCCTCAAATTCACAGTCTTCTGGGGAGATCTCCTGGATGGAACAAACATCTAGTATATGAGCACTTGGTTCGGATGGCTGATTCCCTATCCTAAAAATGTTGAGTTCAATTGTCTTGTTGCCAAAAGATAGGTTCATCGAATCATTTCGACAATTGATCACAGCATTTGAGATTGCAAGGAATGGGCAACCGAGTATCACCGGAATTTGATTTCGGGGGTTAGCTATAGGTTGTTTATCTAAAAAAATGAAGTCAACAGGGAATATGAAGTCCCCAACCTTTATTAACACATTCTCTAGCTCACCCCTAAGATGGGCGATAGATTGATCGGCCATTTGAAGAGTACAATGTGTAGGTTTCAGTCTCCTACACCTAATTACTCATATACAAAATAAGGAAGCAAGTTAACACTGGCATCGAGATCCAAATGAACACAGTTGATATTCTTATCCCCAATGGTTATTGAAATCGTAGGACAGCCAGGGTCCTTACGTTTTTGTGGTAGATTTTGGGTAAGAGAATCACTCACGCTACTAGCTAGGAAAACCTTCTTTGGTACCAGAGATTTCCTCTTCTTAGTGCACAAGTCTTTCAAGATTTTTGCATAGAAGGGGACTTATTGGATTGCATTTAAGAGGGGAATGTTGATATTAACCTGTTTGAACAACTCCAGAATTTTCTCCATTTGTGGATTTTGTTTATTGGACCTCAACCGGTTTGGAAATGGAACGTTTTTGAAATTAGTTGTGTCCAATGCTTGTGGAGGAGATTTTGGTGTTGGAACGGATCCCAAAACCGGAGTTTGAGTGGAGTGAGATGTGGATCCGTTCGGAGCGGCAATTGAAGAAGAAGAGCTTTTTGAAGAATGGAGAATAGGCTCAGAAGAAGAAGAAAAAGGAATAGAAGAGACGGCCGAGGTGTCATCATCGTCAATTCGTGTGCCGATGTTGTTGTTCTGCATTCTTCCAGATCTCAACGTAGTCACAGCACTCACATTATGGTTCTGTTGTTCAAGAGCAATATGTACATTATGTGGGTGACCAGGATTTGGGAGTAGTTGAGATGGAAGCCTTCCTTTCTCTCGCTCGCTTAAAGTTGCTTTCAGCTGTGCAATCTGGGCTTCAATGGTCTTAATGCTTTGGCCATGTGCAGCGGCGTGTTATACCAGAGACTGAATAGAAGACTGGATGTTTGCGGTGGATTGAGTCGATTGCTTTACAAATGCCTCTAGACTCCGTTCTAGCGAGGAAACCTTATCGTTATTTGATGGAACAAAGTTGTTTTGAGGAAAAGAATTATTGCAGGATGCAAAGTTGTTCGTCAAATTCTGAAAAGGATGGGGTTGGAAAGGCTGCTGAAATAGTTGTTGAGTTTGTTGTTGAGGAAGAGAAGGCCTGTGGAAGTTGTTGTGGCCTTGGAACTAATGCTGGTTCTGATTCCAGACGAAATTGGGATGGTTCTTCCAACCGGGATTATATGTAGAAGAGTATGGATCGTTTCTTGGTCTTTGCAGAAATGCAACATTAACCTGATCATGTCCTTAAGATGGTGGAATGTAAGGACACTCTTCGGTCAAATGAGATGGATCCGAACAATAAGCGCAAATGGTACGAGGGGAAGAGCAGGGGCAGGAGAAGGAGATGAGAATTTGCTTTCAATTACTTCCAGTTTCCACGTGATTGCAGCCATCTCGGCCTTCATTGCAATTGAGATATCGAGTTGATGAACTCCTGCCCTAGAGAGACCTGAAGAAGAAGAAGAAGAAGAAGTGTTCGGTCGGGTGCTCCCCCACTGCAGCGTTTGCTCCGCAAGACCGGCAAAGAATTTCCAAGCCTTCTCGTCAGATTTGGATAGGAAGTGGCCTTGACAAATGGTTTCTAGCAACCACTTAGTTGCTGGATTCAGGCCCTCATATAAAGTTTGGCAAAATTGTCATTTCTCTATACCGTGATGAGGACACTGAACAAGGAGGTCCTTGTACCGGTCAAAGCACTTCCAAAAAGGTTCGGTTGGAAGCTGGGTGAATTGGTTTATCTCGTTTCGGATCCGTGCGGTCTTATGATTTGGGTAGAATTTTTTTAGAAACGCCTTCACAAACTCATCCCAACTGGTTGTCAGATGAGATGCGGTGCTATACAACCACTTTTCAGCAAGGTCGCATAAAGTGAAAGGAATAACTCGTAGCCGTATAGCAACATCAGACAGTTGGGTTGTCTTCATCATCGCACAAACATTCTGGAATTTATTGATGAAGATATAGGAATCTTCGGATTCAAGCCCGTTAAATTTGGGCAACATGTTGATGAAGTGGGACTTAATTTCAAAATTATCCCCATTGGCCGGTGGAAGTGAAAGACAGGTAGGGAGTGCGGCACGGGTAGGATAGAATCGATCTTGGAGCGCAATTCGCTGTGGCGCTTCAACAAGAGGTGGTCGCGGGTTATTCGCACCTAAAAGAGGTAGAATAATTCCTGGGGGAGGTAAAGGGATGTTAGGAGGAAATTCTGATATCTCGAAAGAAGAGTCTGGTGAAAGTGAAGGTGACAAAGTATGGACAGAATCATGGTCAGCGTCGGAGTTGACCGGCAAGGGTAAAGGTGAAAAAGGCGTGAAAGGAGTTTCGACTGCGGTGTCGATCGCGTAGTCCGTAGCGACTAACGAAACGCAGACTTAACGGGCACTAGGGTCCCTAGTCCAAGCGAACATACACTAAACACATTTAGTGTAGTCAAAGCGTAGAATGTGAGGGTAAGAAAATGAAAATGGAGAAAAATTTGGTGAAGGTGGTAAAAATGACGAATTTGTGTTTGCTTCGCAAGAATGTGTGAAACAACAGTTCAACAAACACAATCACAAATGCACAGTCATAAATACACAATCAATCCCTAGACTAGGGTACTCTAAGTCTACTAGACTTTCGCCTAATTGTTCCAAAGTGACAAATTGTGAGAAAACCCTCAAATCGCCTCTTCACAGCCCGTTGTGGCCAGGTAAGCACAAGTGAGGCAAGGAGGGTTCCGCTCATGAATCACTATGAGACGGGCCTTTTAAAGTTACCTCCTCACTTGTCTAGCCTAGGCACCACAAAAGTCATGTTTAGATAAACGACCGGATGACCACAATCTTCTTTTGTCCTATTGAGCGCGATAAGTCCTTAGTTGGCTGAGTCTAGATATTTTTTATTAAGTTTGAGGTGACACTTATGCAATTAGTGATTTCCGGGGTCTTAGGAAGGGTGATGAAATCCCCACCTAATCTGAATTGGTGTTATAGCCTCTTAAGTCCGTATTAATGATGCAATGCGTAAATCAACAAAGTTTTGTTATCAAACAATCAATCACCTTTTCTTTTACTTTAAATGTGGCGCTGCAACAAATACGGTTAGTTTTTCTTTGGCTATTGCGGCGATGTTGCAAAGAATCCTGCAATGATAGGAATAATGGAGCGTCAGATTTGAGAAGAGGAAGTTTAGAAAAATATGTACCAAAAGAGTTGAGTTTAAGAAACTCGTGTCGATATTACCTCCGAGTGTTTGAATGGTATGCTTGCACGAGTCAAACTACCCGGGTCTTTGGCACTAAGTGTTCAATCTCCTTATACTTGAAAACGCCCCCTTTGCTCCGCATGATTGCTGCCCGTTAATCCGTCAAATCTGCAAATGTTGGAAAAATACGGATATTTGAGCTAGAAAGCGATAAAGATAGCCAAAGTTCTTAACACAAATAATTAAGAAAATCAAATAATAAAAATGGGATACTAATAGAACACTGGAGGCAACACGAAAAACCAATTTTTAAAGTCCCACCAGAAACCGGCGACATCGGGCATTTGCAAGTTCTCGCCGGCCAAATTTGCAAGTTTGGTGCTTAAATTTTGTGTGTTTCCTCTATGTAACAATGGTATTCCACTCTTATTCTTTGATTATCAAGTTAAAGCACAGTGTGTTAGCAGATCAAAAATCGAGAGAACATCATTGTTTTTAGTTCTTATGTCACTTTAAAAGAATGCGTTTTATCCGTTGAATCTGTTAGAAAGTTAGTTCTGTACAAAATGTTCACAAATTAACCTGAGACTACAAGTGTAAAAGCGTTACCGTCTCCCCGGCAACGGCGCCATTTGATTAACAGGTTTTTACCGTGTCATATTTAGAAAGAATTTGAAATTACCGCAATCAAAGACAGTGTCGCGTGTAGCGAGCCGCGATGAGTACGGGTCGTCCGCAGGGAGATGGTAAGTTTTCAAGCTTGTTTTAACGAGTTAATACCGTGTTTTGAGTTTTTGTTTATGTTAAGTGTCGTAACTAGGATATGTTCAATAAAAAGACTTGTTAAGAGTAGTTTTAGGTTAGCTTGCGTGAGGATGATTTTTGTTGGTTCCTTATAGACCCAATTTTGATATTGACACTAAGACAATAGGCAACAACGTGAATTAGGGAACTTGAAATACGGTATTTACGATTTTGAGCAAAATCTGTAATCCTTGTCTCTTGTCCTTCCGTTGATATCTCTTTACCTTAGCCTTCAGCAAACCACTTGCAATCCGGTCACGATTAAGATTCACCGCTATCGTGGTAGGATAGGATGCCTAACGGAGCGGAATTGCGAGAGGTTTGCTCGGAGTTTCAATTGCAAAGTTAATGTTTTTAAGGTTTTAGCAAAAACATCTCCTAACACAAACTAACCATATTCCACCCTTAACAAGTAAATCGATTACTCACACATATTTACGATACCAAAATTGAAAAAGAAAAGAGTAAGGCAACATAGCAAAAATAGCAAGAAAAGTAAAGTTAAAGTTAGAAAGTTAAGAACCGGTCAATTCAATGTGCAAATATCTTCACTTGTTCTTTAATCCCGTATCAATGTGAAATCAAAATACCAAATTTTAAGATTGCAAGCTCACTTAAGAGGTTGCAAGATCAAAGTAAAGCAATGATTTCACAAGTTCAAAGTATGTAGAAAGTAAGACATATGTAATGAAATAAGAACTTTATTGAATTTCAAACAAGATACAACTAATGTTGAAGTCAAGAACCTAAATTTTAAACTTGCAAGTTTAATGAAGAAGTTGCAAGGTCAAGATAAATGGGCAAGAGCTCAAGAGTTCAAAAGAAAATCAAGTTACAAATTACAAGTGTTCTAAAGAAAAACTAGAGAAAAAGTATCCTCTCCCCTTGCCCATTGATCTTGTAATTATAGGCCTCATACTAGAATAAACAAATAATAAAAATAAGATGATGTGACTCAAAGAAGCAACTAGAAGAAAAATGAGGACGAATGAACATGAAAAAATTGGTGGGGCCGACATTTTGGAGATTCTCGCCGGTTTTCTTGTGGTGGTTTGGCCTCGTTTTGGTGTGATGATCTCATGTGCACTCCACAAGTCTACTGGTATTGTTTGATTTCTTCATTTCAGCTTGGGTTATACTTAGTAGTTTTGGAGGGAACTTGATGCTTCGAATCACATCATATCTTGTAGCATTTATTACACTCACACTCGCTTGTGTTTTGTGCAGCCCCCACTGATTAGTCGAAAATATTGCATCTTTTAGCCGGCAATTTCCTCATCATTTGCGTTCATATAGAAGTGTTCGACATTCATATTTCACATATTAGCAAATCTGTCGCAAAATATCAGATTACATGTGTTAGACCTTAAAACCAACATTTATAAGGAAATTGACTGCATTTCATGGCATCGCATCATTCCTATATTGCGCAACACTTGTTTTGAGATCTGTGCAGGAAAACCCAGAGGAAAAGCCAAAAATTTACATGGTGCTGATCAAACATTACGCCAACTCAATGATTTCAGTTCTGGTAGCAATCCAAAAGGCAAAATACAATTCAACATATCAGCTAAAGCCCCAAGTGTCAACCCAAGACTACTACAAAGAGCCCAAGCCCCAAGGAGCCTACATGGCCGCGGAACCGCGGCCGGAGCCGGCTTGAGCCGCGGTTCCGCGGCCGTCTTGACACTTCACCTCCTCAATTTCAGTGCACAATACTTCACTCAGGGCCCACACTTCAGAAAGACATGTCAAATTCCAGAAGATTCCAGAGGCTTCTGCCAGATCAGCAAACTAGGATTTTCTAAGCTTAATTAATCCTAGCTTAAAACCTAAGCTAGCTCCCAACAAACTCTTTCTAGAAGCTCCTCAACAAACTTTTGGAGGGAATTGTAATTTCAAACCTAGATCTAAGGTTTGGGAAGTCTATAAATAGAAGCCTAGACCTAGGGTTATGAATAAAATCATCTTTAGCCAATCTAGTATCAATCTAGATCCATTCACTCTCTTTCTTCATCTTCTTCCACAAGTTTAGTGACAGGACTTGTGTGAAACCCTAACCCTAATTCCAATCAAAAGCCAAGATTCCCGAGTACCAAATCAAGCAAGAAGCCCTTCAACCTTTTAGGAGCAGAGCCGGTCTCCAACAGAGCAAGTGGTCCAAGCCGACCCGCGACTCACGGAGCCAAGCGAAGCCAAATCGACAATTTAGTTCTTCCTCTTGTAGTTCTTGAGCGACTGTAATCAAATTGTTGATATAAATAAAAGGTGATATTCTTTTATCTTGTTTTCTTTAAATTCTTGCATCATGATTCGATCTCAATTTCTAGTTGTAGTTCTTGTTGTGATGTTTGAGTAATACTCCACTCGTCGAGGAGTCGAGACGATCAATAGAATGATGATGTAACATATCTTAAATCGATTCTTGAGTCCTACGAGTTTTGTAAACCCTAGCAAGTTCAAGAACCGACAACCCAGTTCTTTGCGATGCTTTCTTGATTGATATCGCTCGAAATTGGGGAGTTACGATCGTTTCTTGAAATTGCTAGAGGCTAGAATGTGAATGATATCGACGAAAGAACAAGGGTTAAATGATGAAACCCTAGTTTCACGAGAAAGCCCTAACTCTCGTCGATCATCATCGATCTAGTATCAATTCTTCGAAGGACAAGAACACGATATCTTGAGATTACATCACGTCTATAGATCCGATCGATTCCTACGAGCTTCATTTAGATTCTTGACATTTGGTTGGAAATATCATCGAAACCCGATTCTCGATTGTTTATCATTTTCTTGATTCTTGATTAGATTAGTGACACTTGAATCAATCGATAAAATCTTGAATCATGTTTTCTTTTCTTTTCGATTAACTTTTCAATTCAAACAAATCAAACATAAAAACGAATCGCACAATCCCTGTGGACGATCCGCACTCGCTTACGATCTACAACCGACACCATAATTGATTGCGGTCAAATATAATTCTTTGATTGTGAATTTTATTCAATTCTCTAATTACCGACACAAAGAAACTTATTCGCTTTATTCGATTTACACAAACAAGAAATTCTATTACAATCAAATGGCGCCATTGCCGGGGATTACGCGCTAATTCGTTTCATATTAAAGTTTGAATTGAAAGATTTATTCCATTGTTATTTTGATATCAAAATTCGTGCAAACCCTAAACGATTTGTTGTGGTTCATTGCAAGGAAATCTGGAGCTGTTTGGCAATTGAAGAAAATTTTTGGAAAATTCTAGAGAGCTGGAGTTATCAACAGGAAGCTGCTGTTGAATTTTGGTGCAGTGATCAGCACAAGAGACCGCGGAAGGGCGGCATTAAGAGGCTATTGCGGCGGAACCGTGGCCCTTTTGAGGGTTCTCTGTACAATTTTTCTCTCAGGTGCTTTCTTACCTTCTCCTCTCTCCTCTTTTTATCTCCAACTAACAAATCTCTGCAGGCTTCTTTGCAAATAATCGCAGCTCGCAAATTGCAAAAGTAAATTTGTGCGTGATTTTGTTTCTTGGTTGTTTGCATTCTAAATACGGATATTAAGGGGCACGGCCAAATCCAAATTAGGTGGGGAGTTCATTACCCTTCCTAGGCCTCGAAAATCACAAAACTTGCATCCGCATTGACCCACATTAACTAAAAAATATCTAGAGATGACTCTAAGGACCGTCGCGCTCACTTAGGACAGAAGAAGGCCGTGAGTAATTCATTGCTTATCCGCGTTTTCTTGTGGTGTCTAGGCAAGTGTGTCGAAGGCTAGTGGTTATTAATTAGGCCCACTACTTACGTAGTGGAGTACCTTCCCACTTACCTGGCACTTACCTGGCCACAGGGGGACAAAGAGACAGTGGAGGATTCTATCCTGCGACTTTTCTTTTGGCAGTTAGGAGCGGTCTAGAGCCGGACCTAGGTGACCACTAGATTCTAGGGTTTTTGTTGCTGCATTTGTTGTGTCGCATCATTTTTTCAAAAATCCGTCCCTTTTTCAAAGCAAACACCACATTCATTCATTACCCCTAATTATAAGCCACGCTGCCACTTGTACTAACCCTTTTTAGTACAAGATAGGCTGGACACGGGATTCTAGTGCCCGTTTAGTCCACGTACCCTTTATCGACTCCGAAGTCGATATTTCTCCATTTACCTTTCCTTTACCCACTACCACACCCACACCGATGGATCCGACTCCATCAAACTTCTTTAACCCTAATCTGCCGCCGTCCGTTGGTGCGCAGAATCTAACCCGCATCTCTCTCCAGGAGTGGTGCTATCCACTTCGAGGTCCTCTTTCGACCTGCTTATCCACACCACCAGCCAATGGGGATAACTTTGAGATTAAGCTCCAGTACATCAACCTTTTACCCAAATTCCACGGACTCGAGACTGAGGACGCTTACGTTTTCATTACCAAATTTGAAAACGTATGCGCAATGATGGGTACGTCACAACTTTCAGTGGATGCTATGCGTCTACGACTTCTTCCATTTACATTGTGCGATATAGCCGAGAAGTGGCTATATAACACCACCGCACACTCAATCACGAATTGGGAAGAAT
The DNA here is from genome assembly GCA_030015575.1 of Agapanthus africanus. Taxonomy (NCBI): domain Eukaryota; kingdom Viridiplantae; phylum Streptophyta; class Magnoliopsida; order Asparagales; family Amaryllidaceae; genus Agapanthus; species Agapanthus africanus. The sequence goes on from JASDDO010000024.1 coordinate 852,477,832, forward strand.
TCGTAGCGGCATTCCTTAAGAAATTTTACCCAATACAAAAGACAGCTCGAATCCGTAGCGAACTGAATCAATTTGCCCAGCTTCCTACTGAACCATTTTCAAAATGCTTTGAACGTTTCAAGGATCTATTGGTTCAGTGTCCTCATCACGGCATCCCGAGATGGGAATTGTGCCGAATCATTTATGAGGGCATTAACCCAAACACTAAACAGAGCCTTGAAAACATGTGTCAAGGTACTTTTATGACCAAGGATGATGGGGAAGCGTGGAAGTATTTAGAAGAGTTCGCTGAAAAATCACTACAGTGGGAGAGTGGAACCCAACCATTGAATAGGGGTGGCGTACACCAAATAGATGTGTCCATAGGTGTTCGAGCTGAGATGGCAGCAATGCAAAAGAAGCTCGATGCTATGGAACACAAATTTTCTGCAGCCTCCCTAAACCCAATGTCGCTCCCTAAAACTGTTTGTGGGTGCTGTTCTGATCCGTATCATTTAACGGAAGAATGTCCATTAAACTCTGCGTTTCAAGGTCACGAGCATTCTAATGCCGCATTTCAAAGACCTCGAAACGATCCATATTCTTCCACGTACAATCAGGGTTGGAGGAATCTCCCGAATTTTGCTTGGAACCAAACGAATCTCAAAACACGGTTCCAAACACGAATAATTTTCAAAGGGCTCTTCCTCCACCACAACAGCAACCCCTTCAACTCACTCAGCACTTCTACCAGTCACAAAATTTCCAAAATCAGGTCAACAATCCTGCACAGTCTAATCCTATGCAGTTGTCCTGTTCTGACGAATTCTCTCAATTCACTCAAACCATGAAATCACTTTTATCAAATTTCATAGAGGTTTCGACTGAGGTTAGATCTTCCGTCAGTGAGATAAAGAAAAACTCAGCGTCCCAAGCTGAGAGTATCAGATCGATGGAAGCTGAAATCGCACGCCTTAAAGCCGAAATGAGTGCGAGAGAAAAAGGGAAACTTTCCTCTCAACCCCTACAGAATCCTGGGCATTATAATGTAAATGCAGTCACAACGTTGAGATCGGGAAGAGTGCTAAACAATCATGTCGGGGAAGGTATTGATGATATTGAAAATCCTATCATTAACACCCTGGCTGAGACCTTTCCACACACACACGCTTTTAATTCTGATCCTTCTTCTACCACACCACCTTCTCACGAGCCTATTCTCTATTTCCCTTTAGGCTCGACACCTGAACCCAACCCTTATAGTTCTCTACAGACGGTCCCCACACCTCTTTTGGGACCTCGTCTACCCCCTCTTCCTTCTCCTGTGATGGACCCTGCGCTTATTGCGAAAGCACCTTACCCGAATCGGTTAAGGGGTAATAGAACGAGTCCTCATATGGAGAAAATTATAGAAATGTTCAAACGGGTTAACATCAACATCCCTCTCCTAGATGCGATTCAACAAGTCCCCGCATATGCGAAAATTCTTAAGGACTTGTGCACTAGGAAGAGGAAGATTCAAGTGCCGAAGAAGGTCTTCATGGCTAATAATATCAGCACTGCTTTTATCCCACAGCTACCTAAGAAACGAAAGGACCCAGGATGTCCTACAATATCGATTTCTATTGGGGGTAAAAACATAAATCGTGCTCTTTTAGACCTTGGCGCAAGTGTTAACCTACTTCCATATTCTGTATATGAGCAATTAGGGATTGGAGAGCTGAAACCTGCTCACTGCACTCTCCAAATGGCAGACCGTTCAATCACCAAACCAAGGGGTGAACTAGAGGATGTGTTGATAAAGGTCGGGGAATTTGTTTTCCCTGTAGACTTCATTGTACTCGACACACAACCTGTAGCAAACCCCCGAGGCCAAATTCCGGTGATTCTGGGTCGTCCTTTCCTTGCCACTTCTAACGCTGTTATAAACTGTAGAAACGGTTCAATGAATTTATCATTTGGAAATATGACCATTGAACTAAACATCTACAAAGTTGGAAGTCAGCCATCAGAACCCTCTGCTAATATTTTAGACGTGTGCTCTGTCCACGAGATCGCTCCCGATAGTTGTGGAGCTGAGGAACTTTGCTTTACTGATCTCGATGACATTACCACACCTCTGTTTGATTTCACACAAGATCTTAGTGAGGACAATTTTTCTACACTCGAGTCCTGCACTCCTGACTTTTCTCCACCCGAGTCTGTATCTTTCACAGGCTCTGAGCTTCTTTGTAAATCCAAAAATCACTCAATGATCCCTCCTTCTATCATTTCTCCGCCTGAATTAGATCTCAAAATTTTACCTTCTCATCTTAAATATGCTTATTTAGGTGAGAAGGAGTCTTTACCGGTTATAATATCCGCTTCTCTAGCATTAGAGCAAGAGAATGCACTTTTATCGGTATTGAGATCTAACAAAGAGGCGTTTGGTTGGAGTATGGCGGACATCAAAGGGATTAGTCCCTTGATAGTTGAACATCATATACATGTGATGGATGATGCCAGACCAACCCGAGAACCACAGAGACGGTTAAATCCCGTCATGAAGGAAGCGGTAATGAAAGAGATCGTCAAATGCTTAGATAATGGTATTATATACCCCATCTCCGATAGCCAATGGGTGAGTCCTATACATGTCGTTCCTAAGAAATCCGGCATCATTGTTATAACCAATGAGGAAAATGAGTTGATTCAGACACGCGCCCAAACTGGGTGGCGTGTATGTATCGATTATAGAAAACTCAATGCTGCCACGAGGAAAGACCACTTTCCTCTACCATTCATTGATCAAATGCTGGAACGCTTAGCGGGACGAGAGTATTATTGTTTTATGGATGGATACTCAGGCTATAATCAGGTCCCCATCGCCAAAAAGGATCAAGATAAAACCACTTTTACTTGTCCTTTTGGTACCTTTGCTTACAGTCGCATGCCCTTTGGGTTATGCAATGCACCCGCTACCTTTCAGCGGTGTATGATGGGGATATTCTCTGATATGGTAGAGAATTTTCTGGAGATTTTTATGGACGATTTCTCGATTTTTGGAGACTTTTTTTTCTGATTGCCTATCGAATCTTGACGCTGTTCTTACTCGTTGCAAAGAGAAGAACTTAACTTTGAACTGGGAAAAATGCCATTTTATGGTCCAAGAAGGAATTGTACTTGGACATGTTATTTCACAGAAAGGCATTGAGGTTGACAGAGCTAAGATAGATGTCATTCAAAACCTCCCTCATCCCAAAAGCGTCAAAGATATTCGATCTTTCCTTGGCCATGTGGGCTTTTATAGAAGATTCATTAAGGATTTTAGCAAAATTGCTAGACCTTTAACTCTTCTCCTGGCCAAGGATACGACCTTCCATTTTGACTCGGACTGCGAGACAGCTTTCGACTCACTTAAACACTCACTCACTTCAGCCCCCGTGCTATCATCGCCAAACTGGGACTACCCCTTTGAGCTGATGTGTGATGCATCTGATTTTGCAGTAGGTGCAGTCTTAGGACATCACATCGAAAAGATGCCACACGTGATAAACTATGCAAGTAAGACCTTGAATGATACTCAAATCAATTATACAACCACAGAAAAAGAACTTTTAGCGGTTGTATTTGCATTAGAAAAATTCAGGCCTTACTTAATTGGCTCACCTATAGTTGTGTATACTGACCATTCCGCTTTAAAACATCTTCTGGCGAAGAAAGATGCAAAGGGTCGACTAATACGTTGGATCCTTCTGTTACAAGAATTTGATCTTGTTATCAAAGATAAGAAAGGATGTGAAAACGTAGTAGCTGACCATTTTTCACGCATCATTTCTTCCCCTGTGACCCTGCCGATCAATGATTCGTTCCCTGATGAACAACTCTTGAACGTATCCGCTGAACCTTGGTTCAGGGATATTGTAAACTATCATGCCACGGGACTAATACCCAGCGATTGGTCAAAACAGGATAAATACCGTTTTCTATCCCAAGTAAAACACTTTTACTGGGACGAGCCCTATTTGTTTAAATATTGTCCTGATCAAATCATTCGCCGGTGTGTCCCGAATGAAGAGTTCAAGAGTGTTCTTTCTTTTTGTCATGATCAGGCCTGTGGGGGTCACTTCGGTCCTAGAAAAACGGCGGAGAAGGTTTTGCAATGTGGATTTTATTGGCCGATCTTATTCAAGGACGCATTTGAGCATTGCAAAACCTATACACAATGTCAGTACACGGGTAGAATCTCCCAGAGGAATGAAATGCCTCAGCAACCCATCTTGGTTGTTGAAATATTCGATGTTTGGGGCATTGATTTTATGGGTCCCTTTCCCAACTCCTTTGGGAATTTATACATACTGCTGGCGGTTGATTATGTCTCAAAGTGGGTTGAAGCCATTCCGTGTCGCACTAATGACAGGAAAGTTGTCATTAAGTTCTTAAAAGAGAATATCTTTTCGCGATTTGGACACCCACGCGCTATCATTAGCGATAATGGGACACATTTCTGCAACAGGTCTTTCGAGACTCTGATGCGGAAATACTCAATCAACCACCGACTTTCTACACCCTATCACCCCCAAACAAGCGGGCAGGCTGAAATCTCAAACAGACAAATCAAACTTATCCTGGAGAAGACTGTTTCTAAAAATAGAAAAGACTGGTCGACCAAACTGACGGATACTCTTTGGGCATTCAGAACTGCATTTAAAACCGACCTAGGAATGTCTCCATATAGGATAGTGTTTGGGAAAGCATGTCATTTACCCGTCGAGATTGTGCATAAAGCATTATGGGCTATTAAGGAAATAAATTTTGACCTAAACCTAGCTTGCACCTTTCGGAAGCTGCAACTAAATGAGCTAAGCGAACTCCGCGATGAAGCTTATGATAACGCTGTAATTGTAAAGAATAGGACTAAGGTTTTTCACGATAAAAACATTTTGAGGAAAACATTTACACAAGGTCAACAAGTCCTTCTTTATGATTCACGACTACACCTTCACGCGGGTAAGCTCAGATCTCGGTGGAAGGGACCTTTTGTTGTGCGGTCTGTATACCCGCACGGGGCAGTAGAGGTAGAAAATGTTAAAAACGACACATTTTTCAAAGTGAATGGACATAGACTAAAGCCTTATTTTTCCACTGACCCCACGGAGGAGCTCCTGTTCTTACAGGAGCCAGTTTATTTGGATTAAAATTCCTCCGTCTCACCTTCATATCCTGTATATCACTGCATCATTTTTTGAATGAAGGTGAGTGAAAAGAATAAGTTTGGGGGAAGTTCTTCACTTATATATTTTGCCCCCACTAATAATTCCCCCCAGGCTTACAGGTTTTGTAGGTATAGCGGTTGGCAACAGTGAGGACACTGTTGAAAACAAGTTTGGGGAGGTTTGTGCTTATTTTTGCATCATTTGCATATCATTTGCATAAGCACAAAACATTTTTTTTAAATCCATAAAAATTGAAAAAATTTCAAAACCCATAAAAATTTAAAAAATTTCAAGTATAAAAATAATTTTAATATTTAAACACTTTTTTGTATATAAATAAGATAATAAAAGTTTAGATGGTGAACAATTACATCCATGAGATTGGAAAAATTTAAGAAAACCAAGAAAATTAGAAGTTTTCTTATACGAACTAGTAATAAGTAGTTATGAGCCGTTGTCCCAAGGGTTAGTAAGATGAAGGACGTCACTAATCTGAGGATAAAAATAAGTCTGAAAAATAGTTTCTATTCTGGAAACCAAACATTTTGAACGTTGCTACCCTGCTATTCGCACTTACACATGTCTTGAAGCCTGGGATAGTAGAGGATACCTTGAAATGCTCTTGTCTTAAAGCCGATGTATGAAGGAAATAAAAAGAAAAAAAGTGAATAAAGAAAATATAAAGTGGTGAGAAAAATGGACACTGGTTTTGTTATCACCAAGGGCAATAAAAAAATATATAGCGAGGGTGCCTCTTCACCTAGTGCCCTAAGGCCAACTGGTCTGGGAGTCATTGCTATGCCTGAGGTGGTGCAAGACGAGGAAAATACACCAAGTAAGCAAGCACAGGAGTAATCGGTCGGTTAGTACCTCAAGAAGTATTAACGGTCGCATGAAAGTGAGTGAGCAATCTCATCTAAATATTCATTAATTAAAAAGTACCGAGGCTGATGGGCAAGAGCATGATAGCTTGAATTGAATTCTCCGGGTGTAGGGATGTCTTGACACACACGCAGGGTTATATGATCGATGTTTGGAAGAAAGATAGGAATGAAAAATAAGACGATGTTTTATTGAGGGAGGACGTGATTTCTAACATCTTTTCATGACCATTAAGATAGGGCTCATGACAACCGAAAAGCTAGCTTAGTTGGAAACCCTAATTTTCAAGGCTTTTCTTTTACGATTCTTTTCTTTAAATGTAATATTCATGATCTTTCTTTTATTATTGGATTTTGTGAGTGCAATCCGTTGAAAACCCTCAGGAGACAACACTCTTCCTACTAGGGACACCTAGAGGCTTAAAGGCTTGTTGCACGTGCTCAGTGCAATCGTGTTTGCCTACGAAAGTGTGCTAGTTAGTTTTTCTCTTTCTTTATTTTCTCCTTCTCTTTTTAATAAAAAAAATTCGCTCGAGACGATCGAAATTAAGTTTGGGGGAATTTGATTAGTCGAAAATATTGCATCTTTTAGCCGGTAATTTCCTCATCATTTGCATTCATATAGAAGTGTTCGGCATTCATATTTCACATATTAGCAAATCTATCGCAAAATATCAGATTACATGTGTTAGACCTTAAAACCAGCATTTCTAAGGAAATTGACTGCATTTCATGGTATCGCATCATCCCTATATTGCGCAACACTTGTTTTGAGATCTGTGCAGGAAAAGCCAAAAATTTACATGGTGCTGATCAAACATTACGCCAACTCAATGATTTCAGTTCTGGTAGCAATCCAAAAGGCAAAATACAATTCAACATATCAGCTAAAGCCCCAAGTGTCAACCCAAGACCACTACAAAGAGCCCAAGCCCCAAGGAGCCTACATGGCCGCGGAACCGCGGCCGGAGCCGGCTTGAGCCGCGGTTCCACGGCCGTCTTGACACTTCACCTCCTCAATTTCAGTGCACAATGCTTCACTCAGGGCCCACGCTTCAGAAAGACATGTCAAATTCCAGAAGATTCCAGAGGCTTCTGCCAGATTAGCAAACTAGGATTTTCTAAGCTTAATTAATCCTAGCTTAAAACCTAAGCTAGCTCCCAACAAACTCTTTCTAGAAGCTCCTCAACAAACTTTTGGAGGGAATTGTAATTTCAAACCTAGACCTAGGGTTTGGGAAGTCTATAAATAGAAGCCTAGACCTAGGGTTATGAATAAAATCATCTTTAGCCAATCTAGTATCAATCTAGATCCATTCACTCTCTTTCTTCATCTTCTTCCACAAGTCTAGTGACAGGACTTGTGTGAAACCCTAACCCTAATTCCAATCAAAAGCCAAGATTCCCGAGTACCAAATCAAGCAAGAAGCCCTTCAACCTTTTAGGAGCAGAGCCGATCTCCAACAGAGCAAGTGGTCCAAGCCGACCCGCGACTCACGGAGCCGAGCGAAGCCAAATCGACAATTTAGTTCTTCCTCTTGTAGTTCTTGAGCGACTGTAATCAAATTGTTGATATAAATAAAAGGTGATATTCTTTTATCTTGTTTTCTTTAAATTCTTGCATCATGATTCGATCTTAATTTCTAGTTGTAGTTCTTGTTGTGATGTTTGAGTAATACTCCGCTCGTCGAGGAGTCGAGACGATCAATAGAATGATGATGTAACATATCTTAAATCGATTCTTGAGTCCTACGAGTTTTGTAAACCCTAGCAAGTTCAAGAACCGACAACCCAGTTCGTTGCGATGCTTTCTTGATTGATATCGCTCGAAATTGGGGAGTTACAATCGTTTCTTGAAATTGCTAGAGGCTAGAATGTGAATGATATCGACGAAAGAACAAAGGTTAAATGATGAAACCCTAGTTTCACGAGAAAGCCCTAACTCTCGTCGATCATCATCGATCTAGTATCAATTCTTCGAAGGACAAGAACACGATATCTTGAGATTACATCACGTCTATAGATCCGATCGATTCCTACGAGCCTCATTTAGATTCTTGACATTTGGTTGGAAATATCATTGAAACCCGATTCTCGATTGTTTATCATTTTCTTGATTCTTGATTAGATTAGTGACACTTGAATCAATCGATAAAATCTTGAATCATGTTTTCTTTTCTTTTCGATTAACTTTTCAATTCAAACAAATCAAACATAAAAACGAATCGCACAATCCCTGTGGACGATCCGCACTCGCTTACGATCTACAACCGACACCGTAATTGATTGCGGTCAAATATAATTCTTTGATTGTGAATTTTATTCAATTCTCTAATTACCGACACAAAGAAACTTATTCGCTTTATTCGATTTACACAAACAAGAATTTCTATTACAATCACCCACCTAGGTCCAAGCATCAAAGAGTTGTGTGCACACTTGTATTGTGTTGGACCAAAATTGTATACACATTTATTTGTTGCAAAAGAACTCTTTGGATATCGATCGGTTTGTAGTTCAGGTTGCAATGTCGGCTCACATGTTATATCCGTGATTTTGAGTGTGTTTTCAGTATTGTGTCACGGATACCTGTAATCTGTATTTACTGAGTAGACATTGGTTAAAATTACCGATATATAACAAAACAGATAATGAATGAGTGGTATTGAAATGCAGTTTTCTGTGATAAACAAAGGCCCAGGAGAGGAAGGGCGGTGGTGCAAGCTCGTCTCGGTCTGCTTTGGGCACGGCTTCCCGGCAAGCACCTCCAGCCAAGGCTCTCGCAATGCCCTCATTCCGGAGGAACGCTGTGGAGGAAGGCAGAAGCACACGCAAGATCCAGCCCCCCGGGCTAGGACGGAGGCATCGCCCCCTGCCAAATCGCCACTCAAGAGGCAGAAGAGGATGGTTTCTCGGCCTCCTCAGGCCGGGATTCAGGTGCAGTAGGGTGACTTCTGCATCGAGGTGCCCTTTGGGCTCTCTATGGCCGACAGTTTACTGGCGGACATGGAGAAGGCAACGGGGACCAAGATTCCTCGAGGAACCATGAAAGCACAAGTGGCGGTGATAGCTCAGGAGTCTGTTCAGGTCAGTAACTCTCCCAGAATTTCTCCATGTTTTTTTTATCTCCTAACACGGCTCCTATTTTCCTAGGTCCTCCAGCATTGCGCCCTCCTTGCTGCAATGGAGTCCGAGGAGGTGGCCCCGGCAATGAAGAAGGCGGGCGAATCTTCTTTGCGAGAAGAAGAGATCCTCGCCCAGCTGCAACAGGCAGAAGAGAAGGTGGCCCTCCTCGACTTGAGGTTGGTCGTGGAGGGCCCGACGGTCGCCAAATTGAAGGAGTCCCACTGTCACGACCCGAAATATTAGCTCATGACCAGCACTTAAATCACGAGACGTCTAAAGGCGTAACGTAATTCAAGTAAGCTGAAACCCAGAAATCTAAACCTCTTTAAGAAATAAAGGAGGTGAAGTTTTGAAATAAATGTATAATGAATCGTGTTTTGTCTTTTGAAAATTTGGGCAGCACCTCTCTTGTATATTTTGATCCAAAACCACAATTACATAATAATATAAAAGGCATCCCCAAGCTGGAGCTAGCTCTACGCCAAACGACAGATTCACATCTACAGAAGTAATAAAACAAGTATACGACGCCCAACGGCGAAGATCAACACAAAAGATAATGAATAAAGCAATACATCAACCCAATAAGCGAACATAAAACCCATCACTCAAATCTCGCAACTACAAGTCTTGCTAAGTTTTACTATTTATACAAATACTAGTTTTGATTGATGGAGTTGACTAGATACAATATGAATAATAAATACAATAGTGGCACGATCCGATATGTACCACCTACCAAAGCAAATCACTCAAAAGCATCTGTGTGCCAGCGATACCGCTACTGATCCTTGTAGTCAACCTGCAAAAACTGTGGCACAATGGGGGTGAGTTTCCAACTCGTGAGTAGAAAATATCAACATGTAGAAATCAAATAAACAACGATTTCTAGGTCAACTATATCATGAAGGTAATACTATGATATCTAGGGTGACCGTATGTGTATATGTGCCAACAATAATAAATATCTGTATGCATGTGGATAATATCCAACAATAAAATAAATGCCTGTATGCATGTGGATCACATCCAACAATAAAATAAATGCCTGTATGCATATAAATATATGAGGATATCAAAGAATACGTGTCCATCAATGACACATCAAATCGTGGAACCTGAGTGTCCAACACCGACACTCGAAAATATCATGAAACTCGTGTCCAGCATCGACACGTAAATCCTCATATCTCAGGCTCCGGCTATCTGGACTGGCCTGTATCCATCTTTTGACTCCGGTTGGTATCTTTCAGATAACCTCCAGGTCCAAAATAGTATCACCGGTAGGTAGTGTTCCCCTGTCAGGCTCAACGCCATCATCTACGACCATCTTGCCCCGGGGTACCTCACCGGGTCCACAATGCACCCGCAGACGGTTTCTCCTCCTCCTCGAATCGGGTGTATAATATCGCTCAAGAGCCGAGAAAACTCATGGTGGACTATACAAATATCATATCAAGAAAAACTGGGTTTTTAAAACAATACATACTTTATTTTGAAATAACCACGGTTCTCAAATTCAGAAATCTCATGAAAACAGTATATCTCAATGCGTATAATTATAAAGCATGATGTATGCGACATATAATAGAAATATAAGCATATTTGTATATAATGCAACATGGAACAGTAATATGCACATATCAAGGAAAAACCGCTCTTTTAAATGAATCCAGTTTTAAAAATGTATCTTGCGGTTCCCCATTTCTCCAAGGTCAAATGCAACATCGTATAAAGGTGTATATGTAACTATGCAATTAAATTATGCAAGGAGTCATATCATGATGCAGCAATTCTACTGTGTAGTGATATGGCAATTATCGATGAAGAAGTGTGTGAGCCGGCAAATCTGTGTAAGTGTGACATACGCATCATCGATAATAGTGCAGGTGTACTAGCACAGGTATATGAAATGCAATGGTAATGACACGAACGTAGCATAAAGTAAATCGGCAGCAGGTATATGTATCTAACATGACCGAGTCGGTGAATCTATCCATCGGCCTCCTCTAGTCAAGGGTATGGATCAATCATCAATTAACTCATCACGTACGGTAACTCATTGTACGGTGTCACTAAACAGTTTGGGATCTTAACAACCTATATGACAAGGAGGGTACGGACCTCACGTCTCGTACGGTTTATCATTCGAGATTCACAACATTATCCATATATATACCTATCTCTCAGGTCATATCCGTATCAATCTCAGATCATGGGACCGGCAAAGGTATCAATTATCACATATCGACTCGCATCCGTATACCAACATATCATCAGGTCATATTATCAATCTAAAGTCGTATATTATCAACCTCATGTTATACCACTATAATCTCCTATTGGTTCTCTTTACAACTACTTATCTATACCTATCATATCATGTCACCTAAACCCTAAGCTATAATTTTAAGTCATGGTATATCTTATCTCCTACTAATTCCTTAACCATATTCCTAACTTTCTAATATGGTTTCTCTAGCCATATCCTATAGTTTTCTAGTTTAGGGTTCTTTAACCGTATTCTATAAATCGGTTTCCATCAAAACTTGCGGGGGTGCTATACGCCATCCACCCGACTTCCCCCATAGATATAGATCTACTCACCTGATCTTTGCTCGCCGAAGTCGATGACGCCATGCTCCGTCGCCTTGGAATCCACGCGAAGGTGCCTACAATAATACACAAGCGAAATCGCTATTAACATCAAGTCCGGAAAACCAATACGGCACATGGTGCGCTCATAGGTTAGAACCTATAGCCTCGCATGCAAAACACAACCAAATAACCCTCATTGTTGACGTACAAACGCCACACGAATGAATTCAAATCAATTACAAAAACCAAGTTTTCAGAATCGGAAAACATAAATTCAGCAACATGAGAAATCCATCCCAGATTTTCCATCATGTAAAATTAGCAAATTCTGCACATGGTGTAGCTCTAAATATCAGATAAGGGAACCTTGGACCAAAAATCACATGAATCCCACACTACTTGGTCGCAATTTGCGGCCAAACACAATAAATCTACGGCCATAAGGTGGAGGTGGGGTCTCGGGTCTTGGGGTTCTTTTAGGTCACATGCTCATCTCTCTGTAATGTCAACTTATTCTATAGGTCTCTCGGGTCACAGCAGATCACTAATTTCATCAAAATTTCTACAATTTCCGATATCGTCAGATTTCAAAGTTCGCATTTTAGGGTTTGGTCTCAAGTTTGGTCTTGGATTCTGTCACTACAGGGGTTTAAAATCCCTACTAAACCTCAATTCCACCATCTCAACCAAAATCAAATCCTAACCTCAACTTGAAGTTTTCAAAGGTCACAAAACGACAGTTAAACAAATTCTAAACTACACTAAATTGCTAGAAAGCTAAAACTGAACCAAGGCGTGGGATTTTACCTCAATTGGGCAACTCAAGAAAAACCCTAGTTGTCACAAGTCATCAAAATCCAACTTTTCTTGATCCAAAATGTAGAGGATGGAGTGGGGATCATTTTTAATGAAAGGGGTTTAGGGTTTTGATAAGGATTTTGAGATCATTTCATGGGGTGAAGGTGGAGGGAAACTTGAGGAGGAAGGAGATGAAGAAATAATGGGGTGAGGAAAAATGGGGCTGCCCTCTCTCTCTCTCTCTCTCTCTCTTTTATTCTCACCCCCCTCTTTTTTACCCTTTCTCATTTTCTTTTTTTTATTTTTAAAACCAAATCACATAATACCCCAAAACAATATAAGAAATAACATGTAATCAAAACGTAACATGACATGGTGCAATAGCCATGGAAAACTGTAGAAACACGGATTTGGCCTAATCGCGATTAGCAGTGCACTAATCGGGTTTTATCCAAACTGCATATAATAAATTTTAAAAAATGCCAAATCCGATAAATATATTTTTAAATGAATAAATCATTTTAAATCTCCAATTATTTCATAATTATTGGTATATATTTATACCTTTTTACGAAAACCCCAATTTCATAAATCGGGTAGTTTTCGCGAAATATATTATTTTAATATTAAATTCCAAAAATAATATTTTAAATTTTCTGAAATGTTACCCCTACTGGCTCCTGACCGAATCTAATCGGGCTATTTAGGCCCAGATAGGGAAGGTCAATGGGCTCTTTGATGCCATGATAAGGCAGAGGGACTCGTTCAAGCGGGATGCTCAAGCGTCTTGCGAGGCGGCGAAGCTTGCGGAGAGCAGAGCGGAATGGGCCGTGGAAGAGTACAAGACATCTGACCAGTTCTACCTCAACCTCGCCAACTCTGTGGCCGTCGGGTGGCACAACGCCCCCAATGCCGTTAAGGAAGCCATGCCCGGGTTCGACAATCAGGAGTTTTGCTAGGTATCCCCTAGCCGAGGAAGCGCCGTAGGGGGAGAGTGCCGAGCCGGCCGGGGGAGGCGAGGCGGCAGACGGAAGCGCCGAGCCGGACGTTGCAATCGTAGCCCCATAAGAAGGCACCGATCAAAGGGAAGTGGCGACAGAGAAGGCAGTTTGAGCTACCCCTGCTTTGGTTACCAAATTTTATAAGCCTCCGGGCATTTTGTATGGCTGGGGAGCCCATAGTACCTTCATACAATTTTTGGATATAAATAAAGTACTTTTAGCTCGCAACTATCTTTAGCTCGCAAGTATTTTTATCTCGCCTTCGGAGTGCTTCTATTTTCGTAAGTGCATATAGGTCGGTGTCCAGCGGACGTCCAGTACATGCAAAGTTGAGTGTCGAGTGCTAGGCAAGCAGGACGTAAGAGATAGCGAAAGCCAAGCATAGGTAGACCGGCGTGTCTGCCATCACCCGGAGTCAAGGTGACGATCGTGCACCGCGTATAATCAAACGAATGCCAAGTATAGGTAGGTCAGCGTCCCACTCACCCCGGAATCGATGTGATGATAGGTCGTGCGCCGGGTATAAATAGGACGAACGCCAAGTATTGGTAGGTCGATGTCCCCCTCACCCCGGAGTCGAGGTGATGATAGATCATGCGCCACAATTGAATTGGACCCTGAAAGAGCCGAGCAGGAAGCTGCTTGGTCACCTCTAGACGAGGGCTTATGATCCGCGGATTGGCCGGGCAAGAAGCTGCCTTCAGCGGATGAGCCGAGCAGGAAACTACTCGTCCGCCTCTTGGCGAGGGCTTTGCATCCGCGGAGTGGCCGGGCATGATGCTGCCTTCAGTGGATAAGCCGAGCAAGAAACTACTCGGCCGCCTCTTGGAGAGGGCTTTGGATCCGCGGAGTGGCCGGGCAGGAAGCTGCCTTCAACGGATGAGCCGATAAGGAAACTGCTCGGCGGCCTCTTGGTGAGGGCTTTAGATCCGTAGAGTGGCTGGGCAGGAAGCTGCCTTCAGCGGATGAGCCGAGCAGGAAACTACTCGGCGGCCTCTTGGCGAGGGCTTTGGATCCACGGAGTGGTCAGGCAGAAAGATGCCTTCAGCGAATGATCCGAGCAGGAAATTGCTCGGCCACCTTTTGGCGAGGGTTTCCTAGATTCTATGTTTTTTATCTGGGAAATGTCGTTCAACCTTTTTGACCCGTATTTTAAGGAAAGTGCGATATGCAATCGGGTGCCATGTAGTTGTGTCTCATTCGGAAAGTGTGATATCCCGTGGTTTGCGTTGTAGCGTGAGAAGATCTTGGCCATTGGAAGATTTTTTGTTGAGGCTATAAATATCGAAGGCATGGTTGAATTCCTCCTAGATGCTACGTTTCTTGAAGATGACAGGCTGCGTATACATCATCAGGGAGATCGCGAGACGACGTGTATTTCTATGGTCTTGACCATTCCGAGACGATGTATGAGGCTGTGATAATTCGTTTGGAGGGGCACTGCGGGCGTCTACTTCCCCGATGATCTCCTCCCCTGTAAGTGCTAATCTATGCGATATGGAGGTCATCCCCGGGTTTTTATAATGTTCTGTCCCCACAGGCGATGGACGATGCGTTTGATAAGATGCATACGGCCCATGAGCTTGGTCTTATCTCGAAGAGCCTGAGGGATCGCTCGGTAGACATTCTTCTTGCATGTTTTCAGCAGAGGTTAGTTGTGGCGTCGTTCTCGGCGGTTGAGGATCCCAGCGAATCCGTAGCTTCTAGGGTCTACGGACACCGTCAGAGGGAGCGAGCAGAGGTTGCCTGGGCCCGGCTGGAGGAGCTCTCTTCTGAGTACCATCGTCAATATTTTCTTAATTCTCTTCCTCCTTTACCGTAATGTTTATAAGGCTGTGGAGCCAAGAATACCTCTAAATAAAGTATAAATAAATTTTCTTTTGGTCAAGGTTACGGTGTATCATCTCTCTCTCCTCCCCTTTTTTTTGCTCACCGGCCAACCTGTTCCCCCTCCATGCCCCTTAACTCGAAGCCGAGGAAAAGAAGGAAGGGTGGGGTTATGGGTTGGTGTCAAAGTCTATCTTGCGTGAGGACTTACTTCAAAGAATTTACTCGATGTGAAAAGAAATTATATTATTCGAAAAAAGGAAAAGGGGTACATGTTTATCTGTACAACTTAAGCTTTTTGGCATTATATGGCTGAGGGAAATTGTGCCCTTTGGAGTCCTGGAGGCGGTAGACTCCACCGGGCAGTGTTTCTGTCACGAGGATGGGCCCGTCCCATTTTAGGGAGAACTTATGTAGCTTTGCTTGGTCTATGAACTCGTTTCTTCATAAGACCAGGTCTCCTGTCTTGAAGGCTCGATGCCTGACTCGAGCGTTGTAGTAGCGGGCTGTTTGCTGCTGATAGGCAGCCTTCTTGAATAGCGTCCGATCTCGTTTTCCTAATAAGATGTCCAAGTTGCTTCGTAGTGCCAAGGTGTTAGCTTCGTCGTCAAAGCGCTCGACCCGATAGCTGGGCAATACAATTTCTGTGGGGACCATCGCTTCGGTACCGTAGCAGAGGCTGAACAGGATTCTCCCGTGGGTGTTTTTCTCGACGTCCACAGTGCCCATAGTACCCGAGGCAGTTCTTCAACCTAGCCGCATTGCTTTCCTTCTCGGCGAGCTCGGAGCCCTCGAATGACGCTTAGGTTCGCTATTTCGGCTTGCTTGTTGCATTGGGGATGGGCGACCACGGCGAACTTCATTAATATTTAATAGTCGTTGCAAAATTCCTTGACTTTGTCGTTCTCGAAGTTGGTTCCATGGTCGGTGACGATACACCTCGGGATCCCGAATCGGGAGATCATATTGTTCTGTAGAAATTTTATCATAGAGGCGGCGTCCGGTTTCCTGATAGGCACGGCTTCAATCCACTTTGTGAAGTAGTCTAATGTGACAAGGATGTACCTGTGTCCACCCGTGCCGGCGGGGAGCTGGCACACCATATCCATCCCCCGTTGCGCGAACGGCTAAGGGGAACTCAGTGGTGTTAGTTCGGTGGCGAGAAGACGAGGGATGCTGCCGAAGAGTTGACAGCTCTTACATTTTCTGACCATTTTCTCTGCATCTTGATGTATTCCCGGCCAATAGTACCTTTGGAGCAGCGTCTTTTGGACCAGGCTGCGGGTCTCTTGATGCGCCCCTCCGACCCCTTCATGTATTTCTCGTAAGACACAGTCTGCTTCGTGGGGGTCAACGCATCGGAAAAGAGGTTGAGTGTATAGCTTTTTGTATAGGTTTTTTTCGCTCCATACGAAATGGCAAGCTCTTGCTCAAAATCGACGAGCCTCGGCCTGGTTTTCCGGAAGAACCCCATTTTTTAGAAATTCTACAATGGGCTTTCTCCAATCCGGGGCATCTTCTTGGGTCGTGTAGATTTGGAGCATTGCCTCACCATCTTCCACGCTTGGTCGCTGCAGGACTTCAAAGAGGATATTTTTCTTATGATTGGCCAAATAGGAAGATGCAAGTTTTCTCAGGGCATCGGCCTCGGTGTTCAGATTTCTGGGAATCTGCTCCACTTGGACTTCATCGAATTTTCTCCGAAGCCTTCTTACCTATGCCAGGTATTTTATCATGAGTGGTTCTCGGGCTTCGAGACGCCCGGTTACTTGGCCGACGACCAGTGCGGAGTCGCTGCGTATCCGGATGGTCTTCAGCCCTACTCCGGAGGCGATTTGTACCCCGACTAACAAGGCCTCATATTCTGCCGTGTTGTTTGACGCTTTAAAACCAAGTCTCAGAGAGTACTCCATTTCTTCTCCATTCGGGCCGTGGATGATCAGGCCGGCACCACACCCCTCTTCTGGGGAGGATCCGTCCACATAGAGTACCCAGTCCGGGGTCGGGCCGGGCACCTCCTCGACTGAGAGCCGTAGGTCGAGGCCTTGAGTCGTCATCCCTTCCTTAGTGGGAATGGTGCACTCGACAACGAAATCGGCTAAGGCTTGTGCTTTATTGCCCGTCCGGGTCGGTATTTGATGTCGAACTGGGATAGCTCCCACCTCCATTTCTCTAAGCGTCCTGATGATTCGGAGGAAGCGATGATATTTCCTAAAGGTCGTTCAGTGAGGACAAGAATTGTGTGTGCTTGGAAATAGTGTCGTAGTTTCCTGGATGTGATGACAAGCGCGAGAACTATTTTTTCTATGGCCGGGTATCCGGTTTCTGCATCCTTGAAGACATGGCTCACATAGTAGACCGGTTTCTGCGTTTCTACGAACTCTCTGACGAGCACTGAGCCCGCGGCTTGGTCGGAGACGGCCTAATATAGTAACAGCTCGTTGTCTTCGACTGGTCTGGTGATAACTGGTGGGGTCGCGAGGTGTTCCTTGAGTTGTTTTAAAGCATTGGCATTCCTCGGACTATTCAAACCTGGGGATTTTCCTTAGGGCTCTGAAGAAAGGGAGGCATTTTTTCCCGGATCCGGACATAAAGTGACTTAAGGCAGCCACCCTTCCGGTGAGCCGCATGATATCGACATTGCTTTTGGGCGTTGCCATGTTGATGATGGCGCTGATCTTCTCTGGGTTTGCCTCGATTTCTCGGTAGGTAACCATGAATCCAAGGAATTTTCCGCTTGTGACACCGAACGCGCATTTGGCTGGATTCAGCTTCATCTTATATTTTCACAGGACGTCGAATGTTTCGACGAGGTCCTTTGTGTGTCCGGCCGATGAGGCAGATTTCACGAGCATGTCGTCGACGTAGACTTCCATATTTTCTAAATTTGTGGTCTGAATAGTTTGTTGACCAGTCTCTGGTACTTGGCTCCGGCGTTCTTGAGTCCAAAGGGCACTACCCTGTAGCAATACACTCCCCGATCCGTGGTAAAGTCTGTCAGCTCTTCGTCGGCCGGATTCATTTGGATCAGATTATAACCAGAGGAGGCGTCCATGAAACTTTGTAATTCGTGACCGGCTAAGCTGTCTACTAGCCGATCTATCCGAGGAAGTGGGTTGTTGTCTTTGGGGCAAGCCTTGTTCAGGTCCATGAAATCGACGCACATACGCTATTTCCCGTTCGCTTTTTTGACTATAACCACATTCGCCAGCCAATCTGAGTAGTCCAGGTTTCTGATGAAGTCGGCAGCAAGCAATCGGTCCACTTCCTTCTCTATCGCCCTTTGTTTCATTGGTGCGAAACTTCTCTTCTTTTGTCAGATTGGCCTGGCTTTCGGATCGACCCAAGCTTGTGGGAGATCACCTTGGGATCGATTCTGGGCATGTCCGCCGGCATCCAGGCAAACACATCCGAGTTGTTTCGGAGGAACCGGATCAGGTCTTCACGGACGCTCCCTTTCAAGAAAGAGCCAATCTGGACAGTCCAGCTGTCGACCCCTTTTATGAGGGGAACTTCTGCTAACGCTTCCACCGGCATGCCGTGAATTTCCTTTCGATCATCGCGTGTGTCCAAGGTGCCCTGAGGATCATGCGTATTTTCCCAATCGTCGCCCTGCTCCCGACGGGAGATGCTGAGGCGAGGAAGATCCTGGCAGTTTGTTGGTCTCCATAGGCACGGCCTATTCCCCCGTTATCCAAAGGGAATTTGAGCGTGAGGTGGTAAGTTAAGATATGAGCCTGAAGGGCATTTAAGGTGGTGCGTCCCAGGAGGATGTTGTAGAACGACAGAATTTTGGCAACGAGGAAGTTCACTGGTATGGGTCGCATTTTTCCAGCATCCCTAATGTTGAGGAAGAGGATGATCGAACTCTCGGCCGGGATGGAATGGTTGGTGAACCCGGAGAGGACATGAGAGGTCGGTTGGAGATCGGACGGACCTAATACCATACGCTGGAAACAGTCGTAGAACATGATATCCGCTGAGCTCCCTGAATTGACCAATATTCTCCGGACCTCGTAACGGTGAACTCGGGCTGCTATCACAAGGTGGTCATTGTGTGGGAGCGATATTCCATGAAGGTCTTCCTCGATGATGGTGATCGGGTCATCCTTCCTGTGTTTCTTGTGGGTCGGATCACTTATGGCTATGACTGGTACGGGGCGGCGGTCCTCCTTACTGTCCAGAGTCGGATGCGTCGAAATGACCATGATCTGACCGATTGTTAACTCCCCGGGAGGGGGAAGGTCTTTTTGCTCTTATTCTGCCTGCCGCTTGTATCATAGGCATTTTACCAGGTGGCTAGAGCGGATCCGTTCCTCAATATAGTCACGGAGTTGCTTACAACTCTCGGTCGGTTGCCCCTGCGATCTGTGGTAAGCGTAATATGGGCCCCGGAGCCGCTTGCCCGCCCTTTGGGTTGCCGGTGGGAGCCTAAAATACCACTCGCTTTTAGCCTCTTCCAGCAGTTCTGTCTGGGAGATGTTCAGAGGAGTGAATTCATGGAATCTCGGGGAATAGGGTTTTGGATGGTCGGCTTTCTTTTTGTCCTATTTGTCCCGTTTTTTCGGTTTGCTTGATCACCCCGAGGCAGGTTGGCGTTCACCTCCGACTCGAGTTGAATCTCTCGCTCGGTCCATACTTTTACTTCGGCCAGGGTCCTAGGTTGCGCTAATGCAAAAGAGCAGAGCCACTCTTGGTGCCTAAGACCTGACCTCAAGGCGGTGATAACCGTTTCGTCGCGATGCTCGAGAACCTCTAAAATGGCATTGTAGAAGCAGGCGATGTACCCCTTAAAGGATTCCTTGTCTCCGCTCTTGTTGGTGAACAGATGGTCGACCATTTTCTCTGCCGACGGTTACTGATGAAATGACCGAGGAATTGGGTCACTAGCTTATCAAAGGTCAAGATCAAGCGCGGCGCGAGTCCTCGGAACTAATCTCAGCCAGCCCAGATGAAGGTGGTGGGGAAGGCTCGGCATTGAGCCGCATCTGAGTTGTCTTGGAAACTCATGCCTGCCGTAAACGCGTCCAAGTGGTCTTTCGGGCCGGACTTCTTGTCGAAGAGGGCCACTTTGGGCGGTTTGTTCCTGGATGAGACACGCTGAGCTAGTAGCTGTTCGGTAAAGGGCCTTGTGAGTGAGTCAGCGGAGTACTTCGCGCCTTCGCCAGCTTTACGGTCATCTTGTCGTATGTCTTAGATTTTCCTTTCGAGGGCTTCTATTCGTTGTTGGTACCCGAAGAATTTTCACAGTTGGAACTCCTGCTACCTCTGCTCCTGGCTTGTGCGATGGAGTGGCTTCGGCTCCGCTCTATCACGTTTCTTAAATTTTCGGAGCAGACCCTTCGTGGATAACCCCGGCGCTCGCCGTACGCATGACCTTGACGGAAGTAGCGGCGTGGGTCTAGCCTGGAATCAGATGATTTGACCGACACCTCCTCAGGGGGCTAGAAAGGACGTCGCGCGTTGAAGTGATAGCCCGGTCTCCCCTGAGATCGGGGTGTCGAGCTATCCATCACCCAACGGGTCATGGAATCATTTCCCGGATGCGGGCTACGACTGCCGGAACCGGCACGTCGGTGTTCGGCTGCATCAAGACGAGCGCGAGTGAGGTTAAGAGCCTGAGTGTGCCTTTTCGTTTCCCTGCGAACGTCGTCACCCCGGGAAAGGGATGCTGCGGTCTGACGGGCATAGTCGGCCACTTGGACACGGGCAAGTGCATCCACCATTGCCGTGAGCCTGTCGATTCGAGCGGATAAGACATTGATGTCGTTAGGGGGAGGAGTAGGGCCGTTTCTGCCCCTGTTGTGGAGGACAGGAAGGCTCGTGCTGGGATCATCACGGTTGTCGCTTATCATTGAATCAGAGGCGGAAGATCAACATTTTGGGTGGAGAAGAAACGTTTCCCACTGACGGTACCAACTGATGGAGATCGGAATCTCCCTTAGATGTGGTTCTCCATCGATCTTGCTGCGAACGGTTCTGAACGGTTGAGATTTGGTGTGAGAATTGGACGTGTGGATCTTAGTGGGTTGTTGGATGCTGTTGACGCCGGGCTACCTGCAAGGAAAGTCCCGGAATAGGAAACCACCGTAAGACCCTCCGACGATCGAGTAAGTACCGAGATATAAAGGCAGCGTAGCGGCGTATTGGAATCATTTCAACTTAATTGAGTCGTTTGATGGAGGGGGTTTATATAGTGGTTGCATAAGGTGAACCAGCACGAGATTCTCGCCGTCCGTTACGCCTCCGCGTCATGTTCGCGGTGATGGCGGGACACACCTATTAATGGCGGGATGCGCTCATTAATGGCGAGATACGCTAGCGCGAGATGCGGGTCGTGGAGCGGCGGAGATCTTATTGTGGCGAGATACACGAAACCGTTATGGGGGTGCTTGGACACCGTACTCTCGGTTGAACAGGGAAGCCGAGGAAGCTCAGCTTGGTGGATAGCTCATTGGCCGAGGGAGCTCAGCAGAAGGATTGCTTATAGGCAAGCTGTCGGATCGTTGTTTAGACGAATAGGGAAGACACTTCGGAGAGGTCTCCAAAAGGTCGGATGCAATTTTGGAGACGAGGTGCCGAAGAATGTCCCCAATGCATTATACTTGTTCCAGCTCCGTAGCCCCCAGGAGTTTAGCGGGCTTAGCGGATAACACGCCATCCACTACGTGTCATGATCTGGGGAATACTCGTTTATGAGCCTCATCAATATCTGTTTTTTCCCCAACCTTTCCTTTTTTAATAAAACAATTGCATCAAGGCATAAAGGAATGAAGAAAATGATCATAATCTTAAGAAAAGAGAGAGAATAATGAATTTTGAAGAATCTAGAAGGATATGAGTGTTATGTATTGGTCATCTGCCGATCATACCTAGTTCTATAATAAATGGAAAGATCGGTGATAGATGAACTTTAGTGGAACATGTAAGTGTATTTTAATGATATTTTTTGTGAGCAAAAATTTCATTTTTTTGAGAATAATTGATGATAACCTAATGCGAATGGAATTAAACCGCAAACATTTTGCTCACATGCAAAAAGACTTTACCAAAAGACTTTACCACTAGGCTGGTAATAATAACAATCATTGAAATGCAAAAAATTTCATATTATTGAAGCATATAAATAAGGTATTCCTCCATTCACATAAACACATATAACATGAAGCCCTAGTTCTTCGCTTCTTCTGTTCGTTTTTTGAGCCACCCATTTGAATCGGGGCCGATTTTCCATGCTCCTATTGTTGTTCTGATCGGTATACAATGGAACCAAAGTTAAATCAAATCATATAAAATACAATAAAATTTACATAATGAAATAAAACAAAAATAAATATGAATTGAGGTGAGTGAAGCCGTCGACTGAGGCACGGGTATCTCGCTTTCTTTAAAGCAATTCGTGTTATCGCGGTGAGAAACTAGTTGTTCTCCATCGATACAGTGGGTCTCGACACGTTGCCTTCAGGATCCAACAGCCAACAAATCTCACTGTTTCGCTCTTCATTCCTGCATAGAATAAAGAATAAGAGCTCTGCTCACATATTTTCTCTACCCGCAATTATGAACAATATATTGTATGAATAATATCATATAAAATGAGATAACAATATGTGTGTGTACGGGGTATAAATTGTAACATATATTGAGAAAATAAAAAGAGAATAATGGGCCTAATAAAAGGACAAGATAAAATCCAATTACTAGTATTGATGGATCTCTGGATCTCCTTTAGATGCTACATTCCGTTGATCTGCAGCGAGCGTTGATGGATGGCTGGGTTGGATTTGAGGGTTGCCTCTCAATGCGTGTGGATCTCAATGGGCTTGATATGGTTGAGGCCGAGATACCTGCAAGGAAGTCCCGGGGTGGTTGTGTCACCGAGGACTCTCCGATGATTAAGTTAGTCGAGATATTTTGGCAGAGTAACGGCCTATTGGGGTCAAATTGGCTTACCTGAGTCGTCTGAGAGAGAGGTTTATATAGTGGCAGCTATGGGCAGGCAGGTGCGAGATTCACGTCGGCCGTCACGCCCGCGTGAAAGGCGGGATTCCCCATTAATGACGAGATATGCTCGTTAATGGGGGAATGCGGTGGTGTGGAACGCAAGATAGTAGGCGGCAGATATCTCGCGTCTGGCGAGATTCGCGGAGCCGTGGTGGAGATGCCCGTAATTAGTGCTGTGGGTCGTTCGATGAGACCGAGGAATATACGCTCGGCGGGAGGCTCGGGAACGAGCGGGAAGCCGAGGAATATTGGATATGCGATAGCTCGAAGGCAAGCTGGAGGACTGAGGGAACTCAGCGTTCGGGAGGTCTCCGAGGTGAGCCGATGGTTGTTTGTAAGGGGATCGTAGGAGTGGTCTGGAAGGCCACCGAAGGTCGGGCATACCCTCGGGTCCAAGGCCCGGGGTATGCTTCTAACGTACCGATCTTGGTCCTTTCTTATAAGCTCCGGAACACGTCGTCTGCCACGTGTCATGACCTGGGGAATCACCGGTATCGAGCATCATCATTATCCCCCCACTCTCGTCTCGACCTTTTCATGGGTCGGGTCGAGAGTGGTCTGACCGGTCACTCGGGGTAAGCTCGTATTTGAAGATATCGTCAGTGCGTATTCCCGGGTAGTTAGTTGTATTTTCTTGGTGACGTCAGCGGATCAGGTGAGAGATCTCGCATTAAAGAGGAAGCGTCGATTCGTGCGTACGTTCGTCGAAGCGCCAACCCACGTGTTTGGAGCTGGTTGGCTGACGCGACTGGCCGCTGGTGTTCTCGCGCCCGATGGGACGCGCCCAATGCGCGTGCGACAGGTGGATCCCCGATGTCCGTTGAATGCGAAGTTTTGTTTTGGCGGGAGACGATTGGAGCCGTAGGATGTGTACGTCGGCTGCTATAAATAGAGGTAGGATCCTCCTCAGGGTCCATACCTCACTATAATTTCCTCGTCCCTTCGCGTGTTAGCTCGGCGCTCTTGAAACTATTAGTTGTCAAATCTAGACGTACATTCTTCGGCTCATCCCCAAAATGATCAACACTGTCTAATTGCTTCCATGCTTCTGCATCAGCCGGATGCCTCAGCTTTCCGTCTTTGATCCGACGATCGGAATGCCATCGCATGCTCTTCGCCATATCCTTTGAAAGATATAAATTTTGTAACCTCTTAGCCAGGGGGAAATAACGAAAGATTTTGGCTAAGGTTTTCTTACTCTTTTTGCTGACATCGGACGTTTCTGCGTTTGAATTTGGCTTAACATTTTTCCACCTAAACAAGTTACAAGTAGGACACCCATCGAGAGACGCGTAATCCTTGTGATACAACACATAGTCATTGGGACATACATCGATCTTCTCATATGAGAAACCAAGTATCTTAACAATCTTTTTTGCCTGATAATGATTCTCTAGAATCGTTTCCTTTCCTTCAGGAATTACCTTGCATAGGAGATTAAGAACACGTCAAAGTGCTCGTTAGCCATTCCTCTGATCATCTTCATAGAGAGGAGCCTTATTACAAATGACAGTCTACTAAATTCCATACAGCCTTCGTACAGATCTTGTTTGTTTTTCTTTAGAAGTTTCTGCAATTCTTCTATTTCACTGGTGTCTTCAGACGGTTCAACATCATTCATTTTCTCTCCAGCAAATAAATCTTCTAACATTTCATGCGTGTCATCTATCCTGTCACACATCGGCAATTCAGCTTGCGAATCTGCGGTCTTATTATCCATCCTCGTTTTCTTGTCACATATTCCATCACCATGATAATTCCAATGTATGTAGTTCAGTTCAAAACCCTTACAAACACATGTTCTTCTATCACTTCATGTCGAAAACGGGCTCTTGTCTTACATTTCTTACAAGGACAGAACAAGAGTCCGTCTCGGCTACGCTTTGGGTTCTTATCTGCGTAATCTAAAAAACCTTTAAGCCCATCCTTAAATCCGGTGTCTCTCAAACTATAACTATCTTTTTTCCCCATGTGCATAAACGATTTATCCGGAAGAATTCTCATCTGTTATCATATAGATAATAATATGAGTTTAATATATCTTATGAGTTTATTACAAGCTCATCATTAAATAAATTTTCAAGTTTTAAATAAAATTTCATGATGTGGACGCATCAAAGTATCTAAAGTCATTTAAAATTGGCGTAAGTACTCAGGGCAAAAGGTCGGGACAAATAATTAGTTTCACGGTTGTCAGGGATAAAGGTCTTAATTCCCGTTACGAGTGCAACACTTACATTTCACATCCTCCCGTTTTTCGTTCATTTCGAGAAAATTTCGGCAGCAGTTTACCCATGTTCTCCGTGTTTGTACACAAATCTGTACACGGGAAACAAGTGAAAAGCACCGTCGAAACTTCTCGAAATAGACAAAAACATAGGAGGAGGTGAGATGTGAATTTTGTTGAATTCATAACATGTCCAGATTGGATAAATCCTATAATTACTGTATGTCAAATTCTCTCGTTGAATATTACACATATGTTTGAAAAAATTGACCAGGAAGCTGAACTCTCATAAATATTTGTGATCTTAATCAACGGAAAAAAGATTTGATATACACTAATTGTAAGACGAGAAACTATAGGTCGATGCTAAACAAGTTTAAGACCTTTCGATCTTAAACTTACTAATTAAATGATAAAATAAAACCCTACTTAAGTTTCTAATCAAAATTTTAGGGTTTCCCTTAAAACTTTTTATTTAATCGTTTTTAATTAGGGTCTCGGTTCACTATTATCTGGTCTTAATTAAGGTATTTTAATTAGTGTAATTAATGTTATATCTTAATTAGTTTTAACATTGGAGTTTCTTGTAGTTAGGTTTTTCCAGTCTCTAATTACGGTTTTAATATTTTTAACTTAAGATTATCTTAATTTGTTGATTAGGGTTTATAAGTTGTCATTAGGGTTTTTTTAGGGTTTATAGAGTCTTCAATAGCTTAATTTGTAATTAGGATTTATAATTTGTAATTAGGATTTTTTTAGGGTTTATAGATTATTCAAATTCCACAACCGAAAATCAAATAAATTCTTCAATTTCTCATCCTCAAACCCAACTGCTAACTTATCTTCAATTCCTCACTCTCCATATTATCTCAAAACCAACAAAATTTTCTATTCCACATTTAATTTTTCCTAAGATTTTGCAATCAAAATAAAATAAATTTATAATCCGAACATTCACATTTAATTCAAAAAATTCATAACCTAACGTCCACGTCACAATTTCATAATCTAATATCACAATTACATAACAATTTTTTGATCCACATAACAAATATTAATCTAATTAAAAAAATAATAATTTTAGGGGGAAAAAACCTAATCTTTTCATCGGATTTTGAACAACCAAAACGATGCCGATCACCTCCAAAAACAAGAGCAATACATAAAAAAATTTAGACAATAAAATTGTAAATTTTTTGGAGAAATTGGGAAAGAAGGAAGAGAAAATCACCTTGCAAAAAGGGAGCTCACGAGTTGGGGAAAATTTTTGGGGATGAATGGGGAGAGAAGAAGCTCCTCACGGGTTAAATGTGCAGAGATCATCAGTGACCGTTTAATACAGTCACTATGAAAAACTAAACGGTCGCTAATAGCATTAGGGACCGAGTATTAGAGACTGTACATTGCATACGGTCTCTGATACTTTATTAGCGACCGTTCAAAATTGAACGAGCGCTAATATACCGTCCCCAATACTTACATTTTCTAGTATTGTTAGGTTGAGCCGGCTCACAATATGTCTGGAGTTATCAATTCCACTTTGTTCGTATGAAACGACTCATAGTTATGTTGAGCCGGCTTAAAAGAGTTTCGTGACGCGCACGGTATTTTCGACGGATTATTTTCGTAATACTGTTTAATCCTAATTCAAGTGGGATTAGGGTTTGGGTTTAAATAGGGTTTGTCATTAGAGAAAATAAGATGCTATCAGGAGAGCTATTGAAAATATAGAGAGGGCGACAGTTAAGAGAGATTAGAGTGATATGAAAAAAATCTCACAAGGTTTGCTCCTGGTGTAGTCTTGACAAAAGAATTAGTGGAAGTTTCGCCGATTCCGCTCTGCCGGGGATTAGCTATACGGTGGATGAACCTCGTAAACAAATATTGTGTCTTTTTCTGATTTGATTCTCTTATTTTTATATTATTTTATTTTTCATTATATATTGCGTTTTGTATGGTTGGTCGTTTAGCACAGTTTTTCCTTCTTCCCTGACAATTTATGTTTGCAATGAAGTAGGTCCTAAGGTTATAATAATTTAGTGCTTTTGGTCTTATTGTTTATAATGAAATGCACTTGTTTTATTTGGGTGTGCGGTCAATTCTCCCATAGAGGCACGGATTCCCATCATCGACGGTTAAGTCACCAACCAAGAGTTCAAACTGGCTAGATCCATTATACCTGATACTAGCAAATAGGAGAATGGGAGAGGATTAGCATCTCGGATACGGCTCGCTGATTGCCTAGTAAATAGCTGGATTGGAAGATAGGTTTGTGGCTTCACACAGGCCACCATGTCAAGTAGCAATCTCCTTGTGGCCAAGATCTGGGCCATCCGTCTCCAATAATTAACGAATAATTTACTAGAAGATTTCGCCGTGGAGATCCGCACTAGAAATATGTCATATAAAATACATATATATGGGAATACCAATTACTAAAATTCAAGTATAAATTTTTTTTTTGATAGGCTCTCCACTGAAATTTGATTGAATAGCTTAGTTCAAAAATTAAACACAACCAGTACCATACCAAAATACCCAAAGAAAGAAAATGAAAAAAGTTAAGCATAAGAGCTGAACTCTAGCACACAGGAAATTATAAATAATTTTTTTCACAAAGAACACAGTCTTATATCACAAACCCCCTATACTAAATATTTTTTTTATAAAAATATATAATAGAATAAAATTGAAAGCTTTCAGCATAAGTATGCAAACCCATTAATTTTGGATAATCAAAATCCTATTCAAACAAACAGTAGAAAACACATAAAAAAATTAAAATTCGAAAAAATATAAAATAGAATAAAATTGAAAGTTTTCAACATAAATCAACAAACCCATTAATCGGGCATAATCAAAATCTAATTCAAACAGCACAAAACACATAAAAATTAGAAGGAAAAAGAAAAAGAAATAAAGGGAAACCTCCCGGAGTAAAGATTCCATCTGGGGCTTCTCGATATCAGAAATGAGAGTATCCATGATCTTATTCTCTCTCTCCTCTATCAACCTCAGCAAACCTTTCAGCTGAAAAAATTATTCCATATGCGAACCGTATACATCCGGAAAAGAGAGAGAAGAAATAGAAGCGTAAGCCTCACACGCTGTCCAAGACTGCCCGAAACTCTTCCCTCTCTTCCATTTTCTGTCGGATGTATTACACCCGGCACATCAAATAATATCTCCATCAGCCAAGCCGACCTTCATTCAAATCTCCTCGTTTCCCCCAAATTGAAGCTCTCCGTCAGCACTCTCACCACAAGATCCGCGCTTTCACCGGCAAAGGTCGTCCTTTGCTCCTCCCTCAACCCCACATCTCCCATGACGGCTGCTGCTGCTTGTTGCGGATCTCTAACGTAAACGAAGAAGGATGAGATGAGGATGAGGGGTTTCGAACCTGTCCTTGAATAGGTCCGCACCTGCCCTAATACCTTTTCTATATATCTACTTATAATTGGCTTGATAATAGAGATAAAAACCCAGCAGAGTTTTCCACTGTCATTAAACATCGGCCCAAAAATTAGTTGAACAGTTTTAAATTGATTTTGACTCAAATTTTTATTATGTGCTCCAAATAAGAAATTAACCTATTTGATTTTTGCGGTTGCAAATCTGTTCTTTTATTTCACTATAAATGCGTGTTTGAATTTCATGTGCTATGTTATATTTTGGTAACATTTTATTTGTTTTCTATTGTTAATCTCCTCAATTAGGTATCTAAATGAATTCGAAATCAATCATTATCTCAATTTTTCCTTTATATTTGGTTTTTCTCAATTGAAGAGAGAGAGAAAAGTTTTTCCGCTTCTCTAATTAATGTTTTCTCTCGGTCTCTTCTATCACATTCAATCCTCTACGGGTATTTCTAGTAGTTGGCAAGTTCCTGAATCCGGATCAAGCTATGTACATGAGGTCCGAAGACTCCGAATTATCCTGAAAAGATAGCCGACGCAATCCTCATACATCGAGAGACCCTCTGAGAGAGGCGAAACTATTTTTCAAAGATGGTGATCATGTGATTTGGTTGCGGTGACTTTGTAATTCTATAATATTATATTGGATCGAAAAAAAATATTTGACCGCTTCCACTTTCTTTGCATTCCGGTTTGAAACTAGCTATTCAAGTGCTTGGAGCGTGCGTGCGGGACTGTGCAAACGATTCTTCAAGAGCTACGTAGATTTTGCTTCCAAGATGAGTAATCAATGTAAATAATTGTTCTTGGTGTATTGGGGGTGGCGGGAATTTTTTCTTTTATGTTGTAGCTTATACAGACGTGGATATGTGTTTGAGTTCTTATTCGGCGCGTGATTTGCGGAAACTGAAGTTGAGAGACAAACATCACGTCGTTTTTTTCCGAAAACGGTGATGCTCAATCTCTGAAGTGAATGTACTACAAAGACATGTCATGTTACATATTTATGCCCTATGGCAGCTGCGATAGTTATTAACTATTGCCTATTATCTTTGATTATGAAAGATTTTGTTTGAACTGGTGTAAGCAGTTTCTGTGATTCAATCTTGAATTTTATGGTATTTGCTAAAACTTTTTGGCTAATTGGCACATAAGCACCTACTGTTTCACCTAATTAGAAGGTAAATACTTATGTTTTTCAAAACGTGTCGTTTGCGTTCTCTTCTGGAACTCCATTTGCTTCTCACATGATTTTTAAAGAATTTTTCTTGATAATGAAATTATCCAATAATTTTACACATATTTGAAGAAAGGGTAGATAACAAAGTGTCAAAAACAAAACTTCGGGTATTAAAATGTCAATTTTAAAATATAGATATTTATATGTTATTTGGGTGAAACAATGGGTACTTATGTGGCCATTTAGCCAAACATTTTTGCGGAAAGTGTTAGATTTTTAGCCTATGTTTTACTGATTCCAGTTTTGGGCTTGCATCAAGGAACAAAAAGCTTCGTCTTTACTGTTGTTACTAGAACTCTCTTGAATGATGTCACAAATCAAACAAAATAAAACATAGAAAAAATAATAAAATTCCAGTAGCCAAATTTGAGAATTGGAGATGTTCACCTCATCCACTAAAATAGACAAAAATAAGGAAATGAAAAGTCAACAATCTTATTTCTCATTCATTAAACATTCTTTCTCATGAGCGAACCTTGCTTCTATTGGGAATCGAGGACGCAGCGGATGAACAACGACCAACCCTTATGAATCTAAACTTAGATCTTTTTAAAACGAATAACAAAAACTTGAACAAACGCAATTAAATAACATAAGGGATTTGGAGGAAAAAGGGGAGAACTTTATTAAACTTGAGAAAAAGAACACCTTACAGAAAATTATAATAACCCTCTCTTTATGATCTCCAACGAGATCTTCTTCTTCTACAAGTTCTTCTTATGATCGTCTTGATCCCTTTTGGAGCCGTCTCTTGCCTCCCTTAAAATTTATGATCAAAACAACTCTAAACTTTAACCCTAAAATCTTATATATAGCTCATACAAATATGAGTTACAATAAGATCCTAGAAATTACAAAACTACTATCCAAAAATTGATTTTTCGAGATAAAACTCGAACCGGAAATTCACACTTATCTTGAAGAGACGTCTGATCCTATATGGGACAGATGACTACGCCTTCTATGTTATTTTAACAGAGCGTTGCCAGACGTCTGACCTTATAGGTGCAGATGTCTGGCCCTCTATAGCACGACTGGCCAGAGAACAGGCAGATGTCTGAGCTCATTGCATCAGACGCCTGTGCCTTCTCTAGAAATTTGGGACTTCATTGCCTGACGTATGAGCTCATAGCTCCAGACGTCTGGCCCATCTTTGGATCTGCAGTCTTGATATACAAGACATCATTCACAATAATCTTCACTTTGGCTTGTATATACTTATATCTATCTTGAAAACTTGTTGTCCTTATCTTGTATCCTTTAGGGTTTCCTTAGTCGTTCTCTCCGTTTTCTCGGCCGGCACAGCTCCAAAACCTTGAAGCCGCGAACTATTACAATCTTTCCCCAGAATTGTGAAATTATTTTTGCCACAATCTTTTATCATAACTGCGAAACTGATGCGACCCTCTTACGAAGATCGCCCTTTCTCACACTTGAGTACTTGAATGAAGCCAAGGCTGTCTTGAATTTCTCCGTAGGAATGATCTTTGTTAGCAAGCCCGCCGGATTCACCTTAGTATCAATTTTGTTCAAATCGATCTCCTTTTCGGCCCACTCTCTTTTCTTGTGATACCTCACGTCAATGTGCTTAGTTCGACTGTAGTATGCCTGATTCTTTATCAGATGAATGGTGTTTTGACTGTCACAAAACAAAGGAACTGATCTCTTATCGAACCCGAACTCGCTAACTAGATTCTTTAACCACAAGGCCTCCTTAAATGCTTCCACTGCCGCTTTGTATTCTGCCTCCATCGTTGAGTGCGTCATGATATCTTGAAGTATCGACTTCCAATTGATTGGAGATTCTGCAACTGTATATATATAGTCTGTAAGAGATCTTCTCTTGTCCAAATCACCAGCATAATCCGCATCTATGTAACTTTGCACTGGATCGATTTATTTTCTGATTTGTGAAAGAATAAACCGAGGTCCTTAATGCTTTTTAGATACCGAAATATCCACTTTATAGCTTCCCAATGAAGAATTACTGGATTTGACATGTACCGACTAAACAGATTTACCGCATAGGATATGTCTGGACGTGTGCATATCATTGCATATATCAGCGATCCTACCGCATTAGCATATAGTACTCAAGACATCTTTACACTCCTTGGAGGATAGTTTGAAATGACCAGCGATAGGAGTACTCATATGTGTGGAGTCCTTCATGTTGAATCTCTCCAACACCTACACTATATATCTTCTTTGGGATAGCCAAATCAATCCAGCCTTCATATTTCGCAAAATCTACATCCTAGGAATCTTCTTTACTTCACCTAAATCTTTCATGTCAAATTATGCACTCAATGAAGTTTTAAGCGTCTTTACTTCCGCCAATAGGAGTAAATATATCGAAAACCCATCCTTAAGCCGCTTCGAGTACCGTTGGAGATTCATGATGGCGTGCTTTTGAAAATAATATGGTTGAATATCGGATATGTCGGTTTTTGATAAAAAGTTTTGCATGAAGTGATTCTCGAGTTATAAAATACCGCAAGTGCACGGTGCGTTGACGCAATCCGGCAAGTACGGGTCGATCCTCAGAGAATGGATATCACGACATTCTTTCGAGTTAGAAACAAAGGTTTTGAGTTTGAGTTTGTCACATTTTTTTAATACAAATGAAGCGATGCACAGAATAAAATGATATATACGGAAAACTTAAGCTAAGCTTTGGTAAATTAACATATGACGTTACCCCCAACTCTCAATCTTGATTCAATATCCATTTCTAGTTTCTATTTGAATTAAAAAGTATGCCGCATCTAAACCGATTACAAAGTATCGTTTTAGGGTACGATATCAAAATAGGTATAAAAGAAACTACAAATTTCTTAGATTTTAAGATGAAATGAGGATAAAATGAGCTAAGTGAAGTTAGCGAGTATAGAACATATGCTTGTATGGCTACATGTTCTATCTAACTAGTTCACTACACTCAGCTAAATTTTACCCTCCTTTCTACTTCAATTTTTAATGCGACAAAAATGATATGTAAAGAAGGAATGAAATATATGTTAAAAGTTGATTTGCAAGCATTCAAAACAACATATACTATCAAGCAATAGCACAATAATATCGCACACATTAAGAAAAGAAGTGCAAAAATTGCTAAGAATCAAGAATGGGCGGTTGAAAGACAAACCATTTATCAACCTACCTCACCATTGCCTAAGTGAAAACTACTCATACATCATGAAAAGAAATACAAATGAGTAAATAAAAGAGAATGTAAGAAAAGAAATAAAGAAAAGATACAAGAACCACAATTTGAACACAATAAAGCCTTTATTGAAATGGAATCCAAGTACAAGCAAAATGAGTTCAATTACCAAAATCTAATTTTGCAAGCTCAAAAATAGAAGTTGTAAGATCAGAGGAAGGAAAATGACTCAATCAAATCACAAGAACTACAAAATTTTATCAAAAGTGATTACAAGTAGTGAAAATGTACTTCCATTCCTCACAAACCGATCTGCTATTTATAGAACTTGAAGAAGCAGAAGTTGCATATACCAATGAATTGACAAGACCACCGAGGACTCGCACAAGTTGCACAAGCCAATTTGTCTTTGACATGGCCGCAAATTACGACCAAAGAGATTAAAATTGAGGCCAAGTTTTGGATACTGGGGCCTACCTTTGTTCTATAGTTTTCTGGTCACTTGTTCATCTCCCTGTAATTGCAATTTATTGTAATTCATACATGGGTGAAATCTAGAGTAATGAACTGAGAAGGCAAATGATCAAGTTGCAATGATTCATATTTCAAATCAACTCTTTTTCAAGTACTCATTATTATGCCCACTTGTGCATCCACTTGCATAACATCATGATGGTGTTTGCCCACTTGATGCATTTGGTCAAATCCATGTTCACACTTGTTCACATATGACCATGTTGGACCAAAACGAGAATTATTTTTGTACATAACTTTATTTGTTGCAAACTCATTCAATCTGATCCGTATTCTGTTCTGTATGCAGTTCCGGCTAAGAACCAACGTTTCTGTGCATGTTGTATACCGTTTCCAGTGTTTTTGCTTGTGTACCTGTAATCTGTACTAATGAGCAGACACAGATTAGATAGCACTGTTTATTGACAAAATGATAGAAAATGGGCGGTATTAAAATGTAATAAATCGCCCCGAACAAATACCCCCAAACTTACCTTTTTGCTCGTCTCGAGCAAAACAAAAATTCCTAATCTCACTTTTGCAGGGAACGCAATTGCACTGAGCCGTTAAACTTCTAGGTGTCTCTAGCAGGAGAAGTTTTGTCTTCTAAGGGTTTTCAGCGGATTACACCCACAAAATCCCGTCAAGCTAGTTTTCGTGGGGGTGACTATCGTTTCTAATACTAAGGTATAGTTTTAAAGCTTAGAAATTCTATTATTCTAAATCAAAAACTTCGAACCCTCTGTTTCACTCTTCGCTTTTTATTTAACCAAGATCATATACGTCTTTTTGTGCTTTGTGCGAATAGCGTCGTTATGTTTCAAGAACTTTGGTTTAGAGTTTATGTTAAAGATGGACCAAAAACTTCAGAAGGATCACACTAGTTTGTTTAAGGCTTAAATTTTTTTCTTCAAGTTTCGTTCTCCAGTTTGGATTCAAATAAGAGTTTCTATTAACTTCAATAGAGGACTAAGCTTTATTCTTCACTCCACCCATTACCTGATTTTGTATCATACACACTCTCGTGAACGTGCAATAGTTTTTTATCCGTATATCTCCGTTAAAAAATATTTTTATAGTAAAACTTGTCTTAAGTCAGGATTATTCTCACACAAAAAACCGTGAGGAATTTTAACTCGGAGAGAACACTTGTTTGATTTTGTTTTAAAATGGACTTTCTAGGTTTATTAGGGAGTTTTGGGTCAATACATCCAAACCAGATGGTTTTAGGACATAAGGTGTTAAAACACTCTGACGGACTTAATTGCCCAAGTCATCTAGGCCTTAAAACAAAATGACTTATTTTATATGTGAAAATCTCAAAATAATGCGAACGGAGATACAATTGATTTTTCTTTTCTTTTTTAGATTAAAAGACGTGTTTTGTATGGATATGGGTATGTAATCACTCAAGTATCAAGATGGGTTATTTTTCATACTTGGTCTCTATTATATTTTCAATAATACATTTTCATATTCACCTTACTTTATGAACTATTTTTGATAATATTTATCTCCAAACAACTAGTTTGATTCTAAAGAGATTTATCGATCTTTTAAAAAGTTTTTATGACAAGTCAAAAACTCGTTCTCTCGTTTCTCAAAAACTCACGACACGTGTATAGTGATGTAAAAAAACGTATTTTTATCTATAGTTAATTTCAAAGAGGGGTTATCGTTTCGGATTTTCAATTTCTAAAGTAGGATCTAATTATTTCAAACTTATTAAACACAAACCATCGATATTTCGAAACTAGGTTTTTCCCACAAGCTAACTTGACAAAAAAAAATTGGATTGTTGTATATACAAAAAAAGGAAAATTTTAACACTAATATTTTTCTTTTTTAAAAATTTTTCGGTACAATAAGCAAAATGCAGTACAAAAGAAAATATGCAATGCAAACTACATGAAAATAAAGGAAAAAATACAGGGATGAAAGTGCGAAAATACAAGAAACGTGCAAATACAATTACATGTTATATACATGAACCAACTCATCCTATTACCCCCAAAATTGAACTGGGCAATGTCCTCATTGTCTTCTCGATTTCCTTTTCCCTTCCTACTTCTGCTTGCTTCTTCCTGTGCTGCTTGCTGAGCCGCCTCAATTCTATCTCAATTCTATCTAACTGTTCCTGCATCTTTTGTTGCTTCTTCAGCATATGGCAGATGCAAGCGCTGGAAGTCCTTCTCATTATCTGGTCCAGGCTCATTGTAGGATGTTTTTCGTCACCCCATTGAGATGGGAATACGTGCACGCTTTTCAGGCGCATTACAGATTCCCCCTGCCTAGGGTATGTCGGGGTTTAATGATTGTGGGGATCTGAATCTCCGGCAGCCGCGGACTAAGCTGCCGTTAATTACCCCTCGCCTTTGGAGCGAGAGAACCTCCGATCGACGGGTTAAACTGGTCATGCGGACTCAATGTGCAGTGTTGTGTTTTGAAGGGGTTTTGGATATATCAGGGGCCCCGCAAAGTTTTTACGGGGGTCCTGCTACCCGGATAGCGGGCTGGGGGTTAAGGGGGCTAGCAGCCCCCTTGCGGGGTGCGGGGCAGCGCCCCGTTAGAAATTTTTTTCTACAAGGGACAATGTCGTGGAGTATGTATGTGTGTACATATGTATACATATGTATATATGTATGTATATATATAAAATGGGAGGAAAAGGCATCCAAAGGATGCGTGGGGCCAGCGCCAGCGCTTTGAGCGCAAGAGCGCTAGCGTGCAACGTGTCAGCACGTAAGCGCTCGGGCGCTAGCGCACTGAGCGCTAGCGCGTCACGTATCAGCACGTGGGCGCTCGGGCGCTAGCTCTAGCGCTCTGAGCGCCAGCGCGCCACGTGTCAACATGTGGGCGCTCGGACGCTAGCGCTCTGAGCGGAAGAGCGCTAACGCTTTGAGCGCTAGTGCGCCATGTGTCAACACGTGGGCGCTCGAGTGCTAGCGCTTTGGGCGCTAGCGCGCCACGTGTCAGCACATGGACGCTCGGGCGCTAGCGCTCTGGGCGCAAAAGCGCTAGCGCAGCATGTGTCAGCACGTGGGCGCTCGAGCAGCAAAAGGGACTTGGTCCCTGCAATGGGAGTTGTACTCCCAGAAAGAAGCACTTATTATTCTGTATATATATATATATCTATATCTATATCTATATATATATATGAGGAGTTAAACTCCTAAGATGTTTTGAAGCTGATGAAGGGCTTCTCCCCTTGAGCCCTAGTTCTTTCCCAAAGTGGGGTTTTTGGAGATGAGTCTCCTTCTTCTTCCTTTGTTGGCCGGATCTTGAAGATCAAGAGATGTGAGATCTAAAAATCTCTCCTTTCTGAGATCTGATGGCAGATCTGAGTTCCCCTTTGTGGGTTTTGTGGTGAAAAACTATTTAGTTTTTGAAAAGAAAGAGTAAAACTCTTAATTTAATTCAAAAGAAATGAGAAGGTTTAGAACCTTGGAGGAGCAGGAGGCACAAAGAACCCTATTTTTGGGGGGGATGAAAATTTTTCTTAGATATTTTCATCATGTTGCCTTTTATAGGCTTACATATTTGCATATAGCCCATTGGGCATTACAAAATGGCATTTTGCCCATCCCATGACTCATGTGCCATTTCTTTTTGCACATAAGCCATGGGCTTACAAAAATTTGGCTTTATGCCCATAAAAAAATACATCATAATTATTTTTTACATGATTTGCATGGGGAGGCCGGCCGCTTCATGTTCCGGCTCGACTCGGGCATGGGCCTACTTAATCTGGGCTTGGGC
Source organism: Agapanthus africanus (assembly GCA_030015575.1). NCBI lineage: Eukaryota > Viridiplantae > Streptophyta > Magnoliopsida > Asparagales > Amaryllidaceae > Agapanthus > Agapanthus africanus. The sequence goes on from JASDDO010000024.1 coordinate 852,515,562, forward strand.
CCACCTGGCTTGGGGTTGACCTTGACTTTGACTTGGTCAACCGGGGTGCAATTTTCGACCCCAACAAAGTGCCCTCCATCAATAAATGCACACCCCATACGTGGGTCGTGTGCATGAAATTGATGGATCTTCTTTCACGTGGAGGCGACTTGCTTTGGTTCCCAATTTTTGGGATGCTTTGCCCTTTTAACGACATAGACGGTCGATGCTTGACGCCTCTTCGAGACGGGGTGTCTATGGTAGACGTTTTCCTGGCCCGGAGTGATTTGGTTCTCGATTTGTGGGAAGCCTGCACTGCCCTTTTTACGACCTGGACGGTCGACGCTCTGATCCGAAGCGATTTGGTTCCCGATTTGTGGGAAGCCTGCGTTGCCCTTTTTGCGACATGGACGGTCGACGCTCGACGCGACTCCGAGACGAAGTGTCCATGGTAGACGTTTCCCTGGCCCGGAGTGATCTGGTTCCTGCTTTGTAGGAAGCCCGCACTGCCCTTTTTGCGACATGGACGGTCGACACTCTGATCCGGAGTGATTTGGTTCCCGATTTGTGGGGAGCCTGCACTGCCCTTTTTGCGACATGGACGGTCGACGCTCTGATCCGGAGCGATTTGGTTCCCGATTTGTGGGAAGCATGCACTGCCCTTTTTGCGACATGGACGGTCGACGCTTTGATCCGGAGCGATTTGGTTCCCGATTTGTGGGAAGCCTGCACTGCCATTTTTCCGATATGGACGGTCGACGCTCTTATTCGGAGCGATTTGGTTCCCGATTTGTGGGAAGCCTGCACTGCCCGTTTTGCGACATGGACGGTCGACGCTCTGATCCAGAGCGATTTGGTTCCTGATTTGTGGGAAGCCTGCACTGCCCGTTTTGCGACATGGACGGTCGACGCTTTGATCCGGAGCGATTTGGTTCCCGATTTATGGGAAGCCTGCACTTCCCGTTTTGCGACATGGACGGTCGACGCTCTGATCCGGAGCGATTTGGTTCCCGATTTGTAGGAAGCCTGCAATGCCCGTTTTGCGACATGGACGGTCGACGCTCTGATTCAGAGCGATTTGGTTCCCGTTTTATGAGAAACCTGCATTGCCCATTTTGCGACATGGACGGTCGACGCTCTGATCCGGAGCGATTTGGTTCCCGATTTGTGGGAAGCCTGCAATGCCCGTTTTGCGACATGGACGGTCGACGCTCTGATCCGGAGCGATTCGGTTCCCGATTTGTGGGAAGCCTGCACTGCCCGTTTTGCGACATGGACGGTCGACGCTCTGATCCGGAGCGATTCGGTTCCCGATTTGTGGGAAGCCTGCACTGCCCGTTTTTCGACATGGACGGTCGACACTCTGATCCGGAGCGATTTGGTTCCCGATTTGTGGGAAGCCTGCACTACCCATTTTGCGACATGGACGGTCGACGCTCTGATCTGGAGCGATTTGGTTCCCGATTTGTAGGAAGCCTGCACTGCCCGTTTTGCGACATGGACGGTCGACGCTCTGATTCGGAGCGATTTGGTTCCTGATTTATGGGAAGCCTGCACTGCCCGTTTTGCGACATGGACGGTCGACGCTCGACGCGACTCCGAGACGAAGTGTCCGTGGTAGACGTTTCCCTGGCCCGGAGTGATCTGGTTCCTGCTTTGTAGGAAGCCCGCACTGCCCTTTTTGCGACATGGACGGTCGACGCTCTGATCCGGAGTGATTTGGTTCCCGATTTGTGGGGAGCCTGCACTGCCCTTTTTGCGACATGGACGGTCGACGCTCTGATCCGGAGCGATTTGGTTTCCGATTTGTGAGAAGCCTGCGCTGCCCTTTTTGCGACATGGACGGTCGACGCTCTGATCCAGAGCGATTTGGTTCCCGATTTGTGGGAAGTCTGCACAGCCATTTTTCCGACATGGACGGTCGATGCTTGATGCGTCTCCGAGACAGAGTGTCCATGGTAGACGTTTCCCTGGCCCGGAGCGATTTGGTTTCCGATTTGTGGGAAGCCTGCACTGCCCTTTTTACGACCTGGACGGTCGACGCTCTGATCCGGAGCGATTTGGTTCCCGATTTATGGGAAGCCTGCACTGCCCGTTTTGCGACATGGACGGTCGACGCTCTGATCCGGAGCGATTTGGTTCCCGATTTGTGGGAAGCCTGCACTGCCCGTTTTACGACATGGACGGTCGATGCTCTGATCCGGAGCGATTCGGTTCCCGATTTGTGGGAAGCCTGCACTGCCCGTTTTGCGACATGGACGGTAGACGCTATGATCCGGAGCGATTTGGTTCCCGATTTATGGGAAGCCTGCAATGCCCGTTTTGCGACATGGACAGTCGACGTTTTGATCCGGAGCGATTTGGTTCCCGATTTGTGGGAAGCCTGCACTGCCCGTTTTGCGACATGGACGGTCGACGCTCTGATTCGGAGCGATTTGGTTCCCGATTTATGGGAAGCCTGCACTGCCCGTTTTGCGACATGGACGGTCGACGCTCTGATCCGGAGCGATTTGGTTCCCGATTGTGGGAAGCCTGCACTGCCCGTTTTGCGACATGGACGGTCGACGCTCTATTTGACTTGCTCTGCTTCCTGCAGTGTCAGGGGTGAACTTGACTTGCTCCGCTTCTTGCGGTGTCGAGATTGGATTCTGACTTGCTCCGCTTTCTGCGGTGTCGGAGTTGAAGTTGACTTGTTGATTGTGATTTGGGTTGACATCAGCATCGCTATACTGGAATATGGTACCAGGAGCGAATCATCATCTGTCTTTGAGAGGATTTTGGTATTGGTTTTTTGTCGGCATCTGCATTGCTGCACTGGAATAATGCCAGGAGCAACTCATCATTTGCCCCGTGAGGATTTGGGAATTGGTTTTTGTTTGGCATCTGCATTGCTGCACTGGAATAATGTCAGGAGCAACTCATTATTTGCCCCGGGAGGATTTGGGAATTGGTTTTTGTTTGGCATCTGCATTGCTGCACTGGAATAATATCAGGAGCAACTCATCATTTGCCCCGGAAGGATTTGTGAATTGGTGGCTTAGGAGACAGGTTTAGATCCCTATCGCCTAAGGCTTATCAATTTTATGGGCCGTAAGGGTTTCATAAAAGCATTTTCTCCCTACGAGTCGAAAGAATCTCGTAGGTGTTTTTTTTATCCTTAGGAGTCGTGGGGACTCCTAAGTGTGTTGCTCCTTTGTGAGTCGTAAGGATATCACGCGGGAATTTTCTCCTCACAAAGTCGAGAGGACTCTGCAAGTGCATTGCATTTCTTTTTTACGAGTTTGCGCCATTTCGGGTTTTCATAAACTCGCCGGCAGTCCTGCTATTTTTACTCACGGAGCCCTTTCGGGTTTTCATCCGTGCCCCTTTTGCTTGTGGACATACCATTTTTTTATTTTTTTTATTATTATTTTTTTTTGGATTTTGAATGTGGTCTCACCGGTAGGACTCGGAAGAGATTGGGATTGTTTTACGCCCGTGGATTGTATACGGTTTTGCAGGATGTATGATCTAGACCGTAGGTTCAGACAAATTTCGGGACTTTGTTGGCGTCTACATCGCTGCACTAGAATATAGTACCAGGAGCGACTCATCATTCACCACTTGGGGTATGGGATTTGGAATTTGGTTGGCGTCTGCATCGCTGCACTGGAATATGGTACCAGGAGCGACTCATCATTCGCCACTCGGGGATTGGGATTTGGAATTTGATTGGCGTCTACATCGCTACACTGGAATATGGTACTAGGAGCGACTCATCATTCGCCACTTGGGGGTTGGGGAGTGATGGCTTAGGAGATAGGTTTAGATCCCTATCACCTAAGACTTTTCAATTTTATGGGCCGTGAGGGTCCCATAAAAGCATTTTCTCCCTGCGAGTCGTAAGGATCTCGCAGGTGTATTTTCTACTTAGGAGTCGTGGGGACTCCTAAGTGTGTTTTTCCTTCGTGAGTCGTAAGGATCCCACGAAGGTTTGTTCTCCTCATGCATCGTGAGGACACATGAGTGGGTCTTTCCAATGGACCATAATTCCAAGGGCGGGGACTAACCGCTGGACTGGTGATTGCAGTGGGGCATGAGTGTGATGAGAATTATTTGAACCCGTGGATTGTATACGGTAGTCAATTTGGGGACTAACCGTAGGGCCGGGAGAATTTTGGGAATTTGAATTTCGGTTGGCGTCTGCATCGCTGCACTGGAATATGGTACCAGGAGCGACTCATCATTCGCCGTTTTTTTTTACCGCTATTGCTCTATCATTTCAGCTTTTCTTATCGCGAATATCGCGATTGCCCCATCATTTCGGCTTTTATTCGCGGTTGCCCCATCATTTCGGCTTTTCTTTATTTTTCTTTTATTTACACTTTTTTTTGTTTATTCACATATATATATATTTTTTACATTCCCAGTTTAACGACTTAGAGGTCGACTTTTCCCAGTTTAACGACGTGGTGGTCAATCATTCCCAGTTTAACGACGTGGTGGTCAGCGGGTGTTCCCAGTTTAACGATGTGGTGGTTCTTTTTGCTTATCCCAGCTCCTTGAATTTTGATCTTGGCGGAGCTGTGTTGATGACCGTAGCTCTGTGGCTTGCCGATACATCAGAGGACTGTGAGGTTTTTCCAAGCTTGTATTGGTCCTCTGCCCAATCTTTGAAAACACAGCAGTCTTCAATGGTATGACTCAGCACCCTATGGTATGGGCAGTATATAGGATTGCCGGTCATATTCATTTCATGTGGCCTTTTCGGAATAGGAAGTTGCAGACCGTTGTTCAAGGCTCTCTCGAATATATTGCGGACCTCATCCCTCCTGAAGGAGTACACCTTCTTCTTTCTCTCCATTAGAGTAGGTGCCCTTACTGATGCTGGTTCTTGAGGACGATCAGTCTTTGGTTTGCCCTTTTCAGATAATGGCACATGTCTGAGAGAATCAAGTTCCCGAAGAGCTCCAGTCTCCATTTGTATGAAATCGGCGGTCGTAGCTTGACTGTTTGCTAACACGCCTTTAGACAGTTCTATCTCTCCCGTCTTGTATTTCCTTTCGACCCAATCTTTGAAGACGAAGCAGTCCTCAATGGCATGACTTATCACTCTGTGATAGGGGCAATATTTTGGGTCGTCGGTTATATTCGCTTCTTGCGGTCTCTTTGATTCTGGCAGTTGCAGATTGTTTCTTAGGGCGTCTTTGAATATTTTACGGATTTTGTCCCTTCTGAAGGAATAGACCTTATCCAGCTTCTCTTTCAGTGGAGATTCTCCTCGAGTGTATGTATCAGAGGGACTGGAGGCTGATCGCGACCGTTTTTCGTGAAGGCGCTCCACTCTTAGGTTGAAAGGGATATCAGTTGGCTGCCTTCGGATATCAACCCCTACCTCGTGAACCAACATTTGATTCTGCTGTAATTGCAATCGGGCGACTTGGTTCACGAGATCTGCCACAACGTTTGCCAGCTCGTCGACTTTAGAATGGACCTCGGCCATCTTCTTATCCCTGTCCTGAAATTGCCTTTGAAGCCATTGGAATAATGCTTGTTCTGTAGTTCCGGCTATGACAACCGGGTCATCTTTATTGCCTGAGCTCAATTCCGCAGGAACCACGGGCTCCTCTGGCTTATCAGCCGGAGCGGGCTCTTCATCACTTAGATCAAGTTGATGCTGGGTAGCATCAATCATATCATCACCATGGCTGTGAAGAAGAGGAGGATTTGTTTCTTCATGTCCGACCATATAGACAGTGCGAACCACATACCCAGCTATCTCTTTATCTTTGGCGGTTGATTTCGCGGAGCGGTCCAGGCTTTGGAAGTTCATAAATTTTAACATGGCCAGAGCCCTAGCCCTTTTGTTGGCTCTGTATCTGAGCCGCTTCTGCCTCAGCTTCTCTGCCTTGAGCGATTGGCAGGCTTCTGCTCTTCGGGAAGCCGCCATAGGCTGAGTGATGGGGATGCTTGAGAAGACACCCAATCGAGCAATTGTCAGAGGCACCGCTGGAGCTTGCCTGAGATGCCTTGTTGCTTTGCTGGTGTTGATGGCCTTGCCCCCAGCTGGGGCCAAGGAAAGTCGTTCAAACACCGACTTGCGTTTGAGTTGGGGCATCTTCGAGACCACCACATTTGGCCCCTTGCCTTTCGAGACCGGCTTGTTTGTTGCCGGGCCTTGAGGTGCAGGGATGGCATTAGCCGAGACAAACAGAATAGACCCAAATTGTAGCAGCGGTTCTTCCCACTGTCGTCCGAGACTTGCCGGGAGGACCGTCCTGGAGTCCATCTTCATCGTGTAAGAGATGGGAGCTGAGTTCATCTTTGGAGACATTGTTGAGAAGTGATTGCTTGAAAACCTGCATGAAAGAGCATTATTTAAGAATAAATATAGGTATGTATACTGACTGAGTTCGCATGAACGTTAAACCCGAATTATGGGAGGAGAGATTGGTCCTACTGGGCGTGCCAGAATCTGTAGGGTGTTTTTCGTCACCTCATTGAGATGGGGAATAAGCGCACGCTTGTCAGGCGCATTACAGATTCCCCCTGCCAAGGGTAGGCCGGGGTTTAATGATTGTAGGGATCCGAATCTCCGGCAGCCGCGGACTAAGCTTCCGTTATTTACCCTTCGCCTTTGGAGCGAGGGAACCTCCGATTGACGGGTTAAACTGGTCATGCGGACTCAATGTGCAGTGTTGTGTTTTGAAGGGGTTTTGGATATATCGGGGGCCCCGCAGAGTTTTTACGGGGGTCCCGCTATCCGGATAGCGGGCTGGGGTCAAGGGGGCGAGCAGCCCCCTTGCGGGGTGCGGGGCAGCGCCCCGTTAGAAATTTTTTTCTAACAGGGACAGTGTCGTGGAGTATGTATGTGTGTACATATGTATACATATGCATATATGTATGTATATATATAAAAAGGGGGGAAAAGGTATCCAAAGGATGCGTGGGGCCAGCGCTCTAAGCGCAAGAGCGCTAGCGCGCCACGTGTCAGCACGTAGGCGCTCGGGCGCTAGCGCACTGAGCGCTAGCGCGCCATATGTCAGCACGTGGGTGCTCGGGCGCTAGCGCTCTGAGCGCAAGAGCGCTAGCGCACTGAGCGCTAGCGCGCCACGTGTCAACACATGGGCGCTCGGGCGCTAGCGCTTTGGGCGCTAGCGCTCTGAGCGCAAGAGTGCTAACGCTTGGAGCGCTAGCGCGCCAAGTGTCAACACGTGGGCGCTCGAGCGCTAGCGCTTTGGGCGTTAGCGCTCTGAGCGCTAGCGCGCCACGTGTCAGCACGTGGGCGCTCGGGCGCTAGCGCTCTGGGTGCAAAAGCGCTAGCGCTTTGAGCGCTAGCGCACCACGTGTCAGCACGTGGGCGCTCGAGCAGCAAAATGGACTTGGTCCCTGCAATGGGAGTTGTACTCCCAGAAAGAAGCACTTATTATTCTGTATATATATATATATATATATATATATATATATATATATATATATATAAACTCCTAAGATGTTTTGAAGCTGATGAAGGGCTTCTCCCCTTGAGCCCTAGTTCTTTCCCAAAGTGGGGTTTCTGGAGATGGGTCTCCTTCTTCTTCCTTTGTTGGCCGGATCTTGAAGATCAAGAGATATGAGATCTAAAAATCTCTCCTTTCTGAGATCTGATGGCAGATCTGAGTTCCCCTTTGTGGGTTTTGTGGTGAAAAACCATTTAGTTTTGGAAAAGAAAGACTAAAACTCTTAATTTAATTCAAAAGAAATGAGAAGGTTTAGAACCTTGGAGAAGGAGCAAGAGGCACAAAGAACCCTATTTTTTTGGGGAATGAAAATTTTTCTTAGAATTTTCATCATGTTGCCTTTTATAGGCTTACATATTTGCATATAGCCCCTTGGGCATTACAAAATGGTATTTTGCCCATCCCATGGCTCATGTGCCATTTCGTTTTGCACATAAGCCATGAGCTTACAAAAATTTGGCTTTATGCCCATAAAAAAATACATCAAAATTATTTTTTACATGATTTGCAAGGGGAGGCCGGCCACTTCATGTTCCGGCTCGACTCGGGCATGGGCCTACTTGATCTGGATTTAGGCCCACCTGGCTTGGGGTTGACCTTGAATTTGACTTGGTCAACCGGGGTGCAATTTTCGACCCCAACACTCGTGAAGAATCGCTTCCGTAGAAGCCTCTGGTCCGGGATGCTCGCTTGGGTTCTCCCTTGTCCAATTCTTTTGTTCGTAATGGCGGCCTGTATATCCCTATGAAATCCGCTCTGACTCAACTGGCCAATGTGCGTAAGAGGCCGCATATCCATCGAACTCTTCCCTCGCCATGTAGCACTTGGAAATGAGGGTCACCAGGACCGACAGTAGGGGTTTCTTCTGAGCTACTCCCTCTAGGATCGTACTAAACAATTGGGCCACAATACAAAAGTGGTGATCTTTTTCCATTAATAATGAACGATATGCCCTACTCCAGCCGGGAAGGAGGAAACACGGCCAATAACCCTGATGTTGTGGTTTGCCTATCGACAAACCGTAAACATATTCCGATACATCTGCTCAGGGTTTAACCCCTTGTCCTTCAATTCTACGAAATCGCCTAAAAGAGATCGATAAACAGCCAACTCGCTTGCATGTTGATTTCCAGGCCTCACCGGAATGTTGGTTACTCTCAAGATCATTTCCGGTTGAAAAATTCTTCGTCTTCCTCGAAAGAAAAATTCAACATATTCTGATATGGGCTCGCCATTTCTCAAAGTATCATAGAAATTCTCATCCAAATCTCTTATTGCAAAGAGATCGTCGCTGTTATAAACTAGGAAATCCTACCCCTTTTTGACGAATTTCATCGTAAAAATACTCCCCGAACGTTTCATCAGAGAAGATATCAAAAATATTATTTTCACACTCGAAAGCCACCATATTTAAACATGACAGATTTTGTATATAATTTCGAACAGAAAAAGAGATGATCTTACAGGGAAAAATCTCGTCGAGATAGGGGATGCTCTGGCCGCAATTTGCAGCCCTGAGGAATTTTTCGGCGGCCGAACTAAGGATTTGGGGGTGGATCTTGGGAGAGGAGGTTGGGAAAGAAGAAAGGGTTGTGTGGTTTGGGCAAAAACTGAGATGGAGTCTCGGCTCAGGTATGAGGGTGTTTTTAATGGCAGTTTTCAATTAAGCCCCCTCCCCCCCCCGCCCCCAAAAAAAAGTAATTTAAAACCAACAAAAATTTACAAAAAAACTCAAAAGAGGAAAAACTTGTATATACAAGATGTGGACATGTGATTAATCAAGATAATGCGGCTCATGCAAAAACATGAGCTCCCCCATTTCCGCTGGCATTTCTAAGAATGGCTTCAGACGCTGGCCATTGACTTTAAAAGTGTTGCCAGAGTGTGGATCTTCAATATTGACTACACCATGCGGAAAAATGGTGCGTACAAGAAACAGACCAGTCCATCGCGACTTCAATTTCCCTGAAAATAGATAAAGTCTGGAATTGTGTAGTAGAACCTTTTGGCCTACTGTGAAAGTTTTTTGGAGAATCGCCCTGTCATCAAAGACTTTTGTCTTTTCCTTGTAGAGTTTGGCGTTCTTATACGCATCGTTGTGTATCTCATCGAGCTCATTCAGTTGAAGTTTTTGTGCCTCACCGGCCTTTTCTAGGTCGACATTGAGCTGTTTGATTGCCCAGAATGCACAGTGTTCCAATTCAACAGGCAGATGACACGCTTTGCCGAAGATGAGTCGGTATGGAGACATACTGTTCAGTCGAAAATATCGCACATTTGATATAACATTTTCCTTACTTTTCTTAAATATCTAAAAGTGTTTATTATAAATATAGAACACATTTGGGTTTATTTACAAAATACTATTTACCATATATTTATATATTATAATTAACATTATGAAGGAAAATATATGCATATAATATTTATATAATATTTTTTATTTTGCATATCATATCAAATATTCTAATCAAGATTCTTTAAAAGATATAACAACATATAAATGGTTAGAATAATATCTCTATAACACATATTACTAATATTATTCATGGAGATATTGTGCAAGATCTAGCTCAGATCAGGAGATCGGGATGTCGGGAATCAAAAATCTGCCGATGAAATTTAATTAAATCAAAAAATCAATACTGGCAGAGACTCAGAGAATATTTCAGGAATCCAGACATCACATAAATCTCCACGTGTCACTATGAGAAGGACCTAGAAGTTTGGAACCATGATCTCTCCAATCCACCGCGCTTCTGCGGCCAAATCATGCTAAGTGCGGTGGATCCACGGCATTATTGAGGAATTAGGGTGTGGGATTTTGTGCGTAGGATCTTCTCAACAAACCCTAATACTTGGGATCTAGGGTTTCTGCTGCCAGGGCTATATAATTGACCGAGGGCTAAAGTTAAGAATCATCAATCTTTTACACAAAGCAAATCACCGTCAAAGAACAAGTGATCCACGACAGGTCCGCGATTCGACGTGATAAGACGACGTAAAATTTGACGGAGCATCTACTTCCTACGAGGCAGAGATCGAGAGCAACTTCTTCTTCCACTTGTAATTTAAACTCGAAGGTTTTGTAATTGTGAAGTTGATTAATAAAGGTAGATTATTAGATTAATTGTTTAACATCTAATTTCTGTATTATGATCTCTTTCTCTATCCGTTCTTCTTCTATCTCTATCATGCGTGAGTAATTCTCCGCTTGATAGGGTTCGTAGGATTAGGGTAGAACAATAGATGAGAAAATATTTTAACTTCTTTTAAGTATTATGAAGTTTATAAACTTTAGCAAAAGAATCGTTAACATCCAAATCGGTTGCACTACCAATTTATTGCAAGTCTCGACCGCGATCTGAGATTAGATTAACAATTGTTTTGTTAAGAGCTAGACATGAATAGAGATCAATGAAAGTACAAGGGTCAATAGTGTGGAAACCCTAGTTTCTTCCAAGAACCCTAATCCTCATTCATCACTATCAATCTAGTTTTAAATCTATCAATAGATAAAATGAGTAATCTTTATTAGTCATCCATGACTGCTAAATCCTAAAGAACTCTACAAGCCCTCTTCTTATAAAATCTACATCCGTATTTAAACTAGATCTGTATTCTACATCCGTGTTTCACGTAGATCTAGGAACTATTCTTCACTATTCTTTATTCTTCTATTCTTCTTTTTTTTCAACACGTCTAAAGTAAGATTAAAATGTTAGTGTTTATGCCCTAGAAGGCCATTACTGTATCATACTAGTTTGTATATTACTTAATGGAAGCTTGGGATATTCACATGTATATAACAGTCTTGCTAAACATGGTAGTATGCTACTTGGTTTTTCTATCTTAATATGTGAGTGTACGTATTGATAGAGCTCTTAGGATCTTGCTTGTCTACCAGCGTTGTGATGGCAGTCACACTAGTGGGGGCTGGGTAGTCTACAAGCACATCCTTATTCAGGTCCCTGGTCGTTGGATTATCGAGACAGAGCATCGATACTCCGGAGTAGACTAGTGTGTACGCTTCTCATCCCAGTTGGGGAGATGGTCTGTCCCACAGCCGTCAGTACGTCGTACTGGAGATAGTATGCAGGTGCTCGTTAGGTTACGGGTACACCGGACAGGACTCACAGGGAACTGTTGGTTGGTTTGATACCAGTCGTCAGTGAGCAGTTCCCAGGTGACATGAGTACAGCATAGTCCGCAGACTTAACACTGCTACTTCGCCTCAAGTGTGTCCCACTGTTCTTAGATTGCTACCCTACCACGGCTCAAAGGAGTCGTGCAAACAGGTAGCAGTTGGGTGCAGTCCCGAGCACTTGGAGGCAGTGGCGGTTAGATAGGATTCGTCCCTCCCGGTATTGGGAGTAGATATCGCGCTGTGTCAGAGAGCCATTACGCAAAGTCCCTGGCCAGGGCAAGCGAGATTTACTGGTAGGTTCCAGTAGTTTCTCAGGGTGTAATGGGCTTCACTCCGACACGACTTATACCGCTATTAGGGGACTGACGCTTGCCGCCCCCTAGGCCCGATATGCGATAGTCTTGGACGAATGGACCGGACTGTATGGAGATTGTCACAGCAGACTCAGTAGGAGTTCGGATGGGTTTCCTCATCGGCCTTCTTATCGACAACTACCTGGGGACCGTTACGTACAGCTAGTGCCGCTTGCGGTCTGTGGTTAAACCCACTGCCAGCGTAGTAGTCGAGTCTCTAGAGTCCCACACAGAGAGTTTCCTACTCCAGGCGAAACGATATAGAGGTCGTATGGTTTTACGACAAAGGGTTCGGACGCGTATGTGTGTTTACACACTTACGTCGTTTGGACAGTTTTTACCAGTCGGCTTTGGTTTAAGCCAGTTACTGGTATCCGGTTATTGGATTTATACAGTCTAAAGTTTTTCCGTATTTTTACGGATCGGAGGGGCGTTCTCGTAATTGTGCGAGAAGCTTCTAGAATATGGTGACTAAGGAGGGTTATGTGTCATATACATTGAATGAGTTATATGAGTCATGAGGGTGATTCATTCATCTCATTAATGCACATTTATTGCTTAATGACTCATGCTAATGAATCACCACTTGATATTTTATGAAGCATGATTATTCATCACTCTTTATTCTTTTCTTCTTATTAGAAAATGCTTCATATCTATTATGATACTCATAACTTTATTCATATATCATTCTCACATTCTCTCTCCTCAAGCTCTCCATCTTCAAAGACTAATCCTCCCTTCTCATGAGTTGAGTACAAGGGTTAGTAAGACTAATCAATCCATAACCATCACTCTATTTCATCCTAGCTTCTTTGATTAGCAATCCAAGAAGGTTAGTTGCCTCAAGTTTAGAGGTTTAGCTTGGAGTTTTGCTCTCGGGTGGATCGTCTACTACCTAGAGAAGGCCGAGGAGGACAAGGAGATCGTAAAGACGAAGGAGTTGGTTCATTAGGTATAATCCCTAAACACAGTAGTTTAGAAACACTTTGTGTTTGGTTATTTATAGTTTAGCTTCGATTCAAGCGGTTAGTCGATGTTCGTTCACTAAACAAGATCGTTTTTGAAAATTCCGCCTCCCCACAAGTTCTGGGGTGTAGTACATCGACTTACAGTGGTATCAGAGCCTCGCTAAACAATAAATAACTTAATTGCAAATTTGTACGAATTTCGAACGGAAAAACGAAGCCGGAAAACCCTAAAACTGTCAAGTTTCTGTCGAAATTTAAATGAAGTCCAAAAATTTTTCAGGGTTGCTCAGAAAGCTTGAAAAGGGTCCAGGAGAACACCCATGAAATTTGAGCCCATGAATCGGCTAAAGAGCCGCGGAAGCGCGGCGGATCCCTACCGATCCGCCGCTGTTCCGCGGCCGAGTTGCCGAGTCATGGACTCATTTTTCATGTGTGGGTCCTCTCTGGTATTTGGTGTTTTCTGGAATATTTTAATTTTGCTCAGGTTTCCAGTTTACAGAGCAGTTTTTGGAGCAATATTAAAGGCGTTTAATCGATCGAAATTGTACAGTATTTGCATATTGGATTATATCTGTGATTGATAAATGTGTTCGTAAACCTCCCCTAACTGCTAGTATGTCGGTTGGCAGGGGGTTGCACATTTCTGTAATGGTTATATCTGTTTGTGCATATGAACTGTATTGGACTGTTGTGGTGTATAGACGGGGTTTAGCAATGGGTTATTTTTTAATTCATTTGTTGTAAATGTAATTTGTTGTAATATTATTTTTGCGGGGCACATCCAGGTTGCGGTTGTAGCCACCGTTGTATTATTTCATTTTACTGTTTTTGCTCCTAGGACTGACCCAAGGTGGGGTACACAAACTGCTGGGCGAGTAGTTTGCCGTACCTGTAGGGGTCGAGGGTGGGGTAACGGCTATTCATCACAACTGTGTAATCTGTCTTTTCTTGCAGGCTCAAAAGAAATACAGATTGCTTGCAAATCCAATATTGTTTATCTGTGTTCTGGAATGTATATCATTGCGTCAGACGAATGTAAAATATCTATATATATGATAGCTATTTAGACGTCACTTATGTTTTACACCCGCGCTAGCCCAGCCCCCGCTCTGTCGTTAGTTAAGTAACCTAACGGGTGATGACGGGACCCCGTGGCGAATGCGGATGGCATAAGAGGACGTTGTATTTTCGTTGTTTTCTGCAATGATAGGTTAATGATGGGACGCATTATCTATAATGCAAAGAAAAACAAACCAAAGTTTAAATCGTTGGAACATTTTAAAAGAAATCACTCGGTTAATTTTAAAAACAGATATTTTTAAATGCGGAGCTTTAACCACTCCTTTTAAAAGCTATCAGGTTCCTTCGGTTATATCAAGTTCACTACGTTCACGGTTTCGCCAAAACCAGTCGTAGCCCTCCGTCATTTCATCTGGGTATTCAGTAGTATTCAAGCTATGTATTTTGACCAACGCCAAGGCATAGTGTTTGGTAGCTGCTGGGTATTCATTTGTTGCATAGATAGATGAGTTAGTTTGGGACAGTCGTATGATCATTTTGGCCAACGTCAAGGATATGTACGGATGGGTTCAAATTAACAAGATAATGAAGGGCAGAACTTGACATGTGACTTATGATATTTTGACCAACGCCAAGGTCATAAGAGCATGGGGCAAAAATATATATCGGGAATTTCTAAAGAAACTGAAATTTGCAAAGAGATGCATACCATTTGGAGTTTGATGAATGTTGGTAGCACTCCTTCAACATTATCATACGATGATATTTGGATCCCGATCCTACTGTGAGTATATGCTACTTATCAGGATATTCGCCACTTAACGATCAATGCTATAAACCTAGTAGGTGTTCAGAAAAGTGTCAGCGGGGTTACGCCCCCAGAGAAAAGAGGTTATTTAATTAAGGAACTTCGCGAAAGCGTTGGAAAACCTCCCTCGAAGTATCGACACTGGCCTGGCTGAACGGTTAAGCAAGTATTGTACGGTGAGAATAGTCCTGGCTAATTCTTCTTTTATGGTTTGAGGAAGGATTCGAGAAACAGTGGGAGCCATCCAGTTTAGATAAACTAAAAACCACTCTAAACTTGCAAGAGCATCATGCTAAAGAGTTTTCTTCTCTCTCTCCTAATTGCAGCGACCCTGAAAATGACTGGACTTAAGTTACTTTTAGAGAAAAATATACTGACAGGGCCAAACTATAAAGATTGGCTGCGGAATGTCAAAATGGCCTTGACCTATGACAAATTGGGGTACATCCTCACCGCTACGGCACCTGCTGTCCCTGGTCCCAAATCCAGCAATGCGGATAAGGAAATCCGCAAAACCTGGGATTTAGATTGCGCGAGAGCCAAGTGCATCGTGCTTGCCTCAATGAACAATGAACATCAGAGGAGGCACGAGGATATGTCCCTAGATGGCATATTTCTCCATACAAAGGAACTTTATGGAGAGCAATCTCGTATAGCAAGATACGAGACCTCTAAGAACTTGTTTCGAGCGAGGTTGGCTGTCGGGTCATCAGTAGGTGAACATGTCCTAAAGATGATCGGCTATATTGAAGAGCTCGCAGACCTTGGGACGACTTTGGATAATGAGCTCTATACAGACCTTATTCTCCAGTCTCTTCCTCCCACCTACGCCCAGTTTATCCTCAACTTCAATCTTCAAGGAAAAGAAGTTGAACTTGCGGAACTCCTGAACATGTTAAGGAGTGCAGAGGGCACCTTGCAGAAGGCAAGGGAAACACCCGCTATGTTTGTTGGCGGTGCATCTTCTTCCGGGTCCAAGGCTAGGGCCAAAGGAAGGAAGAAGAAGGCCGCACCCAAACCTAGAGGAGGTGTTAGTAAGGTGGGAAAGAAGGGAAAGAAAAAGATAGCAGTACCGATAGTTGGCCAGGATGAGTGCTTCCATTGTCACAGGAAAGGGCACTGGAAGAAGGATTGCAAGGCGTGGAACGCCAAGAACCAGGAACCGAAGCAAGCTGTGGCTTCGACTTCAGGTGTGTTTGTAATTGAGAATTGTCTGTCGATCAACTCTACTTCCTGGGTATTGGATACCGGATCAGGATCTCATATTTGCAATTCATTGCAGGCACTGAGAAACCGTAGAGTGCTGAAGGAAGGTGATATGATCCTCAGGGTTGCTAACGGAGCTAGCGTAGGAGCTGCGTCCGTCGGGGATTATCACCTAGGATTGACGAGTGGACACATTTTGGTTTTACATAACTGTTATTTTGTACCAAGCTTAACGTGTAATATCATATCAGTTTCCTTGTTATCAAATAAAGGTTATGATTTCACGTTTGTAAGAGATGTTGTTAACATCCACCTTAATCATGGTTTGATTGGGTCCGGTACTCTAAATAACGGCATATATGTTTTAAACCAACTCCAAATTTTCAATGTCCAGAACACACTAAAAAGAAAGTCTCCAGATTTAAATAAAGCTTTCTTATGGCATTGTAGACTGGGTCACATCAATGAGAGAAGGCTGACTAAGTTGCATAGAGAAGGATATTTGGACACGTTCGAATATCAAACTTATGACACTTGTCAATCCTGTCTCAAAGAAAAGATGACAAAGACTCCATTTACTGGACAAGGAGTAAGAGCGAGCGAGCTCTTAGGACTCATACACAGTGATGTATGCGGTCCAATGTCTACACATGCGAGAGGTGGTTATTCCTACTTCATTACTTTTACAGATGATTTCTCTAGGTTTGGACATGTCTTCTTGATGAAGCATAAATCCGAAGCCTTTGAGAAATTCAAGGAATACAAGAGTGAAGCGGAAAACCAAACAGGCAAAAGTATTAAGACACTGAGATCTGATCGAGGTGGAGAATACTTAAGTGCCGAGTTCCTAGGTTACCTAAAAGAGAAAGGAATTCTCTCTCAGCTTACTCCTCCGTACACTCCACAGCACAACGGTGTATCGGAGAGACGGAATCGAACCCTATTGGATATGGTATGATCCATGATGAGTAATGCTGAGTTACCGCGATCTTTCTGGGGATATGCGCTAGAATCAGCGATACATCTTTTGAACAGAGTTCCAACCAAGACTGTGCCTACCACACCATATCAGATGTGGAGTGGGAAGAAACCCTATCTTCAGTATCTGAAAATATGGGGATGTCCAGCTTTTGTTAAAAAGCAGCATGTGGACAAGCTCGAGGCACGATCAGTAAAGTGTCAGTTTGTGGGATATCCAAAGAACTCCAAGGGGTATCTATTCTATTACGCAGAGGAACAAAAGGTGTTTGTTTCTCGTAATGCCCATTTTCTAGAATATCAGTTTTTAGAAAAGGAAATAAGTGGGAGCGAAATAGAACTGGAAGAAATTCCAGAACCACAAACTGCTACTGAAAGTTTGGTAGAACCAGAGGTTCAAGAAGAACAGAACATTCCCGCACCCCTCCGCAGGAGTAGTAGGCCGTCTCATCCGCCTGAGAGATACTACGGTTTTCTCATAGATGGGGATAGAGAGGATTGCATCATAGATGATGATGAACCTACTGACTTCCAGCAGGCCATCCAGAGCGGCGACTCGGTACGATAGCTAGATGCAATGCGGACCGAGATGGAATCCATGTACACCAACAAAGTATGGACTTTGGACTTTGCTCCAGATGGGGTAAAACCCATAGGATGCAAATGGATCTTCAAGAAAAAGATTGGTGTAGATGGACAGGTGGAAACCTATAAGGCTAGACTTGTTGCAAAGGGTTTTCGTCAAAGACCTGGTTTGGACTATGACGAAACTTTTTCTCCAGTGGCTATGCTCAAATCCATTCGGGTCCTTCTTTCTATTGCTGCCTTCCATGATTATGAAATCTGGCAGATGGACGTAAAGACGGCTTTTCTGAATGGAAATTTAGAAGAGAGCGTCTATATGAATCAGCCAGAGGGTTTCAATCAGAGTGGGAGCAGCGGGAAAGTATGCAAGCTGCTTAAGTCTATTTATGGACTAAAGCAGGCATCGCGGAGTTGGAACATCTGTTTTGATGAGACAGTCAAAGAATATGACTTTATCAAAAATCCAGATGAACCGTGCATATATAGTAAAGTTGTAGCCAGAAGTGTCGTATTCCTCGTCTTGTACGTGGATGACATTCTATTGATAGGAAATGACATTCCTATGCTACAATCTGTCAAAGGATTCTTGTCACACAGGTTCTCCATGAAAGACCTGGGTGATGCCTCGTACATTCTGGGGATCCGGATCTATCGTGATAGATCCAAGAGGATGTTGGGACTTTCGCAGTCCAGGTATATCGACACTGTACTGAAAATCTTCAGTATGGAAGATTCTAAGCGCGGTAATCTACCGGCTTGTCACGGAATCACCCTTTCCAAAGAGATGTCTCCCAAGACTGATTTGGAAAGGGAACGCATGTCTATTATACCCTACGCTTCTGCGGTAGGCTCTATAATGTATGCGATGTTGTGCACCAGACCAGATGTAGCTTACGCACTGAGCGTGGTAAGCCGGTATCAGTCAGACCCAGGGGAGAAACACTGGATAGCAGTAAAGAACATTCTCAAGTACCTGAGGAGGACTAAGGAGATGTTCTTGGTTTACGGCGGAAAAGACCTTAGGTTGGAGGCCTTTGCTGATTCCGGCTTCCAGAGTGATAAGGACGATTCCAAGTCCATGTCGGGTTATGTCTTTACCCTCAATGGAGGGGCTGTGTGCTGGAAGAGCTCCAAGCAAGACACCGTTGCTGACTCGACGATGGAAGCGGAGTATATAGCTGCTTGCGATGCCGCAAAAGAAGCAGTCTGGATGAAGAAGTTCCTAACAGAACTTCAGGTGGTTCCTACCATAGTTGATCCAATACCTCTGTATTGCGACAACAACGGAGCTATAGCTTTAGCGAAGGAACCAAGGTCCCATCAGAAGTCCAGACACATCTTAAGGCGGTATCACCTGATCAGGGAGATCATTGATCGTCAGGAGATCGAGGTTCGGAGAGTTGCTTCTGAAGAGAACATTGCTGATCCATTCACAAAGGCCCTACCTCAGATTCAGTTCGAGAGGCTACTCGAGATCATCGGTCTACGATATGCCAGTACATGGCCCTAGTGCAAGTGGGAGATTGTTAGTGTTTATGCCCTAGAAGGCCATTACTGTATCATACTAGTTTGTATATTACTTAATGGAAGCTTGGGATATTCACATGTATATAACAGTCTTGCTAAACATGGTAGTATGCTACTTGGTTTTTCTATCTTAATATGTGAGTGTACGTATTGATAGAGCTCTTAGGATCTTGCTTGTCTACCAGCGTTGTGATGGCAGTCACACTAGTGGGGGCTGGGTAGTCTACAAGCACATCCTTATTCAGGTCCCTGGTCGTTGGATTATCGAGACAGAGCATCGATACTCCGGAGTAGACTAGTGTGTACGCTTCTCATCCCAGTTGGGGAGATGGTCTGTCCCACAGCCGTCAGTACGTCGTACTGGAGATAGTATGCAGGTGCTCGTTAGGTTACGGGTACACCGGACAGGACTCACAGGGAACTGTTGGTTGGTTTGATACCAGTCGTCAGTGAGCAGTTCCCAGGTGACATGAGTACAGCATAGTCCGCAGACTTAACACTGCTACTTCGCCTCAAGTGTATCCCACTGTTCTTAGATTGCTACCCTACCACGGCTCAAAGGAGTCGTGCAAACAGGTAGCAGTTGGGTGCAGTCCCGAGCACTTGGAGGCAGTGGCGGTTAGACAGGATTCGTCCCTCCCGGTATTGGGAGTAGATATCGCGCTGTGTCAGAGAGCCATTACGCAAAGTCCCTGGCCAGGGCAAGCGAGATTTACTGGTAGGTTCCAGTAGTTTCTCAGGGTGTAATGGGCTTCACTCCGACACGACTTATACCGCTATTAGGGGACTGACGCTTGCCGCCCCCTAGGCCCGATATGCGATAGTCTTGGACGAACGGACCGGACTGTATGGAGATTGTCACAGCAGACTCAGTAGGAGTTCGGATGGGTTTCCTCATCGGCCTTCTTATCGACAACTACCTGGGGACCGTTACGTACAGCTAGTGCCGCTTGCGGTCTGTGGTTAAACCCACTGCCAGCGTAGTAGTCGAGTCTCTAGAGTCCCACACAGAGAGTTTCCTACTCCAGGCGAAACGATATAGAGGTCGTATGGTTTTACAACAAAGGGTTCGGACGCGTATGTGTGTTTACACACTTACGTCGTTTGGACAGTTTTTACCAGTCGGCTTTGGTTTAAGCCAGTTACTGGTATCCGGTTATTGGATTTATACAGTCTAAAGTTTTTCCGTATTTTTACAGATCGGAGGGGCGTTCTCGTAATTGTGCGAGAAGCTTCTAGAAGATGGTGACTAAGGAGAGTTATGTGTCATATACATTGAATGAGTTATATGAGTCATGAGGGTGATTCATTCATCTCATTAATGCATATTTATTGCTTAATGACTCATGCTAATGAATCACCACTTGATATTTTATGAAGCATGATTATTCATCACTCTTTATTCTTTTCTTCTTATTAGAAAATGCTTCATATCTATTATGATACTCATAACTTTATTCATATATCATTCTCACATTCTCTCTCCTCAAGCTCTCCATCTTCAAAGACTAATCCTCCCTTCTCATGAGTTGAGTACAAGGGTTAGTAAGACTAATCAATCCATAACCATCACTCTATTTCATCCTAGCTTCTTTGATTAGCAATCCAAGAAGGTTAGTTGCCTCAAGTTTAGAGGTTTAGCTTGGAGTTTTGCTCTCGGGTGGATCGTCTACTACCTAGAGAAGGCCGAGGAGGACAAGGAGATCGTAAAGACGAAGGAGTTGGTTCATTAGGTATAATCCCTAAACACAGTAGTTTAGAAACACTTTGTGTTTGGTTATTTATAGTTTAGCTTCGATTCAAGCGGTTAGTCGATGTTCGTTCACTAAACAAGATCGTTTTTGAAAATTCCGCCTCCCCACAAGTTCTGGGGTGTAGTACATCGACTTACATAAAAGATTCCACATATTCCTGAGGATGACCCGTACTCATCTCGGCTAGCTACACGTGACACCGTTATTGATTTCGATAAAGGATCTATGTTTTACTAATTCTAGTTTTGGGCTTGCATCAAGGAACAAAAAGCTTCGCCTTTACTGTTATTACTAGAACTCTCTTGAATGATGTCACTAATCAAAAAAAATAAAAAATAGAAAAAATGGCAAAATTCCAATACCCAAACTTGAGAATTGGAGATGTTCACCTCATTCACTAAAAAAGAAAAAAAATAAGGAAATGAAAAGTTAACAATCTTATTTCTCATTCATTAAACATTCTTTCTCATGAGCGAACCTAGCATCTGTTGGGAATCGAGGGCGCAGCGGATGAACGACAATCAACCCTTATGCATCTAAACTTAGATCCCTTTAAAACGAATAACAAAAACTTGAACACACGCAATTAAATAATATAAGGAATTTGGAGGAAAAATGGGAGAGTTTTATTAAAACTTATGAAAAAGAACACCTTACAGAAAATTACAATAACCCTCTCCTTATGATTTCCAATGAGATCTCCTTCTTCTACAAGTTCTCCTTATGACCGTCTTGATCTTTTATGGAGCCGTCTCTCGCCTCTCTTAAACTTTATGATCAAAACAACAACTCTAAATTTTAACTCTAAGATCATATATATATATAGCTCATACAAATCTGAGTTACAATAAAATCCTAGAAATTACAAAACTACCACCCAAAAACTGGTTTTTCGAGATAAAACTCGAACTGGAAATTTGCATTTATCTTCATGAGACGTCTGACCCTATATGGGATAGATGTCTACGCCTTCTATGTTATTTTAACAGAGCGTTGCCAGACGTCTGACCTAATAGGTGCAGATGTCTGGCCCTCTATACCGCGACTGGCCAGAGAACAGGCAGATGTCTGAGCTCATTACATCAAACGCCTGCACTTCCTCTGGAAATTTGGGACTTCATTGCCAGATGTCTGAGCTTATAACTCCAGACATCTGGCCCTTCTTTGGATCTGCAGTCTTGATATACAAGACATCATTCACAACAATCTTCACCTTGGCTTGTATATCCTTATATCCACCTTGAAAACTTGTAGCCTTTGTCTTGTATTCTTTAGGGTTTCCTTAGTCGTTCTCCCCATTTTCCCGGCTGGCACAGCTCCAAAACCTTGAAGCCGCGAACTATTACAATTTTTCCCCAGAATTGCGAAACTATTTTTGTCACAGTCTTTTATCAGAACTGCGAAACTAATGCGACCCTCTTACCAAGATTACCCTTTCTCACACTTAAGTACTTGAATGAAGTCAAAGCTCTCTTGAATTTCTCCGCAGGAATGACCTTCGTTAACATGCCCGCCGGATTCACCTTAGTACCGATTTTGATCAAATCGATCTCCTTTTCGGCCCACTCTCTTATCTTGTGATACCGCATGTCGATGTACTTAGTTCGACTGTGGTATGCCCGATTCTTTATGAGATGAATGGTGTTTTGACTGTCACAAAACAAAGGAAACGATCCTTTATCGAACCCGAACTTTTTAACCACAAGGCCTCCATAAATGCTTCCACTGCCGCTTTGTATTCTGCCTCCGTGGTTGAGTGCGTCATGATATCTTGAAGTATCGACTTCCAACTGATTGGAGATTCTGCAACTGTATAGACATAGCCTGTGAGAGATCTTCTCTTGTCCAAATCACTGGCATAATCTGCATCTATGTATCTTTGCACTGGCTCGATTTATTTTCTGACATGTGAAAGAATAAACCGAGATCCTTAATGCTTTTTAGATACCGAAATATCCACTTCATAGCTTCCCAATGAAGAATTCTTGGATTTGACATGTACCGGCTAAACATATTTACCGCATAGGATATGTTTGGACGTGTGCATACCATAGCATACATCAGTGATCTCACCGCATTTGCATATGGTACACAAGACATCTTTACCTTCTCCTCCGCTGATTTCGGACACTCCTTGGAGGATAGCTTGAAATGACCAGCGATAGGAGTACTCATATGTCTGGAATCCTTCATGTTGAATCTCTCCAACGCCTTCACTATATATCTTCTTTGGGATAGCCAAATCTTTCTAGCCTTCATATCTTGCAAAATCTACATCCCAGGAATCTTCTTTACTTCACTAAATCTTTCATGTCAAATTCTACACTCAATGAAGTTTTGAGCGCCTTTACTTCCGCCAATAGGAGTAAATATATCAAAGACCCATCTTTAAGCCGCTTCGAGTACTGTTGGAGATTCACGATGTCATACTTTTGAAAAGAATATGGTTGAATATTGGATATGTCGGTTTTTGATAAAAAGTTTTGCATGAAATGATTCTCGAGTTATAAAATACCGCAAGTGCACGGTACGTTGACGCAATCCGGCAAGGACAGGTTGATCCTCAGGGAATGGATATTACGACGTTCTTTCGAGTTAGAAACAAAGGTTTTGAGTTTGAGTTTGTCACTTTTTTTTATACAAATGAAGCGATGCAAAGAATAAAATAATATATACGGAAAACTTAAGCTAAGCTTTGGTAAATTGACATATGACGTTACCCTCAACTCTCAACCTTGATTCAATATTCATTTCTAGTTTCTATTTGACTTAAAAAGTATGCCGCATCTAAACCGATTACAAAGTATCATTTTAGCATACGATATCACAATAGGTACAAAAGAAACTACAAATTTCTTAGATTTTAAGATGCAATGTGGATAAAATAAGCTAAGTGAAGTTAGCAAGTATAGAACATATGCTTGTATGGCTACATGTTCAATCTAGCCAGTTCACTACACTTAGCTAAATTTTACCCTCCTTTCTACTTCAATTCTTAATGCGAAAAAAATGATATGTAAAGAAGGAATGAAATATGTGTTAAAAGTTGATTTGCAAGCATTCAAAATAATATATACGATCAAGCAATAACATAATAATATCGCACACATTAAGAAAAGAAGTGCAAAAAATGCTAAGAATTAAGAATGAGGGGTTAGAAGGCAAACCATTCATCAACCTACCTCATCATTGCCTAAGTGAAAACTACTCATACATCATGTAAAAGAAACATAAATGAGCAAATAAAAGAGAATGTGAGAAAAGAAATAAAGAAAAGGTACAAGAACCACAATTTGAACTCAATGAAGCCTTTATTGAAATGGAATCCAAGTACAAGCAAAATGAGTTCAACTATCAAAATCTAATCTTGCAAACTCAAAAATAGAAGTTGTAAGATCAGAGGAAGGCAAAGAACTCAATCAAATCACAAGAACTACAAAATTTTATCAAAAGTGATTACAAGTAGTGAAAATGTACATCCATTCCTCACAAATCGATCTGCTATTTATAGAACTTGAAGAAGCAGAAGTTGCATATACCAATGGATTGACAAGACCACCAGGGACCCACATAAGTTGCACAAGCCAATTTGGCTTTGACATGGCCGCAAATTGCGACCAAAGAGATTAAAATCGCGGCCAAGTTTTGGATACTGGGGCACACCTTTGTTCTATAGTCTTCTGGTCACTTGTTCATCTCCCTATAATTGCAATTTATTGTAATTCACACATGGGTGAAATCTAGAGTAATGAACAGAGAAGACAAATAATCAAATTGCAATGATTCATATTTCAAATAAACTCTTTTTCAAGTACTCATTATCATGCCCACTTGTGCACCCATTTACACAACACCAAGATGGTGTTTTCATACTTGATGCTTTTGGTCAAATCCATGTTGACACTTGTTCACACATGACCATGTTGGACCAAAACAAGAATTATTTTTGTACACAACTCTTTATTTGTTGCAAACTCATTCAATCTGATCTGTATTCTGTCCTGTTTGCAGTTCCGGCTAAAAACCATCGTTTCTGTGCATGTTGTGTACCGTCTCCAGTGTTTTTGCTTGTGTACCTATAATCTGTACTAATGAGCAGACACATATTAGATAGCACTGTTTATTGATAAAATGATAGAAAATGAACGGTATTAAAATGTAATAAATCGTGCCGAACAAATACCCCAAAACTTACCTTTTTGCTCGTCTCGAGCAAAACAAAAATTCCTAACCTCACTTTCGCAGGGAACGTGATTGCACTGAGCCTGTTCAACAAGCCATTAAAATTCTAGGTGTCTCTAGTATGAGGAGTTTTATCTCCTAAGGGTTTTCAGCGGATTGGACCCATAAAATCTCGTCAAGCTAGTTTTCATGGGGTAACTGTCGTTTCTAATACTTAGGTATAGTATCAAAGCTTAGAAATTCTATTATTCTAAGTCAAAAACTTCGAACCCTCTGTTTCACTCTTCGCTTTTTATTTAACCAAGATCCTATACGTCTTTTTGTGATTTGTGCGAATAGCGTCGTTATGTTTCAAGAACTTTGATTTAAAGTTTATGTCAAAGATGGACCAAAAACTTCAGAAGGATCACACTAGTTTTTTTAAGACTTAAATTTTTTTCTTCAAGTTTCGTTCTCCAGTTTGGTTTCAAATCAGAATTTCTATTAACTTCAATAGAGGACTAAGCTTTATTTTTCACTCCACCTATTACCTGATTTTGTATCATACACACTCTCGCGAACGTGCAATAGTTTTTTATCTGTGTATCTCCGTTAAAAAGTATTTTTATAGTAAAACTTGCCTTAAGCCAAGATTATTCCTACACAAAGAACCGTGAGGAATTTTAACTCGGAGAGAACACTTGCTTGACTTTATTTTAAAATGGACCTTCTAGATTTCTTAGCGAGTTTTGGGTCAATGCACTCAAACCAGATGGTTTTAGGACATTAAGTGTCAAAACACTCTGGCGGACTTAATTGCCCAAGTCACTTAGGCCCTAAAAAAGACTTATTTTATATGGGAAAATCTCAAAGTAATGCGAACGGAGATACAATTGATTTTTCTTTTCTTTTTTAGATTAAAGGACGTGTTTTGTATAGATATGGGGTGTAATCACTCAAGGATCAAGATGGGTTATTTTTCAAACTTGGTTTCTATTATATCTTCAATAATACCTTTTCATATTCACCTTATTCTATGAACTATTCTTGATATCACTTATCTCCAGACAACTTGTTTGATTCTAAAGAGATTTTTCAATCTTTTTAAAAGTTTTTATTGTTAGTGTATATGCCCTAGAGGCCATTACTGTATCATACTAGTTTGTATATTACTTGATGGAAGCTTAGGATATTCACAGTTGTATAGACAATCTTGCTCGAAATGGTAGTATGCTACTTGGTTTGTTTCTACTTTAATGTGTGCATGTGTTTCTTTTAGCATATCGCCTATACACATTAGTGGAGCCCTTAGGATCTTTGCTTGATTACCAGCGTTGTGATGGCAGTCACACTAGTGGGGGCTGGGTAATCTAAAAGCACATCCTTATACAGGTCCCTAGTCGTAGGATTATCGAGATGTGGCATCGATACTCCGGAGTAGACTAGCGTATGCGCTTCTCATCCCAGCAGGGGAGATGGTCTATCCCACAGCCATTAGTACGTCGTACTTGAGATAGTATGCGGGTGCTCATTAGGTTACGAGTACACTAGACAGTACTCGCTGGGAACTGTTGGTTGGTACTATACCTATCGTCAGTTATCAGTTCCCGGGTGACATGAGTACAACTTAGTCCGCTGACTTGACACTGTCACTTCGCCTCGAGTGTGTTCCCACTGTTCTTAGATTGCTACCCTACCACGGCTCAAATGAGTCGTGCAAACAGGTAGCAGTTGGGTGCAGTCCCGAAGCACTTGGAGGCAGTGACGGTTAGACAGGATTCGTCTCTCCCAGTATTGGGGGTTGATATCGCGCTGTGTCTAGGAGAGCCATTACACGACGTCCCTAGCCAGGGCATGCGAGATATACTGGTAGGTTTTTCAGTGTTATCTCAGGGTGTTCTGGGCTACACTCCGACACGACTTGTACCGCTATTAGGGGACTGACGTTTACCGCCCCCCAAGGCCCGCCATGCGATGTTCTCAAATGAACAGACCGGACTGTACGGAGATTGTCACATTCAGGCTCAGTAGGAGTTCAGATGGGTTCACCTCATCAGTCTTCTTATCGGCATCTACCTGGGGACCATTACGTACAACCAGTACCGCTTACGGCCTGTGGTTAAACCCACTGCCAGCGTAGTGTCGAGTCTTTAGAGTCCCACACAGAGGGCTATTCGCCTTTGGGCAAAATAGAGTAGAGGTCGCATGGTTTTGTAAGTCCATGCTACTTCTCCCGGTACTTACGGGCTGGCGGAATTTGGTGAAAAACAATTTTCTAGAGGCGGTAACATGGACTCAAACGGATCTTTGTTAAACTATCTACCTAACAACCTAATTAGGAGTTGTTAACTACTCGGTTAGGGGGTTATACCTTTCTTTTCTTGAACTCGTTCGTCTTCAAGCCTCGATGGTGTACGGATCGGCTTCACCCCGTCGTCTCCTTGCGCCGAAAATCGATCCACCCGAAAGCTTCTACCTTTGGCTTCTTCTTCGAACTTTGAAGAAACTAGTTCACTCGGTTTGCTAAACCTTGTGAACTAGAGTGAGTAGAGGAGAGTGTGTTGGGATTTTTCTCTATGGTTCTTGGTTCTCAACACATGAGACAAGTGAACCATAGACTAGAGAGAGGGAGAGCAAGAGGAAGAGGATGAGAGCTCAAGAACAAGAGAGAGAAAGGAAATGAGAGAATGAGCAAGACTTTTCTCTCTTGGCTCTCATAATCCAAAGCCATCATAACAAATCATAGCAATCAAGTATTATGTGATGGTTTAAGCTACAATGGCCATATCATTTCATGCACTCATTTTTCACAAGAGAAACAAGCAAGCAAAAAGTCTTTGCCATTAAATGATAGCCATTGTCATCATGATGGTCAACTAGTCCAACCTAGTCAACCGGTCAACAAAGTCAACCCCTCAACAACCATGTCACCATAATACTTAATTAATATTATTGTTAATCATATATCATATTCTCATTAGGGTTTAGCAAAAAGTCAATGGTCAACAGTCAACAGTCAACAACCCTAATGAGAATCCTCTGCCTCTGTCTCTCTGTCAACTGTGCATACACACCCGCATCCGCGTTCCGAGGAACGCGAATACATACGAGATAAAATCAATCCCAAAATATACACTAGGATCTGGCTTAAACCAAAGCCCGCTAGTGTTAACTGTCCGGACACTAAACGTGCACAAGTGCACGGATGTGACCGAACCCTGTCGCAAAACCATGCGACCTCTACTCTTTTGCCTAAAGGCGAATAGCTTTCTGTGTGGGACTCTAAAGACTCGACACTACGCTGGCAGTGGGTTTAACCACAGACCGCAAGCGGCACTAGCTGTGCGTAACGATCCCCAGATAGATGCCGACAAGAAGACTGACGAGGTGAAACCCATCTGAACTCCTACTGATCCTGAATGTGACAGTCTCCGTACAGTCCGGTATGTTCGTCTGATACATCGCATGGCGGGCCTAGGGGGCGGTAAACGTCAGTCCCCTAATAGCGGTACAAGTCGTGTCGGAGTGAAGCCCAAAACACCCTGAGATAACACTGGAAGCCTACCAGTATATCTCGCTTGCCCTGGCCAGGGACTACTCGTGTAATGGCTTTCCTATACACAGCGCGATGTCAACCCCCAATACCGGGAGAGACGAATCCTGTCTAACCGTCACTGCCTCCAAGTGCTTCGGGACTGCACCCAACTACTACCTGTTTGCACGACTCCTTTGAGCCGTGGTAGGGTAGTAATCAAAGTACAGTGGGAACACACTCGAGGCGAAGTGACAGTGTCAAGTCAGCGGACTAAGCTGTACTCATGTCACCTGGGAACTGATAACTGACGATAGGTATAATACCAACCAATCAGTTCCCGACGAGTCCTGTCCAGTGTACTCGTAACCTAACGAGCACCCGCATACTATCTCAAGTACGACGTACTGACGGCTGTGGGACAGACCGTCTCCCCTGCTGGGATGAGAAGCGCATACGCTAGTTTACTCCGGAGTATCGATGCCCTGTCTCGATAGTCCTGCGACTAGGGACCTGCATAAGGATGTACTTATAGATTACCCAGCCCCCACTAGTGTGACTG
Organism: Agapanthus africanus; assembly: GCA_030015575.1. Lineage (NCBI taxonomy): Eukaryota > Viridiplantae > Streptophyta > Magnoliopsida > Asparagales > Amaryllidaceae > Agapanthus > Agapanthus africanus. Next base: position 852,544,623 of record JASDDO010000024.1, read on the forward strand.
CCATCACAACGCTGGTAATAAAGTAAAGATCCTAAGCGCTCCACTAATGCGTATAGGTGATATAATAAAATAAACACATGTACACATTGAAGTAGAAACAAACCAAGTAGCATACTACTATTTTGAGCAAGATTGTATATACAACTGTGAATATCCCAAGCTTCCATTAAGTAATATACAAACTAGTATGATATAGTAATGGCCTCTAGGGCATATACACTAACAATCTCCCACTTGCACTAAGGCCATGTACTGGCGTATCGAAGACCTATCATCTCGATCAGCCGCTCGAACTGAGTCTGGGGCAAGGCCTTGGTGAATGGATCTGCAGTGTTATCTTCTGAAGCAACCCTCCGAACCTCGATCTCCTGGCGATCTATGATCTCCCTGATCAGGTGATACCGCCTCAAGATGTGTCTGGATTTCTGATGGGACCTGGGTTCCTTCGCTTAAGCTATAGCCCCGTTGTTGTCGCAATACAGAGGTATTGGATCAACAATGGACGGAACCACCTGAAGTTCTTTCAAGAACTTCCTCATCCAGACGGCTTCTTTTGCGGCATCAGATGCAGCGATGTATTCCGCTTCCATAGTCGAGTCAGCAACGGTTTCCTGTTTGGAACTCTTCCAACACACCGCCCCTCCATTGAGGGTAAAGACAAAACCCGACATGGACTTGGAATCATCCTTGTCACTCTGGAAGCTGGAGTCAGCAAAGGCCTCGATCTGGAGGTCTTTTCCGCCATACACCAAGAACATCTCCTTAGTCCTTCTCAGGTACTTGAGAATGTTCTTTACCGCTATCCAGTGTTTCTCCCCAGGGTTTGACTGATACCGGCTTACCACACTCAGTGCATAAGCTACATCCGGTCTGGTACACAACATCGCATACATTATAGAGCCTACCGCAGAAACGTAGGGTGTAATAGACATGCGATCCCTCTCCAAATCAGTCTTGGGAGACATCTCTTTAGAGAGGGTGATCCCATGACAAGCCGGTAGGTTACCGCGCTTGGAATCTTCCATACTGAATCTTTTCAGTATGGTGTCGATGTACCTGGACTGCGAAAGTCCTAATATCCTCTTGGATCTATCACGATGGATCCGGATCCCCAGGATGTATGAGGCATCACCCAGGTCTTTCATGGAGAACCTGTGTGACAAGAACCCCTTGACAGATTGTAGCATAGGAATGCCATTTCATATTAAGAGAATGTCATCCATGTATAAAACGAGGAATACTACAGTTCTCGCTACAAATCTACTATAGATGCATGGTTCATCTGGATTTTTGATAAATCCAAATTCTTTGACCGTCTCATCAAAGCAGATGTTCCAACTCCGCGATGCCTGCTTTTGTCCATAGATGGACTTAAGCAACTTGCACACCTTTTCGCTTCTCCCACTCTGATTGAAACCCTCTGGCTGGTCCATATAGACACACTCCTCTAAATTTCCATTTAGAAAAGCGGTCTTTACGTCCATCTGCCAAATCTCATAATCGTGGAAGGCAGCAATGGCAAGAAGGATCCGAATGGATTTCAGCATAGCCACTGGAGAAAAGGTTTCGTCATAGTCCAAACCAGGTCTTTGACGAAAACCCTTTGCAACAAGTCTAGCTTTATAGGTCTCAACCTGTCCATCTACACCAATCTTCCTTTTGAAGATCCACTTGCATCCTACGGGTTTTACCCCGTCTGGAGCAATGTCCAACGTCCATACTTTGTTGGTGTACATGGACTCCATTTCGGTCCGCATTGCATCGAGCTATTTTACCGAGTCAACGCTCTGAATGGCCTGCTGGAAGCTAGTAGGCTCATCATAATCTATGATGCAATCCTCTCTATCCCCGTCTATGAGAAAACCGTAGTATCTCTCGGGCGGATGAGACTGCCTACAACTCCTGCGGAGCGGCGTTGGAATGTCCTGTTCTTTTGAACCCTCTGGTTCTACTAAGTTTTCAATAATAGTCTGTGGTTCTGGAATTTCTTCCAGTTCTACTGCGCTCCCACTAATTTCCTTTTCCAAGAACTGGTGTTCTAGAAAGTGGGCATTACGAGAAACAAGGACTTTTTGTTCCTCTGCGTGGTAGAAAAGATACCCCCTGGTGTTCTTTGGGTATCCCACAAACTTACACAGTACTGAGCGTGTCTCGAGTTTGTCCGCATGCTGCTTTTTGACAAAAGCTGGACATCCCCAGATCTTCAGATATTGAAGATAGGGTTTCTTCCCACTCCATAACTCATATGGTGTGGTAGGCACAGTCTTAGTGGGAACTCGGTTCAAAAGGTATGCGGCTGATTCTAGCGCATATCCCCAGAATGATCGCGGTAACTCAGTGTTACTCATCATGGACCGTACCATATCCAATAGGGTTCGGTTCCGTCTCTCCGATACACCGTTATGTTGCGGAGTGTATGGAGGAGTAAGCTGAGAGAGAATTCCATTCTCTTTTAAATAGTCCAGGAACTCGGCACTCAAGTATTCACCACCTCGATCCGATCTTAGAATCTTGATACTTTTGCCGGTTTATTTTTCTACCTCATTCTTATATTACTGGAATTTTCCAAAGGCTTCGGACTTATGTTTCATTAAGAAGACATGTCCGAATCTTGAAAAATCATCCATAAAAGTAATGAAGTAAGAAAAACCGCTTCGCGCATGTGTAAACATTGGACCGCACACGTCGCTGTGTACGAGTCCCAAGAGCTCGCTCGCTCTTACTCCGTGTCCAGTGAACGGAGTCTTTGTCATCTTTCCTTTGAGACAGGATTGACAAGTGGCATACGATTGATATTCGAACGGATTCAAATATCCTTCTGTATGTAACTTCGTCAACCTTCTCTCATTGATGTGACCCAGTCTACAATGCCATAAGAAAGTCTGATTGATTTCTGGAGACTTTCTTTTGTGTGTATTTTGGACATTGAAAATCTGTGGTTGGTTTAATACGTATATACCATTGCTTAATGTACCTGACCCAATCAGAACTTGATTAAGGTGAATGTTTACAACATTGCTTACAAACGCAAATTCATAACTTTCTTTAGAAACCAAAGATACAGAAATGATATTACAAGTTGCGTTGGGTACAAAATAGCAATTACGCAAAACCAAAACATGTCCATCTGACACTCCCAGGTGATAGTCCCCCACGGCCTTAGCATCCATGCTAGCTCCGTTTGCAACTTTGAGGGTCATGTCACCTGCCTTCAAAACCCTACGGTTTCTCAACGCCTGCAAAGAATTACAGATATGAGATCCTGATCCGGTATCCAATACCCAGGAAGTAGAGTTTATTGAAAGACGGTTTTCAATAACATACACACCTGAAGCTGAAGCCGCAACGTGCTTCAGATCCTGTGTTCTGGCCTTCCAAGCCCTGCAATCTTTCTTCCAGTGTCTACTCTTATGACAATAGAAGCATTCTTCTTTATCCACAAGCTTCCCCACTTTCTTTGTTGCTTTTGCCTTTCCCTTCGTATCCACTTTACTAACACCGCCCCTTGGTTTGGCGGGGGCTTTCTTCTTCTTTCCCTTGGCTTTCGCTTTGGACCTAGAAGAAGAAGATCCTCCTACAAACAAAGTGGATGTTTCCCTACCTTTCTGTAGTGTGCCCTCTGCGCTCCTCAGCATGTTGAGGAGTTCTGAAAGTTCAACTTCCTTTTCTTATAAGTTGAAGTTCAGGATAAATTGGGCATAAGTGGAAGGAAGGGACGGGAGAATCAAGTCCGTATAGAGCCCATTCTCCAACGTGGTCCCAAGGTCCGCGAGCTCCTCAATGTAGTCAATCATCTTAAACACGTGTTCCGCTACCGATGATCCGACGGCCAATCTTGCCGAAAATAACTTCTTCGACACTTCGTATCTTGCGATACGAGACTGCTCTCCATACAGTTCTTTTGTATGAAGAAATATGGATTCCAGGTCCATATTCTCGTGCCTCCTCTGATGTTCATTGTCCATAGAGGCAAGCACGAGGCACTTGGCCTTCGCGCAATCGATTTCCCAGGTCTTACGGATTTCCTTATCCACGACGTTGGTTTTGGGACCTGGGATAGGGGGAGCTTTGGTGGTAAGAAGATACCCCAGCTTGTCGTAAGTGATTGCCATCTTGACATTCCTGAGCCAATCTTTGTAGTTTGGCCCTGTCAGTTTGTTTTTATCTAGAAGTAACTTAAGTCCAGTCATGTCGATTGGTCGCTGCAATTAGGAGAGAGAGAAGAAACACTCAGCATGATGCTCTTGCAAGTTTAGAGTGGTTTTTAGTTTATCTAAACAGGATGACTCCCACTGTCTCTCGAATCCCTCCTCAAACCAAAAAGGAAGAATTAGTCAGGATCAATCTCACCGTACAATTCTTGCTTAACCGTTCGGCCAGGCTGGTGTCGGTACTTCGAGGGAGGTTTTCCAACGCTTTCGCGAAGTTCCTTAATTAAATAACCTCTTTTCCCTATAGGCGTAGCCCCGCTAACACCTTTCTAGACACCTACTTAGTTTATAGCATTGATCATTAAGTGAGAAATTTCCCGAGGAGTAGCATATACTCACAGTAGGATCGGGACCCAAATATCATCGCGTGACAAAACTGAAGGAATCCTACCAGAATCATCACACTCCAAATGGTATGCAGCGCTAGCAAGTTTCAGTACTTATGAAACTCCCGATGTGATTTTTGCCCCATGCTCTTATGACCTTGGCGTGAGGTCAAAATGTCATAAGTCACATGTCAAGTTCTTCCCATCATTATCCGGGTTAATTTGAACCCACCCGTACCTACCCTTGACGTAGGCCAAAATGGCAGTACGACTGTCTCAAACCAACGCATTCTATTTATGCAACAGATAAATATCCGGCAGCTACCAATCACTATGCCTTGGCGTGAGGTCAAAATACATAGCTTGAATACTACCGAATATTTAACTGAAATGATGGAGGGCTACGGATGGTTTTGGCGAAACCGTGAACGTAGTGAACTTGATATAATCGATGAAACGAGATAGCTTTTAAAAGGAGTGGCTCAAACTCCGCATTTAAAAGTTGGTTTTGAAAAGAACCGAGTGGTTTTTGAAAGTGTTCTAACGACTTTTACTTAGTTTATTTTCTTGCATTAGTTCTTTTAATGCATATTTTTCTTGCATTAGTTCTTTTAATGCGTCCCATAATTTAATCCTACCATTGCAGAAAACAACCAAAATATGACGTACGCTTATGCCATTCGCATTCGCCACGGGGCCCCGTCATTACCTGTTAGGTTACTTAACTAACGACAGAGCGGGGGCTGGGCTAGCGCGGCTGTAAAACATAAGCAACGCTTAAATAATATCATATATAGATATATTGCAATGATAGCCATTTCAGATCACAGATGAATACATTGGATATACTAGGAATACGCAATTCGTACGAGCATGTAACGAAAAGCAGATTACACGGTCGCGGTGAATAGCCAATACCCCACCCAAGACCCCTACGGGTGCGGCAAACTACCCGCCAAGAAACCCGAAGCGAAGCAACCTCCCTCAACTTCGTGAGTAGGCCACTCGGCACTTCGGGATACCCGGTAGTTTGTGCACCCCCTCCATGGGTCTATCCTAGGAGCAAAAACAGTAAAAAGAAATTATACAATGACGGCTACAACCCTGACCCGGTTGTGCGGTCATACAAATAATTATTACATCAATTTACAAATTTACATGAATTGAAAGAAAAGAAAACTCTCGTCTCACAACCCCCGTCTATTCACCCGCGATAATCCAATGAATTCATATACACAAACCAACATCATTACAGATCACAGATTTGTATAATCCCCACTAATCGACATATAGCGATTAGCAGACGTTCAATACAAATATCACATCACAGAAATAAACCCGTTAGCCTTAGTCTTTAGAAACTCGATCAAAATACGGTTTTTAAATCCCCAAAAATAAATTTTTCTTTCTGGAAAATCTGGGCTGAAAAAAAATATACCAAAATTCCCAAAATACCCCACTGAATATACTGCAGCAAAGACGATCCAGAGAAGAGCCAAGATGGCCGCGGAACCGCGGCAATAGCAAGCTATTGCCGCCTTTCCGCGGTGGTTTGATGGAATCTCTGCATCGTTTTTCTACAGTATCTTTAAAAAACCCTGAGTCGATTTTTAAAGCATGATTTATTATTTTTACAGACTTAAAAAAATCGACGGCAAGTTGGATTTTTGGGTATATTTCGTGATTTTTTCTCCGATCGAATTTCTAGTTACTATGCTAACATGTTAGGTAGTGTTTAACTAGGCTCTGATACCACTGTAAGTCCATGCTACCTCTCCCGGTACTTAGGGCTTGCGGAATTTGGTGAAAAACAATTTTCTAGAGGCGGTAACATGGACTCAAACGGATCTTTGTTAAACTATCTAGCTAACAACCTAACTAGGAGTTGTTAACTACTCGGTTAGGGGGTTATACCTTTCTTTTCTTGAACTCCTTCGTCTTCAAGCCTCGATGGTGTACGGATCGGCTTCACCCCGTCGTCTCCTTGCGCCGAAGATCGATCCACCCGAAAGCTTCTACCTTTGGCTTCTTCTTCGAACTTTGAAGAAACTAGTTCACTCGGTTTGCTAAACCTTGTGAACTAGAGTGAGTAGAGGAGAGTGTGTTGGGATTTTTCTCTATGGTTCTTGGTTCTCAACACATGAGACAAGTGAACCATAGACTAGAGAGAAGGAGAGCAAGAGGAAGAGGATGAGAGCTCAAGAACAAGAGGGAGAAAGGAAATGAGAGAATGAGCAAGACTTTTCTCTCTTGGCTCTCATAATCCAAAACCATCATAACAAATCATAGCAATCAAGTATTATGTGATGGTTTAAGCTACAATGGCCATATCATTTCATGCACTCATTTTTCACAAGAGAAACAAGCAAGCAAAAAGTCTTTGCCATGAAACGATAGCCATTGTCATCATGATGGTCAACTAGTCCAACCTAGTCAACCGGTCAACAAAGTCAACAAGTCAACAAAGTCAACCCCTCAACAACCATGTCACCATAATACTTAATTAATATTATTGTTAATCATATATCATATTCTCATTAGGGTTTAGCAAAAAGTCAATGGTCAACAGTCAACAGTCAACAACCCTAATGAGAATCCTCTGCCTCTGTCTCTCCGTCAACTGTGCATACACACCCGCATCCGCGTTCCGAGGAACGCGAATACATACGAGATAAAATCAATCCCAAAACGTACACTAGGATCTGGCTTAAACTAAAGCCCGCTAGTGTTAACTGTCTGGACACTAAACGTGCATAAGTGTACGGATGTGACCGAACCCTGTCGCAAAACCATGCGACCTGTCGCAAAACCATGCGACCTATACTCTTTTGCCTAAAGGCGAATAGCTTTCTGTGTGGGACTCTAAAGACTCGACACTACGCTGGCAGTGGGTTTAACCACAGACCGCAAGCGGCACTAGCTGTGCGTAACGGTCCCCAGGTAGATGCCGACAAGAAGACTGATGAGGTGAAACCCATCTGAACTCCTACTGAGCCTGAATGTGACAGTCTCCGTACAGTCCGGTCTGTTCGTCTGATACATCGCATGGCGGGCCTAGGGGCGGTAAACGTCAGTCCCCTAATAGCGGTACAAGTCGTGTCGGAGTGAAGCCCAAAACACCCTGAGATAACACTGGAAGCCTACCAATATATTTCGCTTGCCCTGGCCAGGGACTACTCGTGTAATGGCTCTCCTAGACATAGCGCGATGTCAACCCCCAATACCGGGAGAGACGAATCCTGTCTAACCGTCACTGCCTCCAAGTGCTTCGGGACTGCACCCAACTACTACCTGTTTGCACGACTCCTTTGAGCCGTGGTATGGTAGTAATCAAAGTACAGTGAGAACACACTCGAGACGAAGTAACAGTGTCAAGTCAGCGGACTAAGCTGTACTCATGTCACCTGGGAACTGATAACTGACGATAGGTATAATACCAACCAATCAGTTCCCGACGAGTCCTGTCCAGTGTACTCGTAACCTAACGAGCACCCGCATACTATCTCAAGTACGACGTACTGACGGCTGTGGGACAGACCGTCTCCTCTGCTGGGATGAGAAGCGCATACGCTAGTCTACTCCGGAGTATCGATGCCCTGTCTCGATAGTCCCGCTACTAGGGACCTGCATAAGGATGTGCTTATAGATTACCCAGCCCCCACTAGTGTGACTGCCATCACAACGCTGGTAATCAAGCAAAGATCCTAAGCGCTCCACTAATGCGTATAGGTGATATAATAAAATAAACACATATACACATTGAAGTAGAAACAAACCAAGTAGCATACTACTATTTTGAGCAAGATTGTATATACAACTGTGAATATCCCAAGCTTCCATTAAGTAATATACAAACTAGTATGATACAGTAAAGGCCTCTAGGGCATATACACTAACAGGTTTTGCGACAGGGTTTGTTCACATCGGCGCACTTGTGCACGTTTGGTGTCCGGACAGTTATTACTAGTGGGCTTTGGTTTAAGCCAGATCCTAATATATGTTTTGGGATTGGTTTTATCTTATTGTATTCGTGTTCCTCGGAACACGGATGCGGGTGTGTATGCACAGTTGACAGAGGCAGAGGCAGAGGATTCTCATTAGGGTTGTTGACCGTTGACTTTTTCTAAACCCTAATGAGAATAAGAAATATGATTAATAATATTAATTAAGGATTATTGTGCCATGGTTGAGTTGAACATTTGACTTTTGTTGACTTTGTTGACCGGTTGACCATTGTGGACTTGTTGACCATCATCATTTCATTTCAATGATGCTTCTTGTTCTTTGCAAAATGCATTAAATGCATGAAATAATAATGGTCATTGAAACTAACCATCACAATTCTTAATTATTATCATCATCATCATTATTCTTACTTTTGTGAGCATGGTTGTAAATTATTATCTCATTCTCACTTGCTCACTCTCTCTCATCAAAAGCTCATCCTCTTCCTCTCTCTCAAAGTTCTCATGTCTCATGTGTTGAGAACCATGAGCTATTAAGATTAAACCTTCAAAACTCCTCTCTACTCATTCTAGAGTTCTAGGTTTAGCAAGCCAAGCACTTTAGTTGCCTCTAGGTTGAGGTAGGAGCTCAAGGTAGAGGCTTTCGGGTGGATCCTTCTTCGACAAAGAGAAGACTACGAGGTGGAGCCGTTCAAACCACTACAAGGAGCAAGAAGAGAAGGAGTTCAAGACCTAGGTATAACCCTCTAACCGAGTAGTTAAACTTGTAGTTAGTTTGCTAGGTTTTTGTTTAGCAAAGATCCTCTTTTCTAGTCCATATTGCCTTGTGTCTAAAAATCGTTTTGTACCGTTTCCGCCTCGCCGTAAGAACCGGGGTGGGCAACGTGGACTTACAGTGGTATTAGAGCCTAGCTAAACAACAAATAGCATGTTAGCAAAGTATTTAGAATTTCGATCCGAGAAAAAATCGCAAAACACGTCAAAACCCTCATGTTTCTGCCGATTTTTAAAACTGCTCCAAAAATAATTTGACATACCTTAAAAATCGGCTCACGGTTTTCTTAGAACACACAGCAAAAACGAGCCCCTGACTCGGTCAACTCACCGCGGAACCGCGGCGAAACCATGCGTTTCGCCGCAGATCCACGGCCGAGTTGACTCGGCCGTGACTCGGGTTTGCTGCAGTGTGTTTAGTATTATGTTTTGGGATTTTTAAAGTATTTTGTTTCTGCCCAGATTTTCCAGAGAACAAAGTTGTGTTTGGGGTAGTTACAAATCCGTATTTTTGATCGAAGTTCTGTAGACTTTAGCTAATAGGTTATATCTGTGATGTGATATATGCACTGAACGTCAACTAATCGCTATACGTCGATTAGTGGGGGTTGTGCATGTCTGTAATCTGTAATGTTGATGGATTGTGTATATGAACTCGTTGGATTGTCGCGGATGAATAGCCGGGGGTTATGAGATGAGAGTTTTCTTTATCTTTCATTTGATGTAATATGTAAATTGATGTAATATTATTTCTATGGCCGCACATCCGGGATGAGGTTGTAGCTGCCATTGTATATTATTTCTTTTACTGTTTTTGCTCCTAGGATAGACCCAAGGTGGGGTGCACAAACTACCGGGTATCTCGAAGTGCCGAGTGGCCTTCTCACGTTGTTGAGGGAGGTTGCTTCACTTCGGGTACTTGGCGGGTAGTTTGCCGCACCCGTAGGGGTCTAGGGTAGGGTTTGGCTATTCATCGCGACCGTGTAATCCGTCTTTCGTTGCAGGCTTGAACGAAACGCGGATTTCTGGTATATCCAATGTGTTCATCTGTGATCTGGAATGGCTATCATTGCATCTGACGAATGTATATATCTATATATGATATCTAGTAGGCGTTATTTATGTTTTGCATCCACGCTAGTCCAGCCCCCGCTCTGTCGTTAGTTAAGTAACCTAACGGGTAATGACGGGGCCCCGTGGCGAATGCGGATGGCATAAGCGTACGTCATATTTTCGTTGTTTTCTGCAATGGTAGGATTAAATGATGGGACGCATTAAATTAACGCAAGAAAATAAACCAAAGTAAAAGTCGTTGGAACAATTTCAAAACCACTCGGTTTCTTTTTAAAACAGAAAACTTTTAAAATGTGGAGCTTAAACCACTCCTTTTAAAAGCTATCAGGTTCCTTCGATTGTATCAAGTTCACTACGTTCATGGTTTCGCCAAAACCATTCGTAGCCCTCCGTCATTTCAGTTAAATATTCAGTAGTATTCAAGCTATGTATTTTGACCTTCGCCTAGGCATAGTAATTGGTAACTACTGAATATTTATCTGTAGCATAGATAGATGCGTTGGTTTGGGACAGTCGTACTACTATTTTGGCTTTCGTCAAGGGTATGTACGGGTGGGTTCAAATTAACCTGAATAATGACGGGTAGAACTTGACATGTGACTTATGATATATTGGCCTTCGTCAAGGTCATAAGAGCATGGAGCAAAAATCCACATCGGGGGTTTCTAAGGAAACTGAAACTTGCTAGCGCTGCATACCATTTGGAGTGTGATGATTCTGGTAGGATTCCTTCAGTTTTATCACACGATGATATTTGGATCCCGATCCTACTGTGAGTATATGCTACTCCTCAGGAACTTTCTCACTTAACGATCAATGCTATAAACCAAGTAGGTGTCTAGAAAGGTATTAGCGGGGCTACGCCCACAGGGAAAAGAGGTTATTTAATTAAGGAACTTCGCGAAAGCGTTGGAAAACCTCCCTCGAAGTACCAACACTGGCCTGGCTGAACGGTTAAGCAAGTATTGTACGGTGAGATTGATCCCGACTAATTCTTCCTTTTTGGTTTGATGAAGGATTTGAGAAACAGTGGGAGCTATCCTGTTTAGATAAACTAAAAACCAATCTAAACTTGCAAGAGCATTATGCTGAGTGTTTTCTTCTCTCTCTCTTAATTGCAGCGACCCAGTGACCACACATAGGTTACATCTAGATAATAAAATGACTGAATCTGACTGTTTATGACTGGCAAAAGTCTGTCCAGATGTCCATTACCCATGACAAGCTGGGACACCTCTTAACTAATCAAACCCCTGCCGTCTCAGGACCAGTTTCCCCTGTCACGGATATTGATATCCGTAAGACATCGGAAAAAGACTGTGCGAATGCCAAGTGCCTCGTGTTGGCCTCAGTTGATGGTGCATACCAGAGGCAGTACGAGAAGATGGACTTAGTTTTTATCTTCCTCCATAACAAAGATTTATATGGAGAGCAATCTCGTATCGCAAGATATGAGATCTCGAACGAATTTCTTTAAGCGAGGTTGGCTATCGGGTCATCTGTAGGGGGCAACGTCCTTGCAGAGACCAGCTATTTTGATGAGCTCACGGACCTGAAGACCGCGTTGAAGAACGGGTCAAATACTGACTTGATTCTACAGTCTCTGCTCTCTACTTATACCCTGAAGGAAACCAGGGTTGTAGAAGGAAAGGGAAGGGCAAAAGTTTCGGGACTGGATGTAGTAAAGGAGGGACGTTCCTATTGTTACGGGAATGAACATTGGTAGAAGGATTGCAGGGCTAGCAAAGCCAGTAGCCAGGATTCGAGGCATGTTGTGGCTTCGGCTTCGGGTGTGTTCGTAGTGGAAAACTGTATGTCAGTTAACCCTATTTCCTGGATATTGGATACCGGATCAGGATCTCACATCTGTAATTCATTACAGGCTCTGAGAAACCATAGGGTTATCAGGATAGGTGATATGACTCTCAGGGTTGCCAATGGAATGAGCATGGACGCTGAATCCGTAGGGGAATATCATCTTGGACTGACAACTGGGAAGATATTGATTCTGCGTGATTGTTTGTATGTACCCAGTGCGACTTGTAATATCATATCTGTATCCTTACTTTCTAAGGAAGGATATGATTTTACTTTTGTAAGCGATGTGGTCCACATCCACCTAAATCAAGTTCTGATTGGGTCAGGTACATTAGAAAACGGGATATACGTATTGAATCAAGCTCAGATTTTCAGTGTCCAGAACACACTTAAAAGAAAGTCTCCGGAAACAAATCAGGCTTTCTTATGGCATTGTAGACTGGGTCACATTAATGAGACACGGTTAACAAAATTACATAAAGAGGGATACTTGAATCCGTTCGAGTATCAGTCTTATGCTACTTGTGAATCTTGTCTCATGGGAAAGATGACAAAGACTCCGTTGACTGGACACGGAGTAAGAGCGAGCGAGCTCTTGGGACTCATACACAGTGACGTGTGTGGTCCAATGTCTACACATGCACGAAGTGGTTATTCATACTTCATTACTTTTATGGATGATTTCTCTAGGTATGGACATGTCTTCCTGATGAAGCATAAATCCGAGGCCTTTGAGAAATTTCGGGAATACAAGAATGAAGTTGAAAAACAAACAGGCAAAAGTATCAAGACACTGAGATCTGATCGAGGTGGTGAATACTTGAGTGCCGAGTTTCTGGGCTACTTAAAAGAGAATAGAATTCTCTCTCAGCTTACTCCTCCATACACACCACAGCACAACGCTGTATCGGAAAGGCGAAATCGAACTCTATTGGATATGGTTCGTTCCATGATGAGTAAGGCTGAGTTACCGCGATCCTTCTAGGGTTATGCACTAGAATCAGCTGCATATCTTTTGAACAAGATTCCCTCCAAGACTGTGCCTACCACACCATATTAGATGTGGAGTGGGAAGGAACCCCATCTTCAATATCTGAAGATATGGGGATGTCCAGCTTTTGTTAAAAAGCAGCATGCGGACAAACTCGAGGCACGCTCAGTAGTGTGTAAGTTTGTGGGATACCCAAAGAACTCCAGGGGGTATCTTTACTATTACGCAGAGAAACAAAAGGTTTTTGTTTCTCGTCATGCCCACTTTCTGGAACATCAGTTTTTAGAAAAAGGAACAAGTGGGAGCGCAGTAGAACTGGAAGAAATTCCAGAACCACAATCTATTACTGAAAGCTTAGGAGAACCAGAAGTTTCAGGAGAACCGAACATCCCAGTGCCACTCCGCAGGAGTAGTAGGCAGTCTCATCCGCCCGAGAGATACTACGGTTTTCTCATAGACGGGGATAGAGAGGATTGCACTATTGATTATGATGAGCCTACTAGCTTCCAGCAAGCCATTCAGAGCGGTGACTCAGTAAAATGGCTGGATGCAATGCGGACCGAGATGGAGTCCATGTACACCAACAAAGTATGGACTTTGGACGTTGCTCCAGAAGGGGTAAAACCCGTAGGCTGCAAATGGATCTTCAGAAAGAAGATTGGTGTAGATGGGCAGGTTGAAACCTATAAAGCTAGACTTGTTGCAAAAGGGTTTTCGTCAAAGACCTGGTTTGGACTATGACGAGACCTTTTCTCCAGTGGCTATGCTCAAATCCATTCAGATCCTCCTTGCCATTGCTGCCTTCCACGATTATGAGATCTGGCAGATGGACGTAAAGACGGCTTTCCTAAATGGAAATTTGGAAGAGCGCGTCTATATGGATCAGCCAGAGGGATTCATTCAGAGTGGGAGCAGCGGTAAAGTGTGCAAGTTGCTTAAGTCCATCTATGGACTGAAGCAGGTATCGCGGAGTTGGAACATCTGCTTTGATGATACTGTCAAAGAATTCGACTTTATCAAAAACCCAGATGAACCATGCATTTACAGTAAGATTGTAGGGAGAACTGTGGTATTCCTCGTCTTGTACATGGATGACATTCTCCTAATAGGAAATGATATTCATATACTACAGTTAGTCAAAGAATTCTTGTCACAGAAGTTCTCCATGAAGGACCTGGGCGATGCCAAATACATTCTGGGGATCCAGATCTACCGTGATAAATCTAAGAGGATGTTGGGACTTTCTCAGTCCAGGTACATCGACACCATACTAAAACGATTCAGTATGGAAGATTCAAAGCGCGGTAATCTACCGGCTTGTCACGGAATCACCCTCTCCAAAGAGATGTCTCCCAAGACTGATTTGGAAAGGGCTCGCATGTTATCTATACCCTACGCATCTGCGGTAGGCTCTATAATGTATGCGATGTTATGTACCAGACCAGATTTAGCATACACATTGAGCGTTGTAAGCCGGTATCAGTTGGACCAGGGGAGAAACACTGGATAGCAGTAAAGAACATTCTCAAGTACCTGAGAAGGACTAAGGAGATGTTCTTGGTGTATGGCAGAAAAGACCTCCAGATCGAGGCCTTTGCTGACTCCGGCTTCCAGAGTGACAAGGATGACTCCAAGTCCATGTCGGGTTATGTCTTTACCCTCAGTGGAGGGGCGGTTTGCTGGAAGAGCTCCAAGCAGGAAACCGTTGCTGACTCAACTATGGAAGCGGAGTACATAGCTGCTTGTGATGCCGCAAAGGAAGCTGTCTGGATGAAGAAGTTCCTCACGGAGCTTTAGGTGGTTCCTACCATTGTTGATCCAATACCGCTGTATTGTGACAACAACGGTGCTATAGCTTTAGTGAAGGAACCCAGGTCCCATCAGAAGTCCAGGCACATTTTGAGGCGGTACCACCTGATCAGGGAGATCGTAGATCGCCGAGAGATCGAGGTGAAGAGAGTAAATTTGGAGAATAACACTGCAGATCCATTCACGAAGGCCATACCCCAGATTCAGTTCGAGCGGCTGATCGAGATGATAGGTCTTCGATACGCCAGTACATGGCCTTGGTGCAAGTGGGAGATTGTTAGTGTATATGTCCTAGAGGCCATTACTGTATCATACTAGTTTGTATATTACTTGATGGAAGCTTGGGATATTCACAGTTGTATAGACAATCTTGCTCGAAATGGTAGTATGCTACTTGGTTTGTTTCTACTTTAATGTGTGCATGTGTTTCTTTTAGCATATCGCCTATACACATTAGTGGAGCCCTTAGGATCTTTTCTTGATTACCAGCGTTGTGATGGCAGTCACACTAGTGGGGGCTGGGTAATCTACAAGCACATCCTTATACAGGTCCCTAGTCGTAGGATTATCGAGACGGGGAATCGATACTCCGGAGTAGACTAGCGTATGTTCTTCTCATCCCAGTAGGGGAGATGGTCTGTCCCACAGCCATTAGTATGTAGTACTTGAGATAGTATGCGGTTGCTCGTTAGGTTACGAGTACACTAGATAGGACTCGCTGGGAACTGTTGGTTGGTACTATACCTATCGTCAGTTATCAGTTCCCGGGTGACATGAGTACAGCTTAGTCCGCTGACTTGACACTGTCACTTCGCCTCAAGTGTGTTCCCACTGTTCTTAGATTGCTACCCTACCACGGCTCAAATGAGTCGTGCAAACAGGTAGCAGTTGGGTGCAGTCCCGAAGCACTTAGAGGCAGTGACGGTTAGACAGGATTCGTCTCTTCCGGTATTGGGGGTTGATATCACGCTGTGTCTAGGAGAGCCATTACACGACGTCCCTGGCCAGGGCAAGCGAGATATACTGGTAGGTTTTCCAGTGTTATCTCAGGGTGTTCTGGGCTACACTCCGACACGACTTGTACCGCTATTAGGGGACTGACGTTTACCACCCCCCCAAGGCCCGCCATGCGATGTTCTCAAATGAACAGACCGGACTGTACGGAGATTGTCACATTCAGGCTCAGTAGGAGTTCGGATGGGTTCACTTCATCAGTCTTCTTATCGGCATCTATCTGGGGACCATTACGTACAGCCAGTACCTCTTGCGGCCTGTGGTTAAACCCACTGCCAGCGTAGTGTCGAGTCTTTAGAGTCCCACACAGAGGGCTATTCGCCTTTGGGCAAAACAGAATAGAGGTCGCATGGTTTTGCGACACGGTTCGTTCACATCCGCGCACTTGTGCACGTTTGGTGTCCGGGCAGTTATTACTAGCGGGCTTTGGTTTAAGCTAGATCTTAGTATATGTTTTAGGATTGGTTTTATCATATTGTATTCGTGTTCCTCGGAACACGGATGCGAGTGTGTATGCACAGTTGACAGAGGCAGAGGCAGAGGATTCTCATTAGGGTTGTTGACCGTTGACTTTTTCTAAATCCTAATGAGAAAAAGAAATATGATTAATAATATTAATTAAGGATTATTGTGCCATGGTTGAGTTGAATATTTGACTTTTGTTGACTTTGTTGACCGGTTGACCATTGAGGACTTGTTGACCATCATCATTTCATTTCAATGATGCTTCTTGTTCTTTGCAAAATGCATTAAATGCATGAAATGATAATGGTCATTGAAACTAACCATCACAATTCTTAATTATTATTATCATCATCATTATTCTTACTTTTGTGAGCATGGTTGTAAATTATTATCTCATTCTCATTTGCTCACTCTCTCTCATCAAAAGCTCATCCTCTTCCTCTCTCTCAAAGTTCTCATGTCTCATGTGTTGAGAACCATGAGCTATTGAGATAAAACCTTCAAAACTCCTCTCTACTCATTCTAGAGTTCTAGGTTTAGCAAGCCAAGCACTTTAGTTGCCTCTAGGTTGAGGTAGAAGCTCAAGGTAGAGGCTTTCGGGTGGATCCTTCTTCGACAAAGAGAAGACTACGAGGTGGAGCCGTTCAAACCACTACAAGGAGTAAGAAGAGAAGGAGTTCAAGACCTAGGTATAACCCTCTAACCAAGTAGTTAAACTTGTAGTTAGTTTGCTAGGTTTTTGTTTAGCAAAGATCCTCTTTTCTAGTCCATGTTGCCTAGTGTCAAAAAATCGTTTTTTACCGTTTCCGCCTCCCCGTAAGAACCAGGGTGGGCAACGTGGACTTACATTTATGACATGTCAAAAACTTGTTCTCTCGTTTCTCAAAAACTTACAACACGTGTATGGTGATGTAAAAAGATGTATTTTATCTATAGTTAATTTCAAAAAGGGTTATCGTTTCGGATTTTCAATTTCTAAAGTAGGATCTAGTAATTTCAAGCTTAGTAAACACAAACCATCGATATTTCGAAACTAGGTTTTCCCCACAAGCTAACTTGACAATTTTTTTTTTGGATTGTTGTATATACAAAAGAAGGAAAATTTTAAAGCTAATTTTTTTCATTTTTAAATTTTTTTCAGTACAATAAGTAAAATGCAGTACAAAAGTAAATATGCAATGCAAACTACATGAAAATAAAGGAAAAAATACAGAGATGAAAGTGCGAAAATGCAGGAAACGTGCAAATACAATTACAGATTATATACATGAACCAACTCATCCCATTACCCCCAAACTTGAACTGGGCAATGTCCTCATTATCTTCTCGATTTCTCTTTTCCCTTCCTACTTCTACTTGCTTCTTCCTGTGCTGCTTGCTGAGCCGTCTCAATTCTATCTAAATGTTCCTGCATCTTTTGTTGCTTCTTCAGCATATGGCGGATGCAAGTGCTATAAGTCCTTCTCATTATCTGGTTTAGGCTTATGAAGAAGTGCTTCCGTAGAATCCTCTGGTCCGGGATGCTCGCTTGGGTTCTCCCTTGTCCAATTCTTCTGGCCGTAGTGGCGGCTTGTATATCCTTATGAAATCCGTTCTAACTCAATTGGCCAATGTGCGTAAGAGACCGTATATCCATCGAACTCTTCTCTCGTCATGTAGTACTTGGAAATGAGGGTCACCAGGACTGGCAGCAGGGGTTTCTTCTGAGCCACTCCCACCATGATCGTACTGAACAATTAAGTCACAACACAAAAGTTATGATCTTTTTCTATTAAATAATGAACGATATGCCCTACTCCAGCCGAGAAGGAGGAAACACGGCTAATAATCCTGATGTTGCGGTTTGCCCTGCGGCAAACCGTAAACACATTCTGATACATCTGCACAGGGTTTAACCCTTTGTCCTTCAATTCTTCGAAATCGCCTAAAAGAGATCGATAAATAGCCAACTCGTTTGCCTGTTGATTTTCAAGCCTCAACGGAATGTTGGTTACTATCGAGATCGTTTCCGATTGAAAAATTCATCGTCTTCCTCGAAAGAAAAACTCAACATATCCTAACCTAGGCTCGCCATTTCTCAAAGTATCATAGAAATTCTCAACCAATTCTCTTATTGCAAAGAGATCGTCGCTGTTATAAACTAGGAAATCCCACCCTTTTTGACGAATTTCATCGTAAAAATACTCCCCGTACGTTTCATCGGAGAAGATTTCAAAAAAATTCTTTTCACACTCGAAAGCCACCATATTTAAAATTGACTGATTTTGTATATAACTTCGAACAGAAAAAGAGATGATCTTACAGTGGGAAAAGTCTCGTCGAGATAGGATATGCTCTGGCTGCAATTTGCGGCCCCGGGGAATTTTTCGGTGGCTGAACTGAGGATTTGGGGGTGGATCTTGGGAGAGGAGGTTGGGAAAGAAGAAAGGGTTGTGAGGTTTGGGGAAAAACTGAGATGGAGTCTCGGTTCAGGTGTGAAGGTGTTTTTAATGGCAGTTTTCAATTAAGCCCCCCCCAAAAGTAATTTAAAAACAACAGAAATTTACAAAAAAACACAAAAGAGGCAAAACTTGTATATACAAGATGTGGAGATGTGATTAATTGAGATAATGCGGCTCATGCAAAAACATAATCTCCCCTGTTTCCGCTGGCATTTCTAAGAATGACTTCAGACGTTGGCCATTGACTTAAAAAGTATTGCCAGAATGTGGATCTTCGATGTTTGACTGCACCATGCGGAAAAATGGTGCGCATAAGAAACGGACCAGTCCATCACGACTTCAATTTCCCTGGAAATAGATGAAGTCTGAATCATAAAATAGAACTTTTTGGCCTACCGTGAAAGTTTTTCGGAGAATCGCCCTGTCATCAAAGACTTTTGACTTTTCCTTGTAGAGTTTGGCATTCTCATACGCATCATTGCGTATCTCATCGAGCTCATTCAGTTGAATTTTTTGTGCCTCACCGGCCTTTTCTAGGTTGACATTGAGCTGTTTGATTGCCCAGAATGTGCGATATTCCAATTCAACAGGCAGATGGCATGCTTTGCTGAAGATGAGTCGGTATGGAGACATACCTAAGTTTGTTTTGAAGGCAGTGCGAAATGCCCAAAGCGCGTCATTTAACTTCAATGACCAATCCTTGCGGTTGTAGCTGACAGTCTTTTCCAGAATCTGTTTAATATGTCTATTAGAGACATCAACCTGGCCGCAAGTTTGAGGATGGTAGGGCGTTGAAATTTTTTGGCTTATGGAGTATTTCTTCATCAGCGATTCAAAAGATCGGTTGCAAAAATGCATTCCATTATCGCTGATGATGGTGCGAGGTGTGCTGAACCAAGAAAAGATGTTCTCTTCTAAGAATTTCACGACAACCTTGTTATCGTTGGTTCGACAAGGCACTGCCTCCACCCATTTGGACACATAGTCTACAGCCAACAAGATGTACAAATTTCCGAAAGAGTTTGGGAACGGCCCCATGAAATCGATACCCAGACATCGAAAATTTATACAATCAGAATTGAATTCAGGGGCATCTGATTTTGTTTTCCAATCTTCCCCATGTGCTGACATCGGCTATAAGTTTTGCAATATTCGAAAGCATCCTTGAAAAGCGTCGGCCAGTAGAAACCGCTTTGCTAAACTTTTTAGCCATCTTTCTGGTCTAATGGCCCCCACAAGTTTGGTCATAACAGAAAGATAACATGCTTCTTGTTTCGGAGCTGAAAACGTATCTTCTAATGATCTGATTAGGACGGTACTTGAACAGGTATGGTTCATCCCAATAGAAGAATTTGACTTGGGAGAGAAAATTTGACTTGTCCTAATTCGACCAAAAAGAAGGTGTTTCTCCGGTGACAAGATAGTTCACAATATCAGCGAACCAAGGTTCGATTGATACAGAGAGAAGTTGTTCATTGATTGGAATTTTCTCAATTGGTGCATTTATTGAGCGAGACAGATAATTGGCAACAACATTGTCGGTTCCCTTCTTATCTTTGATGGTCAAGTCAAACTCTTAAAGAAGGAGAATCCAACGTATCAATCTGACTTTGGCGTCCTTTTTTGCAAAGAGATGCCATGTGCAGAATGATCAGTGTAAATTGTAACAGAGTCCCAATCAAGTATGGATGGAATTTTTCAAGTGCGTATACGACGGCTAAGAATTCATTTTCAGTGGTGGTGTAATTCAGTTGTGCGTTATTCAACGTCCTGCTTGCGTAGTGGATTACGTGCGGCTTTTTTTCAAATCGCTGTCCTAAGACAGCACCTATCGCAAGGTCAGAAGTATCGCACATCATCTCAAAAGATTCATTCCAGTCTATTGCACTTAAGATCGGAGCGGAAGTGAGTTCCGATTTCAGCAATTTGAACATAGCAAGGCACTCAGAATTGGATTCAAAGGGAATATTCTTATCCAGCAAAGAAATCAAGGGTCTAACCAATTTGCTAAAATCCTTGATAAAACGCCTGTTAAAACTGGAGTGGCCTGAGAATGCCCTGCTGTCACGGACAATCTGTGGAGGTGAGAGACTTGAAATGACGCCGATTTTTGCTTTATAGACATCCATGCCATTTTTAGAGATGATGTGACCTAACACAATGCCGTGTTTGACCATGAAATGACACTTCTCCTAATTGAGTGTGAGATGTTTTTCCTTGCATCGTATTATTATAAGTTCCAGATGCCTCAAACACTCAGAAAATGAATCTCCAAAGACGGAGAAATCATCCATGAACACTTCCAGAAATCGCTGTACCATGTCAGAAAATATGCTCATCATACACCGCTGAAATGTTACAGGTGCATTTCACAGCCCAAAGGGTATGTGGCGGTAGGCGAATGTACCAAAAGGACAAGTGAAAGTCGTATTGTCCTGATCCTTTTGATCGATCGGTATTTGATTGTAATCCGAATATTCATCAAGGAAACAATAATAAGCATGTCCGGGTAGGTGTTTAAGCATCTGATCTATGAAGGGCAGTGGAAAATGATCCTTGTGAGTTGTTGCATTGAGCTTTGTGTAATCAATACAGACCCTCTAACCTGTCTGTGTCCGGGTTGGGACTAGCTCGTTTGCTTCATTCGTGATCATCGTGATTCTCGATTTTTTGGTACAACATGAATGGGGCTTACCCATTTGCTATCAGATATGGGATAAATGATCCCATTGTCAAGATACTTCAGCATTTCATTCCGCACCACTTCTTTCATAACCGGGTTAAGCCAGCGTTGAGGATCCCTGAAGAGCTTGGAATCATCGGTCATGTGGATTCTGTGCAGACAGATAGCACGGCTGATTCCTTTGATATCAGCCATCAACCACCAATTGCTTCCATGTTCTTTCTCAGAACATTCATGAGTGCCGACTCTTGCTCAAGCGCAAGGTCGGTTGCGATTATAACAGGATGCATTTTGTTATCACCCAAGTACACATACTTGAGGTGGTCAGGAAGAACTTTGAGGTCAAGTCTAGATGGCTCCTCCGCTGATGGTCGCACCTCAGGGGTCGGTTCATTACGAAGTGGTTCGAATTGGGGCCCCAATGTGCGTAGGAAGCCTATTCAGGACTTAGCTTCTCAAGAAAAAGAAGTTCCTCAGAAAACAGTTCTTCAAAAGTCTCTTCAAGACACTCATTGTTGAAGTCAAATGTCTCCTCCTTAGACATATCGTGTACAACATTGACCTCATATGTGTCATTGTGTCTTTCACGTGCTTGGTTTCCTAGGCTGAAGATGTTGAGGTCAATCGTCATATTTCCAAAAGAGAGTTTCATGGATCCATTATGGAAATTGATCAACGCATTGGATATGGCTAGGAAAGGCCGTCCCAGTATGACTGGAATCTAACGCTGGGATTGGCGACGAGTTCAATCTCCAATACAATGAAATTTACAGGGAATATGAATTCCTCGACCTTAATCAGAACATCATCGATCTCTCCCATCAGTATTTTTGTAGCTCGGTCTGCCAATTGCAGAGTCATTTTGGTCGACTTCAATTCTCCTAAACCAAATTGTTCGTAAACTGAATAATGGAGCAGGTTCACGGTTGCCCCTAAGTCTAACAAGGCTCGATTGATTTGCTTGTCCCCGATAGTGCAAGAAATAGTAGGACAACCAGGGTCCTTATATTTTACCGAAATAGATTTATACAAGATATCACTTAGAGTGGCGGCCAAGAAGACTGTTTTGGATACATTCGTGCATCTCTTCTGTGTGCATAAATCCTTAAGGAATTTTGCATACGCCGGGACTTGTTGGACCACGTCCAACGGCAGAATGTTGACTTCACAACGTTTGAAGACTTTTAACACCTTTTCCATACTTGCAGAGGGCTTATTTGATTTTAACGTATTAGGATAGGGAGTCTTGGGCTCAAACATTTGGTTCGAAGAAATTGCAGATGGAGTAGGTATAGAAGGCGTGAGCGTTCTTGCTGGAACAGCTGGACGAATTTGCGGCGGTAAATCTGGACGGCAGGATTTGTGTCTTTTTCCAAGACAATTACTATTGATAACCCTGTTTTAGTTTTCTACCTTAAATAGGAAAGCACCCACTTTTTCCGGCTCCCTGAGACTCAAGAGAATTGGTCCCGGTTAAACCGATATTTACTAGGGTCCTTAATGTAAATTAATATAACTTGAAGAGGTTTTATGAAAAATATTTTTAGTATACTTTCAAAATAAACCTCAAGTATTTATTTGTCGTATTTAGGGTTTTCATGGATGTAATTTTTTAAAGGTGGGGTATTCTAGTGAATAAATACCTAGCTTGAATAATTCATGGGATTTTAATGTAAAATTGACTTGTATAGATTCTTGATGGTATTTTCATGAAAATTGTAAATATATTATTTTGTTTGGAAAACATGGAATTTAATAATATCTTAAAAATATGTGTTTTGATAATATTTATATATTTATAAAAAATAACTTTTTATTATTAAATAGAAATCCTCGTTTTACTTAAAAATTGTATAAAAATTTCATTGATATCGTATACTCCGTGAGGAGGTCTGCATCTCGCTCTACTAGTCCCGAGGATGTGCGATAAGCCGCACCATCCCGATCGGGTTCCCCAAAATAGGTTGTAGAGGCATAATCATAAGGAATGTAATCACACAATTTAAAGAAATACGGTTTTTAAAGTTTAAGGTATTTATTTGAAAAGTCGTATTTGCCACATGATATTGTTTTCAAGAGAATCGTGCTATATCAAGATGTGTGTATGTGAGAGGTAGGTCATTACCTCGTGAGATTTTCTAAAGGCATGCTAAGCTAAAGTAATTAAAATATGTCATATGTAAAGTTTGTGGTACTTAAACGAAAAATGCAAATGGAAGTTACATAACATAGTCTTTTAAGATGAAACTTGTTCTCAATGTATGTTTCATGATTACTAAGCAAGATATAACGATATGGATAATTGGTTATTAAGAAAGATTGTGATTTTAAAGAGTTTAGAATCGGATGTCGGAATAACTCCACTTCCGACGAGTTTTGAAAAGAGAACTTTTTAAATTTGGAAGAGAGGAGAAGAGAGGGGACTTAAAAGTTAAAAGAAGAAAGGGGGATTGAGGAAGAGATTGGTGGCTTCGTGGAGTCGCGGGGTCGCCGGAATCGCTTCGAATTCTCACTGGAAAGTGACCTTGGCTAATTCCACTTGTACTCTTCTTTGACTTAGAAAATTTTGAGGATTTTGGCAATGGATTTCAGAATGAAGAGGGCTAGGGTATGGGGTTGTATTTATAGGATGGAATTAGAGTTTAGAGATTGAAGAGAGAATTAAAAATGCATTAAAAATTGAATTAAAAGGTGAATTAACAGTCTCTGGATAAATGCAGAAAAATCAAACAGAACAGGGGTTAAGGGGGTAGGCCAAGGGTCATGTGGGCAAAACACGGACATTTTTTGCTATAGGGGGCTCGTCGGCGCCGGTCTTTCACCTCATCTCGCCGGTCACGTGTTGGAGATGGGGGGTGGGATTGGTGCCACGTGTCCTATTTGCTGTTAATAATATTGTGCACATGTTTATTTTTCTGTCTTTTCATTTTTACGTGTATTGCACGTGTAAAATTTTGAGCTTCCAAAAAGTTTTTTAAAAGAATCAGTAAAAATATATATGGCTGATGGGATTCGAACACAGGGGCTATGTCATAGCAGTGCATGGCTTTACCAATGAGCCACATGTGCTTTCTTACTGTTCATAAACAAATTAAATTTATAACTTGTACTCAGGCTTACAACTCTATTCTATACATTAACTTGAAAATTTTCGTACAGTAAAATTTGAGTCGTTACATTCTACCCTCCTTACAAAAATTTCATCCTCGAAATTTACAATTATATAAGGACTAATTTACAAACAAGGGTATCTTGCACGCATTTCGTCCCCACGTTCCCACGTTGATTCTCTTGGCAAATATTTTCTCCACATCACTCGGACCAACTTTACTTCCTTGTTTCTAAGTGACTTTACCTTACTGTCCAGGATTTCAATGGGTTGTTGCTCACAAGATAGATCTGTCTGTACAGTGAGCTCGGAGTGATCCAGAATGGGGATGGGGTCACTCACATATCTTCAAAGCTGGGATATATGGAATACGTTGTGCACTCCTTCCAATGAGGGTGAAAGTGCCAAACGATATGCCGCTTCTCCGACTCGTTCGAGTATGTCGAACGGTCCAATGTATCTCGGACTGAGCTTACCCCTCTTGCCAAAATGAATTACTCTACGGTTTGGAGAAATCTTTAAGAACACATGATCTCCTGATTGGAACTCCAGGTGACGTCGCTTTGCATCAGCCCAATACTTCTGTCTGTTTTAGGCAATGCACATTCTTTCCCTAATCGTGCGAACTACGTCCACCGTCGCCATGATCATCTCTGGTCCATGGAGTTCCCTATCTCCGATGTCATCCTAACTTAATGGTGATCGACATTTCCTTCTATAGAGAGCTGCAAAGGGTGCCATACCAATACTTTCCTGGTAGCTGTTGTTGTATGAAAACTCCACATAATGTAAGTGATCTTCCTACGATCCTCCGAAGTCTAACATACACGCTCTTAGCATATCTTCAAGGATCTGAATCGTTCGCTCAGACTATCCATCTGTTTGTGGATGGTAACCTGTGCTGAAGTTCAGACTCGTTCCCAGGTTAGCTTGCAGACTCTGCCAAAACTGCGATCGAAATATGGTCCGATCGGAGACAATGCAAGCCGATACTCTATGTAATCTTACGATCTCCTGCATGAGTTCATAGGTATCAGAAATAGTACACTATGAAAAGTTAAATCTTACTTAGATTCAGACTTACTTCCATGTATCTTTTTGCTAGTGTCTCGATAGATTGGCCAACTCAAAATGGGATGAAGTGAGCCGACTTTGTGAGTCGATCCACAATAACCCATACCGCATCGTTACCTTTCGTGCTGTTAGGAAGTGCAGTCACGAAGTCCATGGTGATGTGTTGCCACTTCCATTCTGAAATAGGTAACGGTTGAAGTAAACCAACAGTCATGTGATGTTCAGCTTTTATTTGCTGACACACCAAACATTTGGTTATGCTTTTGGCTACTTCACGCTTCATTCCATGCGAACAGTAATGTTGCCGCAGATCTTTGTACATCTTTGTACCACCAGGGTGTACTGAGTATGGAGAGTTGTGAGCTTATTTCATCAACTTTTCCCGAACAGAACCTTGTGGTACACACAATCTGCTTCCATATCTCAAAGATTCGTCTTCGTGGATAATGAAGTCTGTTCGAAGTCCACTTTCTACTAGTTCTCTGATCTTTTGCAACTTAGCATCACTTTCTTGAGCTGTTTTGATCTGGTTAACAATAGTAGACTGAACTTATAAGTTCATCAACTTTGAAGTATTACCTGGTATAACCACTTCTATCTCCATCTTGTGCAATTCTTGCTGAAGCTTCCACTGTGCGGTGAGATTCATTGACAAAGGCTGGCGACTAAGTGCATCAGGAACTACATTCACCTTCCCATGATGATACTGTAGATTGATGTCGAAGTCCACCATAAGTTCTAGCCATCTTCTCTGCCGCATATTCAACTCCTTCTGAGTAAACACATACTTCAGACTCTTGTAGTCTGTGTATATGTCTACTCGCTTTCCAAGTAGATAATGGCGCCAAATCTTAAGTGCAAAGATAACGGCTGCCAACTCAAGATCATGTATTGGATAGTTGCGCTCATGAATCTTCAGCTGTCTTGATGCAAAAGCTACAACCTTTCTATGCTGGTGTACAACACATCCTAATCCTTTACCGGATACATCGCAATGTACAACGAATCCTCCAGATTAGTCCGGTATTATGAGAATAGGCACTGATGTCAATCTTAACTTGAGTTCTACAAATGCTTGTTCACATGCTCCTGACCACACGAATGCTTCATCTTTACGTGTGAGCTTGGTAAGGGGTGTTGCAATCTTCGAAAAGCCTTCCATGAATCTTCGGTATTATCCCGCTAATCCCAAGAAACTTCGAATGGCCTTCATTGTCTTTGGTGTCGGCCATTTGCTTACTGCTGATACTTTAGCTGGATCCATAGAGATTCCGTCGGCTAAAACGATATGTCCTAGAAATCTGACTTGATCTAGCCAAAATTCGCACTTGTTGTACTTGGCATAGAGTTGATACTATTACAAAGTCTCCAGGATAATTCGTAAATGTTCAGCGTGTTCTTTACGATTATTTGATTACACAAGAATGTCGTCAATGAAAATGATAAAGAACCTGTCTAGGTACTCTCAGAAAACCTGGTTCATCAGATTCATAAAAATAGCTGGTGCATTGGTCACTCTAAATGGCACCACGAGAAATTCATAATGACCATAGCGAGTCCTGAATGCCGTCTTTGGAATATCAGGCTCTTTGACATTCACCTGATGATAACCTGAACGAAGATCTAGTTTTGAGAAAACACAAGACCTACTTAGCTGATCGAACAGATCGTCAATGCACGGTAGTGGATACTTGTTCTTTATCGTCACTTCGTTCAGAGCTCTGTAGTCTATGCACATACTGTATGAACCTTCCTTCTTCTTCACAAGTAAAACTGAAAATCTCCAACTTGAAGTGCTGGGACGAATCCATCCTTTCTTCAAAAGTTCGTTCAACTGTACGGATCTTCTTCAATCCTTCTGGACTTAAGCAATATGGTGCTTTGATCACCGGTTGTGCACCAGGTGCTAAGTCAATACTGAATTCAAGAGCTCGATAGAGATGCAAACCTGAGATGTTTTCAGGGAATACATCCTCAAACTCTCAAACTACCTCTGGCTTGTCTTCTTCAGCTTGTATTGTTGCAATCATTGCCTTCTTTGGTTTAGCCTTGTGGGTGCTAGGTTCCAGGGTATGGTCTCCACTCTTGAAATAAAAGACCGGATGATCTGGAATCTCGAACACTACCCTCCTTTGACAACAGTCGATGGTAGCATAGAAAGTTCCTAGCCAGTCCATTTCCAAGACTACATCAAAATTCGGTATGTCCAGCACCTTGAAGTCCACATAAAATTCTCTACTGCAGACGACCACTGGACACAGATTGTATCCCAAAGTAGCCTTTAGAATGTCGTTCCCTGAACTGACACTCCAGCTGGATACGAGCAGTTTAACCGAAATCGCAAGAGTTCGGACGAACCGTTGCGATATAAAGCAATGTGATGCTCCAGTATCGAAGAGTGCTAAGGCAGGTAGGGAGGCTACTAAGATTGTACCTAAGTTGTGTGGGATATGTTTAGGTATGGAAAGATATATGGATGTAAACAAGTATTGAACAGATTTGAAAGATGGGAAGTTACCAGTGATGACTTGGCCAGTGCCTTCAGCTTCTTCCACAGTCATTGTGAAAGCTTGTCGCCTAGGTACGTTCCTCCTTGCTGGGGGAGCATTCCTCTGTCCGTTAATCTGTCCTTGACGTAGGTTCCTTTGTGCATGATGGAACTGACGAGGAGGCTGTACAGTAGGTCCACGAGAAGGTGGAGCTGGGAGAGCAAGTCGAGGTGCAGGTGTCTGAATAGCTGGCCGCTGCGGAAAAGTGATGGCTGGTCTGGGGGCTAGATTCGGATTGAGTCTTCGAGGATATTCAACAATGTCGTGAGTGGATGAGCCGCAGACTAAGCACAGGACATTTGCATGCCTGCAGTCCTTCGCCAGGTGTCCATTCCTCCTGCTGTAGGAGAAAAAGTCTGGATTGGGCTAATTAAAAGTTACTCCCAGTCTCCTTGGTGCAAACGGTGGCCTGGAAGAGGCTCCTCCTGTCATATGAGTAGCAGGGTGCTTCACACCGGCAGATTGAGGTCTGTCTTTCTTCTTCACAACTGCCTCAAATTTTCGGGCAGCCTTTAGAGCAAGATCATGGGTTGGGAAATCCCCTGTAGCTAATGCAGCTTGGATCTCTGGGTCGAACCCTTGATGAAATCGTCATGCTCTGATCTCAGAAGTCGGTATGAGATGTGCCGCAAACCTGTATGGTCTTGTGTTAGCAGTGTAGTATGTGATATTAGAAAATCGAATATTTGAGACATGTCTTAAATGCTAAGCATGGTGAATTCAACATCATACTCATCCACAGATTTGGTCCACATTGAACCTTGTTGTGGGTGGATGAATTGCTGCTCCATGTCAAAACAAGCATTCTCGGGAAAATATTTCACGTCGAACATATCGCAAAATGTCTTCTATTCAATCGGCTGGGCAAGACAGCTTTCTTCCGCCTTCCACCATACTCTGGCGTTATCTGTGAGTTGCAGCTTCGCAACTCTTACCCAAGCAATCTCTGGCACTTGTTCTACTGCTAGATCATCCTCAATCGACTGAGCCCATTCTTCCACTTCAAGAGGGCTCTTTTTCCTAGAGAATTGTTTAGGGTGCAGTGCCCGGAATTGTTTCACACCGGGTGCCTCAGCTTCTGGGCGGTTCAGGAGTATAGCAGTCCGCTGCTGCTGTCCCTCCAAGAGGATCTTGATCGTCTCAAGCAAAACCGTCTGCTCGTTAATAGGATCTGCTATGGTAGGTGGTGGTGGTAGAGGAGGTGGAGTATTTCCATTCACGTTGGTGCTGGTGTTGTTCGGGGAATCCATAACCTTGAAAGAAAAATAGGGTTAAGATAGATTCAAGGAATTGAAATGTAAAGAATGTATAGTTGCCGATTCTTATAATTCTTGTGATATATTGCTTAGGTTTCCATGCAGAACTGACCCTGCATGGTTTTGTAGGTTTCCATGCAGAACTGACCTGCATGGGCCTCTTTCAAAACCTGTCACGCCTCGCTTCCCAGTGTACGGGGAAGTAGACATGGCGAGCCGTGACGTATTTACTCAGAAGTAAACATGTTAAGCGTAAATAAGCAATATAAAAGTAAAGCACAAGAATGACAAGAGATGTAATGAAACAACTTCTTTTTTTTATATTCATTCTTTACATACAACTGGAAAGTAAAATACAATAATGGAAAGCGATGCGGCATATGAACTGAAAAAAAAATAAGTACAAGTAAGAACTAGAACTCTGGCTTCTCAGTGAACTGCTCCAAATCGTCCTGGCTGGGCTCGATCTCCTGAGAGTTGGGTCCTCTTGACAACATTCCAAAGAAAGAAGAGATAGGAATGTCGTCAACGAACAATCGCTCGGTAAGTCCCAAAAGAGAGATATGAATAGATCAAGTAAATGGAATAGATCTGGTAATTTATCTGATTTTATTATACTAATATAGTTGTTTGTAGCTTGGTATAGAACACATCAGTGTATAAGAGAGGAGTCCAACTTGCTCCGTGGACTAAGGCATATGGAGTACAAGGCCCCGTTAATCCCACGGGACAAGAGCACGGATATTCAGGTTAGGTGTATTATAATGACCGTCTCATTCCACTTCTAATACATTCTATACCAATTTACCCAGTTAAAAACCCCGTAATGTATATTGTATTGATTATAATGATTTGTAGTATAAGACTTGCCGAAACTATGGTATAAGTTGTTTATATAAACGGTTCGGGTGTAAACGGATAGTCATGTAGTCAAATTTAAGATATAGTCATGGATCGGTCAAGTCAAGTCATGGCATGTTCGTATTGTTCGGTATTCATGTTCAAGTGTTCATGTTTGATACATTGGATTCATGTTGAATTAGATATATAGTTAGATTCATGTTTGGATTGTATTCAGATTAGACTGAGACTCAGATTGAGTTATATACTTAAACAGATTTGGATCCTGAATTAGGTTTAGGAGTTATCGGTAACTGCTGCACATGGACGGCAGGATTTGTGTCTTTTTCCAAGACAATTACCATTGATAACCATGTTTTAGTTTTCTACCTTAAATAGGCAAGCACCTACTTTCTCCGGCTCTCTGAGGCTCAAAAGAATTGGTCTCGCTTATATTTACCAGGATCTTTAATGTAAATTAATATAACTTGAGGGGGTTTTATGAAAAATATTTTTAGCATACTTTCAAAATAAACCTCAAGTATTTATTTATCGTATTTAGGGTTTTCATGGATGTAATTTTTTAAAGGTGAGGTATTCTAGTGAATAAATACCTAGCTTGAATAATTCATGGTATTTTAATGTAAAGTTGACTTGTATGGATTCTTAATGGTATTTTCATAAAAATTGTAAATATATTACTTTGTTTGGAAAACGTGGAATTTAATAATATCTTTAAAATATGTGTTTTGATAATATTTATATATTTATAAAAAATAACTTTTTATTATTAAATAGAAATCCTCGTTTTTCTTTAAAAATGTATAAAAATTCCATCGAGATCGTATGCTCCGTGAGGAGGTCTGCATCTCGCTCTACTAGTCCCGAAGATATGCGATAACCCCCACCATCCCGATCGGTTTCTCCAAAATGGGTTGTAGAGGTATAATCGTAAGGAATGTAATCACACAATTTAAAGAAATATGGTTTTTAATAGTTTAAGATATTTATTTGAAAAGTCGTATTTGTCACATGATATTGTTTTCAAGCGAATCGTGCTATGTCAAGATGTGTGTATGTGAGAGATAGGTCATTACCTCGTGAGGTTTTTTAAAGGTATGCTAAGCTAAAGTAATTAAAATATGTCATATGTAAAGTTTGTGGTATTTAAACGAAAAATGCAAATGAAAGTTGCATAACATAGTCTTTTAAGATGAAACTTGTGCTCAATATTTGTTTCATGATTAATAAGCAAGATATAACGATATGGATGATTGGTTATTAAGAAAGATTATGATTTTAACGAGTTTAGAATCGAATGTCGAAATAACTCCACTTCCGAAGAGTTTTGAAAAGAGAACTTTTTAAATTAGGAAGAGAGGAGAAGAGAGGGGACTTACAAGTTGAAAGAAGAGAGGGGAAGTTGAGGAAGAGATTGGTGGCTTCGTGGAGTCGTGAGATCGCAGGAATCGCTTCGAATCCTCACTGGAAAGTGACCTTGGCTAACTCCACTTGTACTCATCTTTGACTTAGAAAATTTTGAGGATTTTGGCAATTGATTTCAGAATGAAGAGGGCTAGGGTATGGAGTTGTATTTATAGGATGTAATTAGGGTTTAAGGATTGAAGAGAGAAATAAAAATGCATTAAAAATTGAATTAAAAGGTGAATTAACACTATCTGGATAAATGCAGGAAAATCAAACAGAATAGGGGTTAAAGGGGTTGGCCAAAGGTCATGTGGGCAAAGCACGGGCATTTTTTGCTATAGGGGCCCGTCGGCGCCGGTCCTTCTCTTCATCTCACCGGCCATGTGTTGGAGATGGGGGGTGGGATTGGTGCCACGTGTCCTAGTCGCTGTTATAACATTGTGCACATGTTTATTTTTTCTTTCTTTTCATTTTTTCGTGTATTGCACGTGTAAACTTTTGGGCTTCCAAAAAGTTTATAAAAAATTAGGAAAAATATATGTGGCTAATAGGATTCGAACACAGAGGCTACTTCACAGCAGTGCAAAACTTTACAAATGAGCTACAAGTGCTTTCTTCCTGTTCATAAACAAATTAAATTTATAACTTGTGCTCAGGCTTACAACTC
Organism: Agapanthus africanus; assembly: GCA_030015575.1. Lineage (NCBI taxonomy): Eukaryota > Viridiplantae > Streptophyta > Magnoliopsida > Asparagales > Amaryllidaceae > Agapanthus > Agapanthus africanus. The sequence continues at coordinate 852,577,117 of JASDDO010000024.1, forward strand.
TATTCTGTACATTAACTTGAAAATTTTCGTACAGTAAAATTTGAGTCGTTAGATGTCGTCTTGGACGAACCAAGGGGGTGTAAAGGTTGGGTTGGGCTGATTCGGCTGTTGGGAAGCTGTTGGGACTGGTTATTGGAATATCCCACTTTCTGATTTTGAAAATTCGAATTTTGAAACTGTTGGAAAGGCTGGTTTGAATTGTTGTTTTGAAAAGGTGCCTGATTCCAAGCGAAATTGGGATGATTCTTCCAACCAGTATTGTACGTTTGTGAGAAAGGGTCGTTCCTGGGACGCTGGTTGTGATACAGCGCATTAACGTTTTCGTGTCCTTGGGACCCAACGAGAAACGAACATTCATCTGCTATGTGGTTAGGATACTGACAATTAGCACACTGTTTGAGAAACTTGGTTGACTGGTGACGGTGAATTTTTTCCCTCCAAAACTTCCATTCGCCGTATAAGAGCGGCAATTTTTGCTTAGGCTGCTATATAGAGGTGTCAACTATGTGTGCACCGCCCCTAATCAAAGATGATGGTTTCTCACTCACACTCTCCCACTGAATGGTTTTAACAGCCAGTTCTTCTAAAAAGTTCCATGTGTTCTTAGCACCATAACTCAGGAATTTGCATTGACACATGGAGTCTAACATCATGCGTGAACTAGAGTCTAAACCCTCGTAGACAATCTGACAAATCCTCCATTGTTCTAAACTGTGGTGGGGAAATTTGATTAAGATATTCTTGAATCTTTCCAAGCATTTCCAAAAGATTTCACCCTCTTTTTGTTTGAAATTGTGAATTTCATTTCGGATTCGTACCGTTTTGTGAATAGGGTAAAATTTCTTGAGAAACACTTTCACAAAGTCGTCCCATTTCATAATCAATCGAGATGGAAAACTGTTTAACCAACTCTTCGTATTGTTCTTAAGCGCAAAAGGAATGAACTTGAGCTTAACAACATCCTCACCTACTCCTTGGATTTTCATCATAGCGCATACTCCCTCGAATTCACTGATTAGAAGGTAAGCATTTCCAAAAGATTTCATCCTCTTTTTGTTTGAAATATGAATTTCATTTCGGATTCGCAGCGTTTTGTGAATAGGGTAAAATTTCTTAAGAAACACTTTCACAAAGTCGTCCCACTTCGTAATCGATCGAGCTGGAAAACTGTTTAACCAACTCTTCGCATTGTCCTTAAGTGCAAAAGGAATGAACTTGAGCTTAATAACATCCTCACCTACTCCTTGGATTTTCATCATAGCGCATACTCCCTCGAATTCACTGATTAGAAGGTAAGCATTCTCGGACTCGAGTCCGTGGAATTTTAGGAGTAGTGGTATGAATTGTGGTTTGATTTCATAGTTATTTGCCGCAATGGTGGGCAATACTATGCACGAAGGTAGGGATGAACGGTGAGGGCAGTATCTGTCCTGCAACGCTGCTTCTTTCTGCTCTATGATTGTTTGTTCTGTCATCGTCGGTGATGTGGGAGAAGAAGAAGGTGAAGGCGAACGAAGAATAGAATCGGACGGCTCCGATAAAGCAGAAAGTGAGAACGTCTCAGATGGTTCCGAAGAATCCGATGGTAAAGAAGAGTCGGAAGATACAGTCTGGAATCGGACTAATCAAGATTTTGAATCTCTAGTCCAAACTGACATGCACTATTGTAACGCCCCACGCCCCAGTACAGATGGTATTGTCCGCTTTGGCTGAAACCACACGGTTTTTTCCTTTAGAGCGATCCGGACCTGATTAGGGGCTACTTCTCAGGAGGTCACCCATCCAAGACTTCCCTGGCCCGAGCATGCTTAACTATGGGGTTCTCAAGCTCCTGTAGTGCCGATTCACTTAAAAAGTGCATCTGTAATCGAGGGTGGTATAATTACATTTATAATGCAGTTCGGTCCTATTTCGGAATGTGTTTCAAAGATTCCCCATTGTTCTACAGTGGGTCCCACGGTCTCAAGAGGTGCCCCCCACAGATTCAAGAGGTGGCCCCCGCCCCCTTGGCCAATTGGCATGGCACTTTGTTCCGTGAGCAAGATTTGGGTCTTGACATTCTCCCCACCTTTGAACAATGGTTCGTTCTCAAACCACAGACCTACTAATGAGGGACATGTATGGGTCACCATAAATGTAACGTCCCATGCCCTAGTACAGAAGGTATTGTCCGCTCTGGCCGAAACCGCACGGTTTTGGCCGGAAGAGCGAAGCGGACCCGACCAGGGGCCACTTCCCAGGAGGTCTCCAATCCCAAAACTTCCCTGGCCCGAGCACGCTTAACTACGGAGTTTTCAAGCTCATATGGTGCCGATTCACTTAAAAGACGCCTCTGTAATTGAGAATGGTATCATTACATTTATAATGCAGTTCGGTCCTTTTTCGGAATGTGTTTCGAAGATTCCCCATTGTTGTACAATGGGTCCCACAGACTCAAGAGGTGTCCCCCACGGATTCAAGAGGTGTCCCCCGCCTCCTTGGCATGACAATTGGCGTGGCACTTTGTTCCGTGTGGCACATTCTTCCATGAGCAAGAACCGGGTCCTGACAACTATCCGAACGTGGTTAGGAAAAGACTAAGGGAATGGAAGAAAGTGTTGTTTACAAATCCTAATTTTTGTGTTATATATATATATATATATATATATATATTCACAACGAGAAATGTCACACAAAAATGCATAGCAAGAACACAATCATGACACACTTCACACACCTAAACAATGTAGGGTTCACCTAGGTCAACTAGACCTGCTCAAAAAACTTGATTTTTGAAATAAAAGAGTATCGCGAAACGGGCCCAAGATAGACTGATCAAGAGGCAAGGTTAGTGCAGAAAGGAAGGGAGTTTGTACAATGCTTTCGCGAATTTTTTTAATTAGAATAATATTCTCTCTTTTGGCGGTTGCGCCTTTCACGCTTTTCTAGACACTTTTTGAACAATGCAACAATGGGCAGTGTTCGAAATACAATCAACTTTTCCCTATTGAGCACGAAGTCCTAAAAGGCTGAAAGTCTAATTTCTTTTAATATTACTCGGGATGTGGAGAATGCTTATTCTTTGTGGTTTGTGGGCCGCGGAGAAGGGTGATGATATCCCTTACCGTATCTTGTTGGGGTTCTTTGGCCTTAAATCCGTATTAAATTTATGCAATGCGCAAACAATAAAAGGTTGTTCAAATCATCAATCGATCATTTTTTAAGTTATAAGAGACGCGCTGTAAGAAATACGGTTAGTTCTCTTTGGCACTTGTGCGGCGGAGTTTGCAAAGAAATCCTGCATAAAATCGAAGAATTGGAGCGTCGAATTTGAAAGGAAGTGTTTCTAGAAAAGTACGTACCTCAAATTCTTAGGTTGAGAAACTCCCATTGAGTCGATCCATGATTGCTTGAGTGTTCTATTGCGCGGGTTAAACTACCTGGATCTTTGGAACTGTAACTCCTTAACGCTTTGTTATTGAATTTGCTCCTTGCTCTGCACGATCATAGTTCGTAATTCTGTCGAAATCTAAAAATATCGGAAAATACGATATTTAGTGTACAATACGATATTTATGGCCAAAGTGATGTAAACATATAATTATGAAATTTTACACATTAGAAATGATCAATAACAAAATAATAGAGAAAACACAAAAGAATTGGTACAAAATATCACAGATGGGCCACAATTTGCAGCCAGAGAGATTAAATTGGCGGCCAAACCGTGATGGTTTGGCTCCTATTTCTTGGTGTGTTCTCCTAATTCTATTAGTGTCCCCTTATCATATGCAAAACATTTCAATAACATTCATAGCAACAACAAATCAAAAACAGAGAGCAAAAGTCTTAATATTTCTGTCGTTTTTGACATTTTTTAGATTTTTTTTGTTTTTTTGAAAATATATATAGTGCTAACTCAAATAAACTTCGTGATGTTGTCAATTCCCCGACAATGACACCAAAAACTTGTTGGAGATTCACGATGTCGTGCTTTTGAAAAGGATATGGTTGAATATCGAATATGTCGGTTTTTGATAAAAAAATTTTTGCACGAACTGATTCTCGAGTTATAAAATACAGCAAGTGCATGGTGCGTTGACACAATCCGGCAAGTACGGGTCGATCCACAGGGAATGGATATCACGACGTTCTTTCGAGTTAGAAACAAAGGTCAGCAGATCGAAACCTTTGATGTTGCATTCATTTTTTTATTAAAAAATCTTTCATTTTGAAAATATCTCAATTTCCTCTCAATTTAGAGCAAAATCCTGGAAGTTAGGATTTTGTGCTTTTGACTTGGTCTTTTTAACCATATTAGAAGATGTGGGTTTTTGAAATTTGAAAACTTATGCATCTCTTTTAAAAAGCCTTAACCTCTTACTTTATTAACTTTTTCCCATTCTTTCCTTCACCGAAAATTATGAAGGAGTTCAAGTTTTCAGCCACCACCATTCAGAGGAGAGAGATGGAGCTTCGAGAAGATGCTTCTCATTCTTTTTTGATATACGAATCAACCGATAGGATCCCTCGTATTTTCCTCTCAACCTCGTCGCCATTTCTAATCATGATCTCTGATCTCATGCTTTTCGCTTCTCCAAAAATCTTAACACGGTTCTTATATTTAATCTAATTCTAATATAAAAATTACAATGAAACCTAAATACTTCGGTAACTAGTTTCTAATCAGGATTATACTAAATTTCCCCTCTTATCGATAGACGTGATAATACCCTACCATTATACCCTATTCAACGTTTCACTAGCACACCATAACACGCCGTTATACTACCCAAAATCACTTTGAAAAATTATCGGTTATAACCGGAATGCTACCCAATTTTTAGTAAACGTTTGTTGCCGTTTTTAGTCAAACCCTAAGGATTCTAAACTTTGTATTTTCTCAAAAATGCCATTAAGTTCCTAAACTCGTATTTACATCAAAATATCACAAAGTTTCTAAACTCATATTTACAACAAAATACCACAAAGTTTCTAAGGAGTATTTCAAATAAATATCTTAACTTTATAAAATATCCTAAAATTCTAAATACCGTATTTTCACTAAAATCCCTTAAAGTCATAAATACCGTATTTTCAGTAAAATCCCCTTAAGTCCTAAATATCGTATTTTCAATAAAATACCATAAACTTTTCTAAAATTCCCATTTCAATAAAATATCATAACTCTTCCTAAAACTATAATTTCATAAAAATATCATGAACTTTATTAAACCCTAGTTTCTTAAAAATACCCTATACAACTTGGATGAGACTATTAACGGAATACAAGGAACTCTATATGCCATGCTAGCTTATACGGTTAGGGTTAGACGTGTGAACCAAGACATAGAGTATTATTGAAAATTCCGATATACGGATGACCTTGATTACTATTGAAGATTCTGATATACGGATGACTTGATTTAAAAAGTGAACCTTATGTCACCATGTCTAATAGAGCCGCATGCCAACACCTACATGTATCCCTATATAACAAACTTAGACCTAGGGTGGGATAGTTTAGATTACGTGAGGCTGTATTAAGTATCTCGGGATTCCCCCACCAGTTAATCATGGTTCCGAGGGTGAAGCGGAACGCTATATATATATATATGGTCTGCTATTGTTCCGTGGAACTAATGGAATATTCACGAGCACGCCGGTACCCTTATGTAACTAAGCTATAACAAACTAATTGTATCTTGTAATTAGATTGACTATGACATGCTTAAACCTGACACATATATATGGTGACATCTATTTACATATACTTTGTAACGACTCTGAATTTACTGTACAAAAATTTTCAATTTAATGTACAGAAAGGAGTTTACAAGCCCGAGTACAATTTATAGGTTAATTTTTGTTTAAGACCAGCAAGAAACCACTTGTAGCTCACTGGTAAAACCTTGCACTGCTGTCACTACTACAAATAGGGTTGCCCATACGGATAAATTCATAGGCGCAAACCTATGCCCCTACAGCTATATTCGTAGGGGCACAAAAATATGCCGTAGGTGTACACGCCGCAGGTGCAAATCTTAGCCTTAAACACGCCCCTACGGTGAAATAATTGCCCCTACGGTTTAATGCGTAGGTCTACTGGTACCTACGGATTTCACCGTAGGGCCAAAATATTTATTTAATTTATCGGTTTATAAAATAAAATAGTTGCCCCTCCGGATAAATCCGTAGGGACAAATATATGCCCTTACGGCTTAAGGCGTAGGAACAGATGTGTAGGGGCAAAATATCAGGTATTCTAATATTTTGTCCCTATGGGTAAATTTATAGGGGTAAAGCTAAGCCCCTACGGATTAGTCCGTAGGGACAAGCTTAACCCATGTTACTAAGTCCATAGGGTCAAAATATCAGATATCCTGATATATTGTCCCTACGGATAAACGTGTAGGGGAAAATTTGGATCCTACGGATTAAACGGTAGGTGCAATATGTGTACTTACGGATTAATCCGTAGGGACATATTATCAGGTTTTTTTAAAAAAAAGGGATACCTATTTTTTCCTCGCCCTGTGCACAATAATATATACATCATATATGAAAGTAATTAACAAGCAGAATATATACAGCAGTATTCATAATCAATATCTCACGCATAATATATAAAAGAAAACAAGAAGAATACGATATCAATCTAAATCAATATGAACACCACCAATATCGTCCAAAATATATACAATATGTATCATATAAGTAAATACATGTTTAAAATATAAAAATCAAAAAGCTACCCTAGCTCGGTCCAGCTCTACCTCTGATAATCGCCGTAAACTGGCGCATCTGCTCCTCGGATAAACCCTGAGTCAACAACTCGAGCAATGCGGAAGGTGCGGGAGTCTGAGCAGGCTGTGGAGCTGGTCTGCGCAACCGCAGCCGAGGTAGTGGATTGTGGAGCCGCAGCTGCGGAAGTCTGAGCGGACTATGGAGCTGTAGGAGCCGAAGGAGATGCATGTGGAGTCTCAGCCGAAGTACCCTGTCGCGTCTGTTCAGTTTTGCATGTAATAAACGAGTAAGAACTGTGTATTAGTCGAATTCGTATCATTATCAGGTTATTGTAAAACTCCAATCTATGAATACTTAGAGACTTAGGCCTCGTTTGGATATCTAGTTTGGAAAACCATAGTTTATTTTAATTAGACAGTTCTATGTATGTATGATTAATCAAAGCTAAGTCTACAACCAAATAAGCTCAGGCTACGTACTAATATTGGATATGTTGCTATCTATAATATGACATAATATTTTACTATTAAATAGTGTACATACCATCATCTCCTTCAACTCCTGGACGGTGGCCTTTAAGGTGTCAAGTTCTTGCTCTAGACGTCGCTCATGAAAGATAGAGGAAGTAACCGCCGGAGTGGAGTCCAACCTCATATGGGCCTTGCTAGGACCCAATCCCCAGCTTCTTTCCCAACCTCCATGGTGCCCTCCGTGTGCGGCGTCTAGAACTGGGGTCAGCAGCATCGGATCGTTCTGTCCTGTAAAATTGATCCCCGAAGCCTCGGCCTGCTCAACCACCCGCTTCTACACCCACATTAACCAGTAAAATATAAGTATATCATTTAAATTTGAACTTTTCAAAACAAAAATTTCAAATAGGGGTTGAATAAATATTAACACTTACGCAATACTCCTGGGTAGCGGTGTCGAGGTATCGAAGCTCGCCCGTGGCGGGATCTGTCGAGGTGCCGTGGACGGCAAGATAAGCGGACAGCACGTTCGGTGTACCACCCTGCACCAGGGTCTGAGCTCTCTGCAATTCGCCAAAAATTTATATTTATTATAAAATAACTCTTAAGTTCACGTTATATTAAAATAGATCTAGTGTAATTTAACGATGCCTCCATGGCACGAGTAATATTCATCGAGCCACCTGTATAAGTGGGGCGACCCCTCTTCGCCGACTTCCTATTCTCTTTATTTTGATCCGCCTGTTTCTGCACAACACATTCAGATTTAGTTTTCTAATTAAGCAACACAAAAAAAAAATTATATACTAAATAATGAATTACATTTAAAATACATACCTGTTTGCGCTGACTGTCGAAATATTGGCACAAAAGAGGCCATGTATCTACGTCGACTCTCGCAAAGGCCGGAGTATGTAGGAAGGCCGCTCTCTCTGTCTCGGGGGTCGCCATCCATAGGGAATAGCAGTCGATCTTCAGCTCGTTCCTATTGTATCGAACCTTCGATTGGATGTTCTTCATTAGGCCATGGTATAGAGCGTGAAGATCGAGCATCCTCCCAGGATGATCAGGGTCGGGTACAGGCTGAAAATCGTAATCCAACTGCAAATATAAAAAAAACAATTTTATTAAATTGCAAGTGTTAATAATAAATATATTGGATAAATCAAATGAAAATATATATTAATATCCTAGCCTGATCCCAGAAGAGGGCGAATGAGCGCCGATGCTGGTCGCCCCACTCAATATGAAGTGGATACTTCTTCATGAGGTGGCTCTCATCCCCCATATACCGGCCAACCTCTTGGCATAATCGTCGGTGCTGGTCGCCCCAGTCAACGTGAAGTGGACACTTCTTCACGAAGCAGCTCTCATCCCCATATACCGGCCAACCTCTCGGCTAATCGCCGGTATAGCGATAATTAGGGGTAAAGAAGAGGGGAATGCTACCTCCCCCGTGGCTCTGTCGGGCCTCATCCTGTGAGACTGATTCGGGCCTCGAGTCCCCCTCTCGGGATGGGGATGCCCTGCGTCTACAAGAAATATCAAGACAATCAATATTAAGACAAAGCGGTATTAAGAAATCAAGGTTTAACAAAAATTGAAGTGTGATATATACCTCCGGCGATAGAAACACGAGCCTGGGCCCGGGCAGCAGCACGAGTGGGGCGATAGTTCCTTCGGTGAGGAACAGCCGGTGACCCGGACGTGGACGCATCCCCTCCAACTAGAAAATAAACATCGACAAAATTACTTGAATATTTAAAGGACATGTAAAATGAATAAATATTTTATATTTATTCATACAAACCTGTAAACTGAGCGGAGGGTATGGAAGTGATGTGAGTGGCCCCTGCACTAGGAGTGGCCCCTGCACTAGGAGTGCCCCCTGCACTAGACGTGGATGCACCACCTATAATTAGACAATCAAACATTGACTATATAAGTAATTGCAAAAAGAATGCGTATATCAATAATATAACATTCTAAATCAACATGTATATACTATACGATATATAAACATACCCGCAAGTGCGGTGGAGGGCTCTGCCCCTGATGTAAGTACGTAAGAGCAAAAAAAATGTATGTATATTTATGATATAGCATTCTAAATCAATAAACATGCACTATATGATATATAAACATACCTGGAGGTGCGGGAGTGACCTCTGTTCTTGATGTGGACGCACCGACAGCTAGACAATCAAATATTAACTATGTAAGTAATTTTGACATGAATATGCATGTATATCTATAATATTACATTCAAAATGAATAGGGGCGTAACATACCTAGAGGTGCGGGAGTGGCCTCTGTCCCTGATGTGGACGCACCACCACCAACTAAACAATCAAACATTGACTATGTAAGTAATTTTGACATGAATATGCTCGTATATCTATAATAGATATTACATTCAAAATGAATATGCATGCAATATACCTGGAGGTGTGGCAAAGTCCATACGGAAGGAGGCATCCGAAGGGGTCTCCGATCGGGGTGTAAGACCGGCCCTCTGAAGCAACCTACGCAACTCTCAGGGCGGTATAACCGCTCTGCCTCTGTTTCTGCTGGTGCCGCGGCTAGAGCTCCTGTCGCCCCTCGCTGCTCCCGTCGTCGTCATCAAATCTAGATAAAATAGTTCATGTACGCATTAGACAATCATTACATATGCATGATATATATGTATAGATCGTAAAATGTAAAGTAATAATATAACATTACTGATAACCTTTTTCGTTTCATGGACGCATTAGACATATCTATTTAGATTTCATCATCGATATCATTTCTAACCCACGTAACTTCATGATCAGCCGAAGACAACCCGTCTTTCGAAATAGACGGTCGGAGCACTCTAAGTCTTCTCTCTTCTTCATCCTCGTCGCTGTCCTCAAATTCTGAGACATCGTAAACATCTCTGGGTTTCCAATGGCATACGATGCTCCATCCCGGATGCTTCAAACACTGTGAATAGTATACTTGGAACGCTTGGTTCGGAAAGATAAACGGATCTTCCTGACCGTAAAATCGAAGTGTGTTCACACTGGTCAATCCATATTTATCTTTCCATGTCCCAAGATTGCTTCTTCACTTATCCGTATCGGTTCGTGTATCGTACCAAGTACACTGAAATATATAAAAGGGTTCTAATCGTCCGGGATATTGGATGCCGAGTATACAATTTAAGTATCCATAATAAATCACACCATCCGATCCTACCGTCGCCATCCCACTATTCTGAGTGGTTCTAGATGATTCTATGTCCTTAACTTCGAATTTGTATCCAAGTATACCGAATCCTTTATAATATGCAACCTCCATATTAGGAAACTGAGCTAAATATCTTGAATCACTTTCTAATGATGTAGGCAAGTTTGGACCGTGGCTCTAACAAAACAAATTTTACAAAAAATACATAACGATATAAGTTTAGATTAAAACTGATAGCAATAACATGTTATTCGAATAACTTACATGATCTGCAACCCAATCGCAAAAATTATCCTGATGATATTTTTCCAATCGTTCATCGTTCCAATCAGGATGCCCCTCACGTACCTCATTAAAATAAATTTTGTTCTCGACAATAAATTATGATATTAATATTATATCATTTCATACACACAAACACAAATATAACAATTAATACAAAAAAACATACTCTCTAATTTTTTCAAGACATACGCGATTAAGGAGGATAAACCGGTATATCTTGTTGATAAATATAGTGTCTACCCTCTTATAATCGGCTTTACCATATGACCAGTCCTGAATTCTTTGAGGCCGGTTAAGTCTCGTCTCAATATTCTCGTCCAGATAGCGGAAACAAAATATGGTTCCTTCATCTAGAAGATAACCTTGCATGATAGAACCCTCTGGTCGATTTCTATTGCGTATATACTTTTTAAGAGTGTAGAGGTACCTAAAGAAAAATATGTTAAATAAATAAATACGGGCATACAGGACAACAATAGTTTTACAAATTGCGTGAAATGAAAAATTCCACGTACCTCTCGACGGGATACATCCATCGATATTGTACCGGTCCGGCTAACTTAGCCTCAGTTACAAGATGAACCGTCAGATGTATTATGATATCGAAGAACGACGGTGGGAAAATACGCTCAAACTTGCAAAGTATCAACGAAATGGAATTTTCTAGTTTCTCCAGCGTCACAACATCCAGTGTTTTAGCACATAATTCTCTGAAAAAATAACATAGGTCATTGATTACTAGACCAACCGATTCGGGGAGGGAAGTCCTGAGGGCTAATGGGAGAAGGTGCTCCATAATAACACGGTGATCATGACTTTTCAGCCCATCGATCTTGCCTTTCACAATTTTTATCTTCTTGCTAAATGATCCTGAGAAACCTGTGGGAACTTTCAAATTATGCAACACCTGCAGGAATCTTTTCTTCTCCGGTTGTGACATATGATAAGCGGCATTAGGAAGTACAAACTTTTCCGGTTTACCCGCTACCGGTTTAGGATGCAATTCACTTCTAATTCCCCAGTCTTGTAGATCCATCCGAGCATTGATGTTGTCTTTCGATTTCCCGTTTTTATAAAGAAGTAAGTTGAGTACGTGCTCGGATACTCCCTTCTCTATGTGCATGACGTCCAGACAATGACGCACTAAATTTTTTGACCAGTATGGAAGCTCGAAGAAAATTCTTAACTTGTTCCAGAATGGTGGTTTGACCTGTTTTGTCGGATCCATCCCGAAGATCACATTATTGTAACCATCCCACTGAGCAGTCACGTCTTCTCTGGAAAATGGGGCTGGAGGTCCACGGAGCTCCTGATGACCATTAAAGTGAATATCGTCTAACCTGTAGGGGTTGTCTAAATGCAGGAAACGTCAATGGACGCAATAACAAACCTTCCTGCTAAAATTCAAGAATTTTGATGTTGTATGTTGATGGCAATGAGGACATGCTTTGTGACCTTTTACGAACCAACCTGATAGCATTCCATACGCAAGAAAGTCATTAATTGTCCACATTAAAGCCGCACACAGTATGAAGGTTATATTTGTGTTTGCATCGTAAGTCTCTACACCATCAATGAACAAAGATTTTAACTCCTCGATCAGAGGTCGGAGATAGACGTCGATATTGTTTCCCGGTTAGTTTGATCTGTCGATAAGAAGAGGCATCATAAAGTATGATTGTCCATAGCCAACCAAGACGACAGATTATAAACTATCATTACAACGGGCCATGTGCTGTGGCTTCCAGCCATATAGTTGAATGGGCAGAAGCCATCACTAGCCAGTCCAAGCCTGACATTGCGAGAATCGCTACTGAATATTGCGTGCCTCCTATCGAAATCCTTCCATGCCGGTGAATCTCTTGGATGACTCATTTTTCCATCTTCACTTGGAGGAACACGGTGATGCCAAATCATTGTCTCGGCTGTTTTCTTTTACCTGAATAGCCTCTGCAGCCTCTGTGTTATGGGAAAGTATCGTGCTATCTTGACAGGTATATCGGGCTTCTTATCAGAATCTTTCGGCTTTTACCTGGCCTCTCCGCATGTTGGACACTTTTTCAAATCTGAATTCTCTTTCCGGTACAACACACAATTTTTAGGACATGCTTGAATCTTCTCCCACTTCAGACCCAAATTAGACATCATCTTCTGGGCTCCGTACCAGCAGTCGGGCACGTTATTTCCCGGGGGCATAGAATCTTTCAAGAACGAAAGAAGCATTATGAATGACTTGTTGCTCCATCCATTTAGGCACTTAATCTGGAAAAGTTGGACGAATCATGAGAGAGTGGAATACTTTACATTCTAATAAATTGGTTTTCTAGTATCATTCATGAAATTTTCATATTTATCCACACGCGGTCCTTGACCGGAAGGATTGTCATCTTCGGTACGAATAAATTCACCTAAGGTGGCCTTTACTATATCCTCCATTTCTTCAGATGGAAAGAAATTACCGTCTTCTTCTTTTACCGCATTACCGTCTTCTCCTTCTTCTCCTGCCGCTTTATCGTCTTCTCCTTCTTTTTCTGCCGCATTACTGTGTTCTTCTCCTTCCCCGTGATATAACCAAGTTGTATAAAGTCTTGTAAAACCATGTTTTATGATATGAAGCTCTGCCAATTCTACCTTCTGCCAGTACTTATTCCCATATCTATCTCACGGGCAGAGAATCTTCTCTATCACGATCTTATTATGTGCGCGTGCAAATTCAATAAAAGCAGCAACTCCTCTGACAAACTTAGGTTGCATACATTGTTGCCAATCCACATACATCCAGTCCTTATCTCTGACATACTCATGGGCCATGTTAGACTGTATAACATATAAATTGTAGGTTATGATGACTATATTGAGAAATCTAAGAACGGGATGGTTACTGACAAAGGAGAAAATCTGTGTATATACTTTGTGTGTGCGTTTGTTGTTGAAAAGAATAAATTATCGATAATCAAAGTTAGATCTGAGAATACTCATGTATGAGTTATATTCTATATATGTGTGTTTCAGTTTATGATTTCGCTTAAGTGTAGGGTTGTTAGTGTGTATGTGCTGTGTGTGCGTTTGTTGTGTATTCGTGTTGTATGTGTGTGTTTCGGCTGTCGGGGGTAAGGCTTCTATCCCATTAAGAATGTATAGAGCGGACACCCATTCGCTTGTGCTTTCAACCGTTTTGAGTAAATTTCGGCAGCACCTCCCCGCTGTTCTCCGAGTACACTGTAATAGAATAGATAATCATTTCAAAGCTGTGAAACAACGTTGAAATAAACATCTAATCTATCTTTGTACACGGAGAACCAGCGGAAAAGTACCGACGAAATATCTCGAAATGGATGAAAACAAAAGTGAATGCAGGTGTTTGCTTTATACATTCCTAACTTGTCCACACGGGACAAATCTATCGGTTATTATACGATTGAATTTTCTCGTCACATAGACTACACGACGGTTGCTAGTACCGAGCTATACCGTCCGATATTTAACAACCTTCGTATAGTTCTATGTCACGACGAACATCGAACATATGTTAACCGATAGACGGGGACTAAGTGTCGCTTTGAGTTTCATATATGAGTATCGATGAGAATATGAAAGTTTCATATTATCATCGAGTATCATATATTGGTTTTAACTTGAATATCTTGAATCACTCTCTAATGATGCGTTTGTTGTGTATTCGTGTTGTTTGTGTGTGTTTCGGCTGTCGAGGGTAAGACTTTTATCCCATTAAGAATGTATAGAGCGGACACCCATTCGCTTATGCTTTCAACCATTTCGAGTAAATTTCGGCAGCACCTCTCCGCTGTTCTCTGAGTACACTGTAATAGAATAGATAATCATTTCAAAGCTGTGAAACAACGCTGAAATGAACATCTAATCTATCTTTGTACATAGAGAGCCAGCGGAAAAGTACCGACCAAATATCTCGAAACGGATGAAAACACAAGTGAATGCAGGTGTTTGCTTTATACATTCCTAACCTGTCCACACGAGACAAATCTATTGGTTATCATATGATTGAATCTTCTCGTCACATAGACTACACGACGGTTGTTAGTACCGAGATATACCGTCTGATATTTAACAACCTTCGTATAGTTCTATGTCACGATGAACATCAAACGTATGTTAACCGATAGACGGGGACTAAGTGACGCTTTGAGTTTCATATATGAGTAACGATGAGAATATGAAAGTTTCATATTATCATCGAGTATTATATATTGGTTTTAACTTGAACATTTAACATGAATAGGTTTTACGTTTACGTTTCGTTATTAAGAGTTCGAAATTTCAAGTTTAGGATAAATTTTTCTTACGTTTACGGTAAAGTTGTACGTTTACGTTATCATCGACTATTCTACTGCATTGAACTAGTGCACCCTAAACCCGAACCCTAAATAACCCAAATTAACCTAATTAACCATAATTAACCATAATTGTTACCCTAACACAAATTATCCCCAATTAACCCAAACTTAACCCAATTACCAAAATTAACTTAATTAACCCTAATCAACCCAAACTTAACCCAATTTATCCAAATTAACCTAATTAACCCTAATCAACACCCTAACCCTTTCAAATTATCACTAATTAACCCAAATTAACCCTACCCTTTAATTAACCCAAATTAACCCTAACCTCTAACCCTAAACCTGAACCAAACCCTAACCCTAACCCTAAGCCCAACTAATTAGCCCTAACCCCAATCTCAACCGAACCCCGACCCCAACCCCAACCCTAACCCCAACTGAACCCCAACCCCAACCGAACCCTAACCCTAACCCCAACCCCAACCCCAACCGAACCCTAACCCTAACCCCAACCCCAACCCCAGCCCCAACCGAACCTTAACCCTACCCTAAACTAAACCCGATCGATGCCTAACCCTAACCCTAAAACCTAGCCCTAACATCATCAAAATTATAAATAATTTAAGATTTACTAACCTGTAGCAGTGGAGGAGACGACGGAGGAGACCGGTGGTCAACGACGCAATCGGTGACGAGTCGCAGGCGGTGGCGACGAGGAAGTCGACGAGGAACTTTTTGGAACAATTGAGGAAGGTCGTGGGCCACGGGCGGAGGGCGGTGGCGACGAGGCGCGGGAACGATCGAGAGAAGCACGGGAACGATCGAGAGAGAGAATTTTTGGGAACGGCGAGGGCTTTTCTAAGTCTTTTTTTAATTAAATACCCATATTTGCCCCTACAGACTTAACTGTAGGGCATTTGGTTGCAGCTCCGTAGGGCCAAACAACAAATTCCGATTTAATATTTTTCAATTAAAACATAGGACGCCGTAGGGACAACCATGGGGACCTACGGATTAATCCGTAGGGGCAATAAAAAGTTGCCCCTACAAATTCTTGTAGCCGTAGGGGCAACCCTATATTGTAGTAGTGTGTGACGTAGCCCCTGTGTTCGAACCCCATCAAACATGTTATATTTTTTATGATTTTTCTTTTAAACTTTTTGGAAGCTCAAAAGTTTACACGTGCAATGCACATAAAAATGAAAAGTCTAAAGAAATAAATATGTGCAAAAGATTATTAATACAGAGAGGAATACGTGGCATCAATTCGATGGCCCCAATCCAATAATCGACCGGCGGATATTGATTTTTGGCCGGCGGGGATGGTCCAATCATGGGAAATAAGCCCCGTGCTTTGCACACAAGTCTTTTCCCCTACCCCTAACTCCAGTGCATTGTTTGATTGCTATGCAATCGAACATAGACCCTTCAATTCCCTATTTATCATCTTTTTAATGCATTTTAATTTATCATTTTAATTCCAAAACACTAATTCCACACTATAAATACTACCCCATGCCATAGCCCTTCCTCATTCTGAAAATTATAGCCAAAATTCTTAAAATTTTCTTAGTACAAGTGGAGTAGAAAAGGAGTTAGCAAACGATCCAGTTCCGGCGAGGATCGAAACATATTCCGGCAACTCCGTGACGTCACGACGACAACCCTCCCTCTTTCTACCTTCTCTTAACCTAACCAACTTATAAGTCCCTTCCAATCCCTCTCCTTCTTCTATGAAAGTCTCTTTTCATAAAATATGTCAGAAGTGGAGTTAACACCGACATCTTCTTTTAAATCTCTAAAATTCCACTTTTTCTTACATATTCTTCATGCATATTCTTACACCATGCTTGTTAACATAAAACCAATGTTTAGAACCAACTTTTAATCAAAAATATTATGCAAAATAACTTTAAATCAACATTTACATTAAAATACCATGAACTTTACATATCACCTTTTAGTATGTGATTAATACTTTACCTTTAGAAAACCTCACGGGGTAATGACCTACCCCTCACAAACACACATGGTTCCATAGAACGATACTCTTTGAACGCATTTTTTTGTGGCGAATACAATATATTACATTAAAATACCTTTTACTATAAAAAAACGGGTTTCTTTTGAATGGTATTTCAAAACCTTTTGCAAATATGCCTTTATAACTCTTTTTAGGGGACCCTCTATTGGATGGTGTGGATTATCGCACATCTTTGGGCTAGTAGAGTGTAACGTTTTGAAAATACCGGGGCGAGAGTGATTTCATGGTGGATGATGAGCCTGGCAGGGGCAGACTGCCTACCGGTGATTGTTTGGCACGGCGGATATCCGGAGGATATCGACCGTGGTCGTGTGATTAGATAATATGGGCAGATCCGGATAGACGGAGCCCGAGATATTGAGATATTGAGATTTGAGATATTGAGATTTGAGATACAGAGATATTGAGATTTGATATTGAGATACTGAGATTTATGTTTTGTGTCGATACTTGACACTGTTTCTCTGTTTATTTCATTGATGCTACTCGATTGATATACATATAGAAATCTCATAAATAAAGAAAATAGTTGTCTTATTCATGATGTATTCGGTTTCCATTAGTAATGCATTCATACATCATATATCTGATATGTGGCTATCTGAGGCATGGACATGAGCACGTGGTATCGCACTTATATGTAGATGTATCAGGATATTTATTGAGGATATTACTTGATATGACCTAGGATAGCGTCATACATGTGATTTCTGCTCTGTGATGTTTTCTACTCACGAGTTGGCAACTCACCCCCGTTGTGCCACAGTTTCTTGCAGGTTTGACATACAGGTTTCATTACAGTTGCAGGAACACTGTTCCTTCCGAGTGATTTCTTTGGTAGGTGGGTTCACTCGCATCGTGGCCACCCTTGTACAGTTATTTATTTCAGTTGTATCTAGGAAAACTCCATCAACCAAACTTGTATATTTGATAGAGATAGAAGACCGGTGTTTATTCATTCGACCGTAGAGTCGCGCTTGTATTATTATGGGTTTTCTTGATATTTTGAGTTTCCTTTTGAGTTTTGATTCTCGCCCTTCGGTGTTGTATATTATATTGCTTGCGTGGTTGTGACCGTTGATTGACGAAGAGCTGGCTCCTGCTTGGGGATGCCTTATTTCATTATATATGTTTTATCAGGTTTGTACCCGTTTGGGGTCAGTTTTTACAAAGGAGACTCTGCCAAAATTTTCAGAAAAGATTTGAGATTTTAAAATGCATATTTCGGCTTATTTTGCTAAACTACTTGATTTAAATTGGTTTTTCTTTCACTCTACTGATTTATTTGGTTTTTTTTTCTGGGTTTTGGCTTACTTGGATTACGTACGCCTCGAGACGTTTCGTAATTTAAGTGCCAGTCACGCTCGGCACTTTTCGGGTCGTGAAAAAGTTGGAGTCATCATCATTACTAAATCTATTTCTTATTCCGGAATGGCTGCATATTTCTCGCGACTCCTTCTGGAAGATATATTCGTCTGCAAATTGGTTATGAAAAATCTAGTTATGCAAAACCTAGTTTAGTTGATGATTTGTGCATTGTTATCTTAAAATTGTTAAAATTGGATAAGATTGCAAACTAGATTAGTTTTGCATAGCATTAACATGTTAAATACATCACACAACCATAATCTCATTACTCAAAACCCTAACTTCAATTCACCAACGCTCACTTGAATTCTCAAAATCTTCAATTTAAACCCACAATTTAACACCTAATTAACTAGGTTCAAACATACAATTAACAAGTAACAACTTTGGATGAAGCTTTATACCTCATGATCAAGAGATCAAACATGAAGATCATAGCCTCCAAAATGCCAACTTTCCTCCAAGATCCATGCTAGCTTGGGCAAAGAAATAATGGGTAGAGATTGGATTTGGAGTTTATGAGGTTTTTGATTTGGATTTTAGACTTAGTTTTGGGGGGTTTTGCAATGAAGTGGAGAAGAGCTGGGAGGGGGCTGCTGCAGTGAGGATTTCAGCCAGATTAGGGGGGAGGGAGATGTGAGTGGGTATGGTCTTGGTCAACTCAAGAAAGGTCCAAATACAATATATATCCACACCTCATACTTCATTCTATATTCTATTTCTTTTCATTTCTTGTTTTCTTTTGTTTTATAACATGAAGTGGGGAAAACTTTTAGGAGATTAGGGCTGCCCCTAATGGGCTCGGCCAGAACAAGGGTGGGGAGGTGTGTGGGTGAGTGTGAGTGAGGGAGTGAACACATAAACAAAAAAAATAACACCATACCTCAATTTCTATTTAATTTATTTTCACCATTTAAGCCTTTTTCTTTTGCATTTTCTAAAACCATCTTGGCAACTTTTTTTTATTTTAAAAACAACATGTTACATTCTAGTTTAAAGTGTCATGATGCACAAAACTTGTATCAACCCATTCCAGTTTGTAATTATCCCTAATTAAATGTATTAGTGACGGTTTAAAATAATATTAAAATAATTAATTTCGGAAAAATTTTCGGTCAACTAGAAATTTTACAAGTGACTCAATAAATATCAAATACTAGCAATTACATAGCTAGAATAGGTATATTTAAGTTTATATAGAAAAATAATTATATCAGGGTTTTTACGGAAAACACCAGTTATTTTACCGATTGTCCGAAATTTCACCTGAACGATTTGTGATGATAAGGATACCAGATAAATGATGAGATGGATGTGATAGTTGAGCTGTACCCAGATTGGGATGCCGTATGATGGATTTATCGTACGAGCTATATATTGATGATAGATCCGCACTCTTGACTCGAGGATGTCATATTTTATATATTATATCGTACGTGATACTATTGAGGAGAGATCACCGACTACTACAAATATATAGATCGACTCAGACTTAGGTGGATTTCCTTACCCTTTTGACTGGGCTCGAGTCATACTAGTTTTCAAAAGCGGAGAATTGTGAGTATTTTTAAATACCAAATTGTATGACTCGTATATTGGGTAGGTTTATTCTTCAGTGTTGCTGTTATCATATCAATTTCTGTATATTCATGATGTTTTATCGCATTGCATGCTTATACATATGTTATCTGTAATTATTATGAAACTCTGCTGTCAGGACACCCGCACCATTACCGATGATGCGTATGTTCTACGTACACCTGCTTGCCGACTCACACACATCATCATTGGTAATTGCCATGTCACGTACACTTTAGAAAATACTATTTCATTGACATAGCTTGCTAACTGATTGTCACGCCCCGCTTCCCGGTATATGGCGAAGGGGACGCGACGAGGTCCGCTGCGTATATACTTAGAAGTATATACGCTAAGCGTATCTAAGCAATATAAAGTAAATTATAAGAGACAAGAGATATAGAAATTACAGCAACTTTATTAATAACATTCTTTTGTACAATGCATGAAAAGTAAATACAACTGAAATGAAAAAAACGATGCCTAAACAATGGCATAACAGGAAATAAAAATACTGAAAAGAACAAGGTACAATATCTAGAGCTTGGGGTCTTCGTGAAACTGCTCCAAGTCTTCACCGGTGGGCTCGATCTCTGCTGGGTCCAAAACACCTGACGACATTCAAGAGAGAAACAAATAGAATGTCGTCAGCGAACAAATCGCTCGGTAAGTCCCAAAGATAAAGAAGAATTAGAAAAGACAGAATAAGAGGTATTTTCTAAAGAGATTGTAAAATATTGTAGAATATTGTGTTAACGCTGTTGTTTGTAGCTTGGTACAGAAGGATGCCAGTGTATACGAGAGGGGTCTCTATATGCTAGAGATCAGGGCAAACGGAATGTACAAGGAACCGTTAAGCCATGGTACAACAGCAACGGAATATAAGTTAGGTGTCTTAATCTGACCACCTCGTGCCACCTTTAACACCTTCCGTACCAATCTACCCCTTAAACCCGTAGTGTTTTGGTTGTATTGTTGTATTGTATTGTGTAAGTTGAATGACTGACCAAAACCATGATATCGGTAAACATATTGTAACTGCATAATCAGGTAAATGGAATAACGGGATAATGGATGTATATCCATGGTTTGGTTCAGTCAAGTTGTATAGATTGTTAACTGGATTCTGGGATTCATGTATTCATATTGAGTTGGAATATTAAGAATATAGATTGACTTAAATCATATTCAAGTCAGAAATAATCAGACTCAAACCCGAGTCAGACTAAAAGAAATGTAAGTCGAAGTTCTATATTTGTTAGGGTCATTATTGTAATTTATAAAACTTGAGAGGGTTTTATGTAAAAATACTTTTGTATAGTTTTCAAGATACACCTCAAGTATTTATTATTCGTCTTTATTGTTATAATGAGTGTGATTTTATTTTGTGATATTTCTAGTAAAAAAATCCCTAATTACATAAATAAAGGTATTAATTTGTAATATTGATTTAATTGAAATTCATGGTATTTTAATGTAACTTTTAATCTTGTAATTTTTAGAAAGAGGTGGAAACTTTATCTTATAATAAAATAGGTGTTTAAATGATAAATATACATATGTTTATACAAGAATAATTTTTAATGAATATTTTATTTTCAAAAAATCTCATTTTTCTTAAGTGTCGTATTTTAAACCTTTCGAGGCCGAATGCTCCTTGCGGAGGTTTGAATCTCGCACTACTAAGCCCGAGGGTGCACGATAAACCGTACTATCCCTAACGAGTTCCCTAAAGGTGGGTTATAGTGGCGCTTTGCAAAGATTTAATAAATACTAGTCATTTAGAAAATGGTTTTATAAAGATAAGGTATTTATTTGTAAAAGGGTGTAAATTTCCGTATTTTAGATTCTAGGATTTCCTAAGCCAACTAGCCTATTTCTAAATGGTCTAAACGAAAAGTCATTAGAAGTCTCAAATCGCCTCTTCACCGCCAATTGCGGTCAGGTAAGTGCCAGGTGAGTGGGAGGCTCTCCACTACAAGTAGTGACCCTAATTAAGTAACAACTCGCCTTAGACACACTTGTCTAGACACCACAAAGTCAGGTTTAGATAAACGATCGACGTCCACGACATATCGTATTTTCTTATTAAAAGATATTGTTTTAAAATTGTTTAAAACTTAGAACTTTTAGAAAAGGTTTTATTAAGAAAAGGGTATTTAAATGTAAAATCTTGTATTATCGTATTCTAAGTTTTGATGATATCAATTAGGGTTGTATTTGCGTGTGTGTGGAGGTAGGTCATTGCCTCGTGATCTACTTTAAGGTATAGTAATGTTAAAGGGTTAAATGTGATAAACTAAACATGGTGGTATTTAAGTGAAAGAATACGATATATTAAAAAGGCTATCATTTCATGTGTGAAAACTTATTCAAATTAATTTTTAAGTGATTAGTAGTCAACATGAATATATTTAAGCATTATGGAATTAGTGATAAGTGAGATTTGATAGAAAACCGAATCGGAAATCGGTTTGTTCCGATTTCCGTCGGGTTTATAAATTCGTATTTTAATGAAAGGAAAGAAGGATAGAAAAGGGGGACTTACGGGTTTGGACAACGTTAGAGAGTAAGCGAGAGGTAGAGGGTTTGCCGGTGCGTCGAATCATCGTTGAGAGGTCCTAGCACGATTGTCGGAATTTCGCCGTCAATTTCGTCAGCGCTTCGCCTTTCGCTCGTTTTCTCACGTACCAAGTTCTCTTGAAATTTTTAGAGAGTGGACTTAGGAAGGTAGGGTGAAAGGGTAGAGGGTATGGGGGTTTATATAGGGTTAGGCTAGGGTTAGGGTTTTTAATTAAAAAAATATAAAAATATACAAAATCATTGAAAATTCATTAAACATAGGAGTAAAAGGGATTTATTGGGCAATTTAAAACCGATCCAGGTATAATAAGTGTGCAGGAGGGTTGATCAAGTCAAGAAGCAACTTTTCTCTGTTGGTGACTCGGCTGTCCAGCTAAGTCCGGCCGGCGGCGCCGGACCGAGTCGGCCGAGTCGCCGGCCTGCGGCGCCGAGTCGGGCCGAGTCAGGGGTCCAATGGCCGGGGATTCTTCGTGGGTACAATTTGGTATATTTACTTTTTGTTGTCCAGTACATATTTTGGGAGTTACGGCCTTTTGACCGTTGACTTTCCAAAGAATTTAAAACAAAATAAATATAAAAATAATGTGGGGCATGGGATTTGAACTCTGGTGGCTTGGTTCAGCAGTGCAAGGTATTACCAATGAGCTACAAGCTTCTTCTTGTAATTATGGAGTAAAATAAATACTTAAAGAGATATCAGCCGCAATAAATACTCCAAGTATGCATTGAATTTAAAACAATTCTTTGTACATTAAAATTGGAGTTGTTACACTGATAGTTGCTACATGTTATAGCTTTCATATGCTAGTTTAATTATTGCATGATATCAGATGCATCCATATATTCATTGGTTATGCAGTATTATGGAGATTTATGCCGATATTCACTGTTTACTTACTCTTGATTTTTTGGATTTTGGACTTTCATGAGATTTCTGGATTTGGGGGACTAGTTTACAAATAGGTGTGGATATCTGGTACGCATTTCATCTTTCCTTTCCCAAGTGGACTCTCCTGGAGTGTCTTTCCGCCACATCACTCGAACCAAGTTAACCTTCTTGTTCCGAAGTGTCTTCACTTTCCTGTCTAGGATCTCCACGGGCTGTTGCTCATAAGACAAGTCGGGCTGTATAGTGAGCTCGGAATGATCGAGAACATGGCTGGGGTCACTCACATACTTTCTGAGTTGGGATATGTGGAACACATTATGCACTCCTTCCAATGAAAGTGGAAGCGCTAAACGGTATGCCACTTCACTGACTCGTTCGAGTATGTCGAACGGTCCAATGTATCTCGGACTTAGCTTACCCCGTCTTCCAAATCGGATCACTTCGCGGTTCGGAGATATCTTCAAGAATACATGATCTCCTGGCTGGAACTCCAAGTGTCGTCTCTTTGCATCAGCCCAGTGCTTCTATCGATCTTGGGCTATGCGCATCCTTTCCCTGATAGTACGGATCACATCAACAGTCGCTACTATCATCTCTGGTCCAAGAAGTTCCCTATCTCCGACGTCGTCCCAACTTAATGGCGATCGAAACTTCCTTCTATACAATGCTGCAAAAGGTGCCATTCCTATGCTTGCTTGGTAGCTGTTGTTGTATGAAAACTCCACAAGATGTAGGTGATCTTCCCACGATCCTTTGAAGTCTAACATACATACTCTGAGCATATCCTCCAAGATCTGAATAGTTTGTTCCGACTGACCATCTGTTTGTGGATGATAAGCCGTGCTGAAGTTCAGACTTGTTCCCAAGCTCGCTTGCAGACTCTGCCAAAATTGCGATCGGAACCTGGTGTCACGATCGGAGACAATGCAGACCGGTACTCCATGGAGTCTCACAATTTCCTGTATGAGTTCATGGGTATCAGAGATAGTACATTATGAAGAGTTTTAAATCTAAATTAGATTATTACCTCCATGTACTTCTTTGCTAGTGTCTCTGTAGATTGGCCAACTCGAAATGGGATGAAGTGAGCCGACTTTGTGAGTCGATCCACAATGACCCATATGGCATGGTTACCCTTTGTGCTGCGAGGAAGAGCAGTCACAAAATCCATCGTGATGGGTTGCCACTTCCATTCTGGGATTGGTAACGGTTGAAGTAATCCAGCAGTCCTGTGATGTTCAGCCTTTACTTGCTGACACACCAAGCATTTTGCGACGCTTCTGGCTACTTCACGCTTCGTTCTATGCCACCAATAATTCTGACGTAGATCTTTGTACATTTTGGTACCTCCAGGTTGTACTAAATAGGGAGAGCTGTGAACTTCTTTCATTAACTCTTCCCGAACAGGACCTTTTGGTACACACTATCTGCTGCCGTATCTCAAAGATCCGTCTTTATGGATGATGAAGTCTGTTCTGAGTCCATTCTCCACTTGTTCTCTGATCTTTTGCAACTTAGCATCACTTGCTTGAGCTTCTTTGATCTGATTGACAATGGTTGATTGAACTTGTAAATTCATCAAACTTGAAGCATTACCTGGCATTACTACTTCAATCTCCATCTGATGCAAGTCTTGTTGAAGCTTCCACTGAGCGGTGAGATTCATTGCTAATGGTTGGCGACTAAGAGCATCAGGTACTACATTCACCTTCCCTGGGTGATATTGCAAGTTGATGTCAAAGTCCGCCATGAGTTCTAACCATCTTCTCTGCCGCATATTCAACTCCTTCTGAGTAAACACGTACTTTAGGCTCTTATGATCTGTGTAGATGTTCACTCGTTCACCAAGTAGATAATGACGCTAAATCTTGAGAGCAAAGATGACGGCTGCCAACTCCAGATCATGCGTCGGATAAATGCGCTTATGAATCTTCAGTTGTCTTGAAGCATAAGCCACAACCTTACCGTGCTGATGTAGAACACATCCTAATCCTTTACCGGATGCATCGCAATGCACTTCGAATCCTCCAAATTGATCCGGTATGACGAGAATAGGTGCTGATGTCAACCTTGACTTGAGTTCTACGAAAGCTTGTTCGTATGCTTCTGACCACACAAATTCTTCATCTTTACGTGTGAGCTTGGTCAGGGGCGTTGCTATCTTTGAAAAGCTTTCAATAAACTTTCTGTAATATCCAGCTAAACCCAAGAAATTTCAAATATCCTTCACTGACTTTGGTGTAGGCCATTCGCTAACTGCCGAAACTTTCGCTGGATCCACAGAGATTCCTTCTCCTGATACGATATGTCCAAGAAAACCAACTTGATTTAGCCAAAACTCGCACTTGCTGTACTTGGCATAAAGCTGATGTTGACGAAGAGTTTCCAGGACAATTCGTAGATGTTCTGCATGTTCTTTCCGACTCTTAGAATACACCAGGATGTCGTCGATGAAGATGACAACAAACCTGTCTAAGTACTCCCGGAAAACTTGATTCATAAGGTTCAAGAATATTGCGGGTGCGTTGGTCACTCCAAATGGCATCACTAGAAATTCGTAATGTCCATAGCGAGTTCTGAAAGCTGTTTTGTGAATATCAGCTTCCTTGACCTTCACTTGATGATAACCTGAACGAAGATCTAATTTAGAGAAAACACAAGATCCACATAGCTGATCGAATAAATCATCGATGCGCGGGAGTGGATACTTGTTCTTTATAGTGACTTCGTTCAAGGCTCTATAATCGATGCATATTCTGTATAAACCTTCCTTCTTCTTCACAAGTAATACAGGTGATCCCCAACTTGAAGTGCTGGGACGAATCCATCCTTTCGCCAGTAATTCGTCCAACTGTGTTCGGACTTCCTTCAAGCCTTCCGGACTTAAACGATAGGGTGCTTTGATCACTGGTTGTGCTCCTGGTACTAAATCAATACTGAATTCAAGAGCTCGATCGGGAGGCAAACCTGATATATCGTCAGGAAATACATCGTCAAACTCTCGAACCACATCTGGTCTTGATTCTTCCTCCGCTTGAGCTGCTGCAACTAATGCTTCTCTTGGCTTCGTTTTGTAGGTACTTGGCTCCAGTGTACGGTCTACGCTTTTGAAATAGAAGACCGGATGGTCTGGGATCTCGAATACTATCCTCCTTTGACGACAGTCGATGGTAGCATAAAAAGTTCCAAGCCAATCCATTCCTAGAACCACATCGAAGTTCGGTATGTCCAGTACTTTGAAGTCAGCATAAAACTCTCGACTGCAGACGACGACTGAACACAAGCTGTATCCCATAGTTGCCTTTAGAACGCCATTTCCTGAACTGACATTCCAGCTGGATACAAGCGGTGAGACTGGAATCGCATGGGTTCGGAAAAACCGTTGCGACATAAAGCAGTGTGATGCTCCAGTATCAAACAGTGCAAGTGCAGGGATTGAGGATACTAAGATTGTACCTAAGGTATGAGGGATTTGTTTTAGGTATAGGAAATATGTAACTAAGTAGCAGGATAGAAAAGAAAAGTTTGAAAAGAAAAGTTTACCAGTGATGACTTGGCCAGTGGCCTCAGCTTCTTTCACGGACATCGTGAAAGCCTGGCGCCTTGGTATATTCCTCCTGGCCTGAGGAGCATTCCTCGGAACGTTCCTTTGAGCTTAATGGAACTGACGAGGAGGTGGTGCAGCTTGTGGTCCTCTGGGTGGTGCAGGTAGTGCAGGTCTGGGAGCAGGTGCCTGAAGAGCTGGTCACTGCGGATAACTAATTGCTGGCCTGGGTGCAGTAACCGGGTTCTGTCTTTGGGGACAAGACCCAATATCGTGAGTAGCTAAGCCGCAGACTAAGCAAAGGCGGTTGGCTCGATAGCAGTCCTTCATCATATGTCCAGTTCTCTTGCAGTAGGTGCAAAAGGCTGGGCTGGGATGATGGGTTGGTACTCCGGGTCACCTTGGCACGAAAGGTGGCCTGGACGAGGCTCCACCTACCATCTGGTTGGCAGGGCATTTGACTCCTGTAGACTGAGGTCTGTCCCTTGCTTTTATCACTGCCTCATAACTGCGGGCAGCTTCTAGAGCATCCTCATGAGTCAAAAATTTTCCCGTGGCTAGAGCAGCCTGAATCTCCGTGTCCAGTCCTTGTTGAAAGCGACGGGCTCTGATCTCGTCCTTCGGTATCAAGTGTGCCGTGAATCTATTTAAAGATTGTGTTAGCTGTGTAGTATGTGATATTTAAAAATTGAACTATTGTGACATATCTTACCGGCTTAACATGGTGAATTCAGCGTCGTATTCATCTACTGATTTGTCCCACATTGAACCCTGTTGTAGATGAATGAACTGCTGCTCCATTGCAAACCTGGAAGTCACAGGGAAGTATTTCGCGTCGAACTTCACGTGAAAGGTCTTCCATTCAATCGACTGTACCAGACGGCTTTCTTCTGCCTTCCACCAGTTGCGAGCATTATCCGTGAGTTGTAGTTTCGCCACACGAACCCAAGCGATGTCTGGCACTTGAGCTGCTGCCAGATCGTCTTCGATACTTTGTGCCCATTCTTCAGCTTCAAGAGGGCTTCCTTTACCAGAGAACTGCTTGGGGTGCAAAGCCCTGAATTGCTTTACCCCTGGTGCGTTGGTCTCAGGACGGTTCAGGAGTTGTTGTTGTCCCTCGAGAAGGCTGCGGATCGCTTCAAGTAGCACTGTTTGCTCGGTGGGTGGTGCAGGAACAGCTGGTGCGAGAGGTAGTGCTGGAGGTGTGTTGTTGACGTTGGTGCTGGTGTTGTTCGGGGAATCCATAAACTTGAAGAAAAATTTGGGTTAGGACAGATTCAAATACATGAAATGATAAGATTCAAGAAATAGAAATTTGTAAGATTCAAGAAACATGAATTGTAAAGAATGTTTTAGTTGCTGGTTCTTGTGTTATATTGCTTAGGTTGTTCACGCAGACCAGAACTGCATGATAGGGATTCATACAGCTGTGACCTACATGGGCCACCAACAAAACCGTCACGCCCCGCTTCCCGGTGTATGGCGAAGGGGACGCGACGAGGTCCGCTACGTATATACTTAGAAGTACATACGCTAAGCGTATCTAAGCAATATAAAGTAAATCACAAGAGACAAGAGATATAGAAATAACAGCAACTTTATTAATAACATTCTTTTGTACAATGCATGAAAAGAAAATACAACTGAAATGAAAAAAAACGATGCCTAAACAATGGCATAACAGGAAATGAAAATACTGAATAGAACAAGGTACAATATCTAGAGCTCGGGGTCTTCGTGAAACTGCTCCAAGTCTTCACCGGTGGGCTCGATCTCTGCTGGGTCCAAAACACCTGACGACATTCAAAGGAGAAACAAATAGAATGTCGTCAGCGAACAAATCGCTCGGTAAGTCCCAAAGATAAAGAAGAATTAGAAAAGACAGAATAAGAGGTATTTTCTAAAGAGATTGTAAAATATTGTAGAATATTGTGTTAACGCTGTTGTTTGTAGCTTGGTACAGAAGGATGCCAGTGTATACGAGAGGGGTCTCTATATGCTAGAGACCAGGGCAAACGGAATGTATAAGGAACCGTTAAGCCACGGTACAACAGCAATGGAATATAGGTTAGGTGTTTTAATCTGACCACCTCGTGCCACCTTTAACACCTTCCGTACCAATCTACCCCTTAAACCCTGTAGTGTTTTGGTTGTATTGTTGTATTGTATTGTGTAAGTTGGATGACTGACCAAAACCATGATATCAGTAAACATATTGTAACTGTATAATCAGGTAAATGGAATAACGGGATAATGGATATATATCCATGGTTTGGTTCAGTCAAGTTGTATAGATTGTTAACTGGATTCTGAGATTCACGTATTCATATTGAGCTGGAAGATTAAGAATATAGATTGACTTGAATCATATTCAAGTCAGAAATAATCAGACTCAAACCCGAGTCAGACTAAAAGAAATGTAAGTCGAAGTTCTATATTTGTTAGGGTCATTATTGTAATTTATAAAACTTGAGAGGGTTTTATGTAAAAATACTTTTGTATAGTTTTCAAGATACACCTCAAGTATTTATTATTCGTCTTTATTGTTATAATGAGTGTGATTTTATTTTGTGATATTTCTAGTAAAAAAAATTCCTAATTACATAAATAAAGGTATTAATTTGTAATATTGATTTAATTGAAATTCATGGTATTTTAATGTAACTTTTAATCTTGTAATTTTTAGAAAGAGGTGGAAACTTTATCTTATAATAAAATAGGTGTTTAAATGATAAATATACATATGTTTATACAAGAATAATTTTTAATAAATATTTTATTTTCAAAAAATCTCATTTTTCTTAAGTGTCGTATTTTAAAACTTTCGAGACCGAATGCTCCTTGCGGAGGTCTGAATCTCGCACTACTAAGCCCGAGGGTGCACGATAAACCGTACTATCCCTAACGAGTTCCCCAAAGGTGGGTTGTAGTGGCGCTTTGCAAAGATTTAATAAATACTAGTCATTTAGAAAACGGTTTTATAAAGATAAGGTATTTATTTGTAAAAGGGTGTAAATTTCTGTATTTTAGATTCTAGGGTTTCCTAAGCCAACTAGCATATTTCTAAATGGTCTAAACGACAAGTCATTAGAAGCCTCAAATTGCCTCTTCACCGTCAATTGCGGCCAGGTAAGTGCCAGGTGAGTAGGAGGCTCTCCACTACAAGTAGTGGCCCTAATTAAGTAACCACTCGCCTTAGACACACTTGCCTAGACACCACAAAGTCAGGTTTAAATAAACGATCGATGTCCACGACATATCGTATTTTCCTATTAAAAGATATTGTTTTAAAATTGTTTAAAACTTAGAACTTTTAGAAAATGTTTTATTAAGAAAAAGGGTATTTAAATGTAAAATCTTGTATTATCGTATTCTAAGTTTTGATGATATCAATTAGGGTTGTATTTGCGTGTGTGTGGAGGTAGGTCATTACCTCGTGATCTACTTTAAGGTATAGCAATGTTAAAGGGTTAAATGTGAAACTAAAAATGGTGGTATTTAAGTGAAAGAATACGATATATTAAAAAGGCTATCATTTCATGTGTGAAAACTTGTTCAAATTAATTTTTAAGTGATTAGTAGTCAAAATGAATATGTTTAAGCATTATGGAATTAGTGATAAGTGAGATTTGATAGAAAAACGAATCGGAAATCGGTTTGTTCCGATTTCCGTCGGGTTTATAAATTCGTATTTTAATGAAAGGAAAGAAGGATAGAAAAAGGGGACTTACGAGTTTGGACAACGTTAGAGAGTAAGCGAGAGGTAGAGGGTTTGCCGGTGCGTCGAATCGTCGTTAAGAGGTCCTAGCACGATCGTCGGAATTTCGCCGTCGATTTCGTCAGCGCTTCGCCTTTCGCTCGTTTTCTCACGTACCAAGTTCTCTTGAAATTTTTAGAGAGTGGACTTAGGAAGGTAGGGTGAAAGGGTAGAGGGTATGGGGGTTTATATAGGGTTAGGCTAGGGTTAGGGTTTTTAATAATAAAAAAATATAAAAATATACAAAATCATTAAAAATTCATTAAACATAGGAGTAAAAGGGATTTATTGGGCAATTTAAAACCGATCCAGGTATAATAAGTGTGCAGGAGGGTTGACCAAGTCAAGGAGCAACTTTTCTCTGTTGGTGACTCGGCCGTCCGGCCAAGTCCGGCCGGCGGCGCCGGACCGAGTCGACCCGAGTCACCGGCCCGAGTTGGCCGAGTCGGGCCGAGTCTCCTTACCACGTGTCCCCTGGTGCTTGGTCTTGACTCGTGGACCCATTTGTTTTATGCGTGACTCTTGGTTGTTACGTGTTGTGCACGTGTAGACTCTTGGGCTTCTAAAATATTAAAAGAAAAATAATTTAAAAAAATATGTGGTTGATGGGATTTGAACTCTGGTGTTTTGGTTCAGCAATACAAGGTCTTACCAATGAGCTACAAGCTCTTTCTTGTTATTCAAAAGCAAATCAAACTTATAACTTGTGCTCAGGCTCAAATACCCCTTTCTGTATTTTTGAAAAAAATTGTACAGAAAGTTTAGGGTTGTTACACTTGATCAATGCAGTAATTAAACCGTTTTGCACATGTTTGATTTTTCCGACTTTCCATTTTTTTTCTATGTATTGCACGTGTAAACTTTTGGGCTTCCAAAAAATTAAGAAAAAATCAAAAAAAAAAATTAATGTGTCTGATGGGGATCGAACACAAGGGCTATGACACAGCAGTGCAAAGGCTTTACCAGTGAGTTACAAGTTTTTTCTTGCTGTTATTTAACAAAATTTACTTATAACTCAATCTCGGGCTGTATAATTCATTTTTTGTACATTAAACTGGAAAATTCCGTACAGTAAACTCAGAGTCGTTACATAAAATTGCAATTAAAATTAAAAAATGCAGAAATTAAATAAGCGAGGAAGTAAAATGGATGGTTTTTTTTATAATAAAAAGAAAATCTAGGGTTTTTGATTTGCTTTTCTAATTTGGTGGTTCATATGATAAAACTTCTCTTCTTTTTCCTAGGTTTAATTAAGGATCAATTAATAACATAAATGTATAGAATAAATTATTTAATTTAATCTTATTCCATCAATTATATTATATTATTTAGATTTAATTAAAACCCTAATTCTAGTTTTGTAGATTTAACTTAAGTTTAACCGTCTATGTGTATTTGTAGGTCTAGAAGCTACAACTATCATGTTTTAGGTTTTCTCCTAAATCAAATTAATAACTAATTTGAATATCTATGATTTATAATTATCTTTACCGTCCCTAATTAGATTTCTAGGCGTCAACTATCATGAACCTAATTAGTTTCTAGGTTTTTTTATCTATCCCTAATTTTTACTTAAAGGTATCAACTTTTCATTGTAAAAATTGGATTTTTTAGATTAAGAATAAAGAGAGAATAACATAGATCAGAATATATTTTCATATTAAAATAAGAATAAAAGAAAATTTGAAATACCCACCATAATAGAACACAAATTAAAACTTTGTTAGTTATATGTATGCCCTAGAGACCATTACTGTACATGAGATGTATATTGTAGTGGATACTTGGACATATATAAAGAGGACTTTCTTGCTCGACATGATAGTATGTATCTGGTTACTCTTTATCTTAACATGTACACTGATTGTCTCTCTGTTACATGTTGGTAAAGCCCTTTGGATGTGTACTTGACTACCAGGATTATGATGCATATCGTACTGGTGGGGCCATGGTAGTCCATAAGTTCATCCTTTAATGTCCCTAGTCATGGGTGTATCGAGATGGGGCATCGATATACCAGAGTATACTAGCGTATAGCTTCTCGACCTATGTAGATGGGCGATGGATGATCCCATATCCATAGGTGTTTGACATCAGAGATGATATACTGGTGCTCAGTGGAGACTGGGTACACTGGACGGACTCGCCGAGAACTCCCAGATGGTATTATACCTTATGTCAGATGGCAGTTCTCTGGTGACACTGGTACAGGTTAGTCTGTCGACCCGAGATCGTCATAGAGTCTTGTGTGATTCCTACTGTGCTTTGATTTCCACCTTACCACATTCAAGAGGACATGCAAAACGGTAGTTTTTGGGTACAGTCCCGAGTCATATGGAGGCAATGAGCGATAGAAGGGGATTCGTCTCTCCCGGTATTAGGGGTTGATGTTGCGCTGTGCTCGATTAGCTATAACAGAAAAGTCCCTGGCCAGGGCTGATTCTGAGATTTACTGGTAAGTGTTACCAGTAGTTTCTCTACCCGTTATGAGTCTTATATCGGCACGACTTATCGAGTTACTGGGGTTTGACGTTTACCACCCCTAAACGAGATATGCGATATATCAGACGAAGAGACAGGACTGTACGGTAGTGTTATTGTCAGGCTTTTGCAGGAGTTGGAGTGGGCTTGCTTGCCGATCTTCTGATCTATCAATACCCGGGTAGCCGTTACATCCAGCTAGTACCGCTGACGGCTTATGGGTGCTTGATGTGATCATCACCTACTGCCGGCGTATTGACGAGTCTTTAAAGTCCTACATAGAGGTTTTACTGGCCCAGGCAAAATGAAGTAGGAGCACATATGTGATATGTGCGGGGCCGAGAATAATGCGTGTATGTGATACCATATTATATTCTCGTGATTTATTCGTATCGGTCGGTTATATATGATATAGCCGGGTTATCGAATCAAGTGTCGATTCGATAAGTTGATACAAATTATATTAGTCGGTTATATGTGATATAGCCGGATTATTAAATCAAGTGTTGCTTTAATAATTTAATGTATAATTGTATATGTGATATACTAGATTACATTAACTAATATAAGCCCACTTAAGCAATTCTTTTCTCACTTGTGTGTGCATGTAATATATATATGTGATATATATTGATGTACATTATTGTGTGTCATGGTTATTGATACACACTACATGGGTGTATGAGACATACACCATATTATAATGGTTGGTTTTTAATGTTTAAAGTAAATCCAAAATTAGTGGATAATTTGTTGTATGCATAAAGCTTGTAGAAGCTTGTGAGTGCTTTGACAAAGTCCACTCATTTTGTTTTACTTAAGATATTTATTAACCTAACCACTATAATTATCCATGGTTATGTCTCTACATGAGTTAGTATATAATACACACTCACCCATGGTTTATACTCACTCACTTGATTAGTTCATTCTCATCTCTTTTCTTCATCTTCTTCCTCAAACCAAAAGAGCTCTCTAGGATTTGATTAAAGTGAGAAAATATTGTGAGAAAAAAATAATTCTAAAGTGAGCCCACTTCCTACTTCATCATCCTCTACTAGATTAGAACTTTAGTATAGGGTGTTAGCTTCACTAATCTCTCAATTAGTGAAGTAGTAGCTTGAGTTAGTGTCTTCTCGACGTAGATCATTTTCGGCCTCGAAGACTTTAAGCAAGATCGTTCTTCTCACCTTGAGAAGCCATGCAAGAGTTCGGGACTTGGATCGCAGCGAAGAGACTTCAACTCGAAGCTTTAAAAGCGAAGGACCGGTCTACAAAGATTGTATTCCGCAAACACTACTTGTAATAGTTGATTACATCTTATATTGTCTAGTTACTTTAGCTTGATCGTTGGGTTAGGGTTCATTAGCACCTTAGACTTTTTAAATTCTATATGGTAGTTGATGTGGAAACCCAGTAGGGTGCTAAGGAATCCCAACAAACTCTAGATGCAAAGATTAGCCAAGCATGGTTAAAAGAAACTAAATATCTTTATTTAGAAAAATAGGGAACTTACAAGTAGTTGATCTCTTAAAAGAAAACCCTAAAATTTATTGCCGAGAGAGAGATGATTTAAAGCCCAAACTATACAAGAGTTTATATAGTCTTTTGTGAGACTTGGAACAAACTTCTAAAGAAAAACAGAGAATACTAAACTACCAAAAAAATCCGATTTCCCAACTCTATAAAATTTTGGCTGTTTTTGTAATTTTGATGAATTCGGCCGAAATTTTATAACATGTGCATCTTCTGTTATTTGGACATAAGATTTCCAAAGTTTGTTTCAATCGTGATAATTGCTTCCCTGATTTTAATATAGCTACATGAAGTCCACATTGCACGCACATAATCCTGCTTTTAGGACAATTTTCCGTCCTTTTCGTCCAAGCCTTTATAACCTGTATAAATTGACAAGAGGACCTAAGACATCATAATATATGACAATAAAATAATAAATAGGTTAGAAAAATGTGTAATAAATTACACCAATCAAGTGTGGTCACTTAATTTATTGCTTAAGCTTCTCAACTTGGCTACCACATGGTTCGCCGTCGTGGTCTCACCATTTGTATTGGGCATCTTGATCACCCCCAAGATTTTAGCAATGTCTTTCATCTTAGCTTCTATAGACGCATCGTAAGGGACCACCAACCTTTTGTTTTCAAAGGCTTTCTTCCTCTTCCTCGGTCAGGGGCAGTCGGCTATCAGGTGATCTTAAGAATTGAAGTTGAAGCATGTACGCTTAAGCTCACAAAAATCTTGAATGTGTTCATACTTTTTGCAAGTGAAGCATTTCAACTTCGCCGTCACCACCACCAAATTCTGCAGTTCCGATATTTGTTGTTTAATAACATGCTCTTCATTTTTAACTGCTGACGCCGATCTATTCAAGACGTCCCCATCGACCAACTTTGCACCCACCAAAGAATAACGAGTCCTAATGAGGCCAGGGTCGGCTGACATTTCCCGTCAGCCTCGCTTCCTAAGGAACAGGAGCTGAGATGCAACTCGGTCTGCTACCTAACTATACCGAGAGATGACCCTAACTCGATATAGTTATGTTAAGCATAAAAAGAAATGCAAGACAATGTACAAAAGCAAAAATAAATAAAAGCGATGTCTTTATTTCCATTAACTTCCATTTATTACATTAGCACGAGATACAAAAAGTTTATTTCATCACTTGAAAGGAAAGCAAGACCAAAACAGGTGGGCGACAAGATAAAAGAAACAAGACGGCTAATCTTAATAATATACAGAGAGCTCGGCGTAGTCTTTCGCCGTTGGTTTCACCTCCTCGACTATCGTATGGTTCTTTCCTTCGCCTGACAGAAGTTTCGGGGAAAAAGGAAAGAATGAGAAAACATCCATCAGCGAGATAAACTCGGGGAGGATTCTCAAGATAAGGTGAGCGAAAAGAAGCAATAGTACGTGTAGCGCAATTCGCATATGTCAGTGTAAGTATGTCACGCCCCACTTCCCAGTGTACGAAATCGGTGACGTGGCAGGCCACAACGTATTTACTAAGAAATAAATACGTTAAGCATAATTAAGAAATATATGTATAAAATGCACAAGAATTGACAAGAGATAAAAAATGAACAGCAACTTTTATTAACATTCATCTTTACAATACAACCGCTTTGAAAAGAAAAGTACAATGATATAAAGCAATGCCTAAACGGTGGCATACCAAATGAAAAGTAAGTACAAGAAGCTAGAAGTCCTGCTGGGAAGTGAGATGGTCTACGTCCTCCTGTCTAGGCTCTATCTCGAGAGAGTCATGTCCTCCTGACGAACATTCCAAAGAAAAAAATAGACAGGAATGTCGTCATCGAACTAGCGCTTGGTAAGTCCCAAAAGAAAGAAAGGAATATAGAAAGCAATGAGAATTGAACTGGTAAGATATATAGGTATAAGATTGCTATTCTAACGTACTTGTTTGTAGTTTGGTACAGAAGGTATTTGTGTATACGAGAGAAGTCCGTCTTTCCCCGTAGACTATGGTAATATGTAGTACAAGGCCTCGTCAAAACCCACGGGACAACGGTACGAGAGTTCATGTAGGTGTCTTTTAGTGATCATCTTGTGCTACGCTATTCATTCCGTACCAATCTACCCCGTTAACCCCGTAATGTATTGTATAGAGTATATGGCTTACCGAGACCATAGATACAAGTTGTTCAAGTAGTCAGGTTCAGAATGTAAGCTTGTAGTTATGTCAAGTTATAGCTATGGTTCGGTCAAGTCAAATCTTGTATTCAGGTTTGATATTCAGGTTCATGTTCAAGTATACATGTTAGAGTTTGGATTCATGTTTGAAGTAGATTCTAGTTTGAGTTTGGATTCAAGCTTGATTTAGACTCAGACTTGAGTCAGACCCTTATAACTGATTTTGATCCTGAATTATGTTCGGGAGTTATCCGTAACTGCTACACATGGACGACAGGATTTGTGTCTTTTTTCAAGACAATTACCATTGATAACACCGTTAAATTTTCTACCTTAAATAGGTAAGCACTCACTTTCTCCAGCTCCTTGGGGTTCAAGAGAATTGATCCCGCTTAAACCTATATTTACTAAAGTCCTTAAATATGGTTTTATATAACTCGAGGGGGTTTTATGAAAAATATTTTTAATATATATTTTCAAAATAACCTCGAGAAATTATTTATATTATTTAGGGTTTCCATGGATGTGAATTTTAGGGATTTGAGGTATTTTAGTGATAATAGCTTAGCTTGGATAGTTCATGGTATTTTACTGTAAAGCTTGACTTTTATTGTTATCTTGAAAGTATTTTTATGAAACTTATAATTCTTTCATTCGAAAAAATATAAAGTTATTATATTTTGAAATTATTTGGATTTGTAATATTTATATAATTATAAAAAATTAATTTTATTTAAATAGAAAAAATGCGTTTTTCTTAAAAATTGTATTTGAAAACCTTTCGAGACCGAATGCTCCATAAGAAGGTCTGCATCTCGGTCTACTAGCCCAATGATATGCGATAATCCGCACCATCCAATAGCGGGTCCCTTAAAAAGAGTTGTAAATGCATATTTGCAAAGGATTTTGAAATATCATTCAAAAGAAACCCATTTTTTTTATAGTAAAAGGTATTTTAATGTAATATATTGTATTCGCCAAAAAAAAGTTCAAAAAGTATCGTGCTATGGAACCATATGTGTTTATGAGGGGCAGGTCATTACCCCGTGAGGTTTTCTAAAGGTAAAGTATTAACAACATATTAAAAGGTGATATGTAAAGTTCATGGTATTTTAATGTAAATATTGATTTAAAGTTATTTTGCATGATATATTTGATTAAAAGTTGGTTCTAAACATTGGTTTTATATTAAAAAGTATGGTGTAGGAATATGCATGAAGAATATGTAAGAAAAAGTGGAATTTTATGAATCTTCGGTAGTAGCTCGCTAATCCCAAGAAACTTCGAATGTCCTTCACTGTCTTTGGTGTCGGCCATTCTCTTATTGCTGATATTTTTCCTGGATCCACAGAGATTCTTTCTCCTGAAACGATATGTCCGAGAAATCCGACTTGATCTAGCCAAAATTCGCACTTGTTGTACTTGGCATAGAGTTGATGCTGTCATAAAGTCTCCAGGACAATTCGTAAATGTTCAGCGTGTTCTTTCCGATTCTTTGAATACACCAGAATGCCGTCGATGAAAATGACAAAGAACCTGTCTAGGTACTCTCGGAAAACCTGGTTCATCAGATTCATAAAAATAGCTGGTGCATTGGTCACTCCAAATGGCATCTGTTCCCCTCCGAAAGACGGCGCACAGGACCACGATATCCTGACGCTGAGATTCGGGGCAGATACTATTTGGTTTTATTCGTCCACCTCTCCGAAGATGCCAAGTTGATTTATGGCACCGTATATCGGAGGTTTAGACGGATGCGGCCGATGTAGCAGACTTCGTCAGATTCCCCCTCGCTTGAGGGGTTTTTGATTGTGGGGACGCTCTTCCCTGCAGGCGCAAGCCCCTGCAGTTAATTACGCTACCGCATCGCGGTAACAACTTTCTCCTTCTCCAGAATTTCACTTCGTGTCGTGTGTGTTTGTTTTGTTTGTGGCTGCCCGTGGATTGTATACAGAGACTGAGTAATGCCGTCGTCCGTAGGACGTGGATTAGTCCAAATCCGTATTTACTTAGATTTGGGTTTGGTGTTTTTAGTTTAAGGATGCATTAGTCGCGTTGCGGCTAAGATCAACTTAAACGTACGTTAAGAATACGATAGTCCTGTTTGAGACTAAGATCAACTTAACGTGATAATCCATTTAATATCTGGCCATCGGAACTCGTCACCTCTCTAACGTCGTTGAAGGATTACAACGGCAGATTTCAGAGGAGTTCAGAGATGTACCCTTAAACCAAGGTTGATTTGGAGTTTTATAGTCCGTTTGAATGTTTAAGGATACGTTAGCCGTGTTTGGGGGCTAAGATCAACTTAAACGGGATCGTTTAGATCCGACAAAAGAGCATTTGGAGGCTCTATTGTTCCAGTTTAGGGACGTAGTGGTCCATAGGTAGTTTAGGGACGTTGCGGTCCATGGTCCAGTTTAAGGACGTGGTGGTCCATGTTCCAGTTTAGGGACGTGCTGGTCCATCTTCCAGTTTAGGGATGTGGTGGTCCGACATTAGTTTAGGGACGTTTCGGTCCAATATTAGTTTAGGGACGTTTCGGTTCATATTCATATGTGGTTGTCGGGACCCGTCACCTCTCTGACGTCGTTGAAGGATTACAACGACAGGCGTCAGAGGAGTTCGGAGATGTACCCTTGAATCGGTAGTAAATTTATTTAAGAGAGTAATCTTGCTCAGTCAATTTAATTTAAGGACTTATGGCCAAAATTGGGCTAAGTCCAGTTTCAATATATATATTTTTTTGTCTTTGGCCTGTGCTAGGGCTTTACCCCTTTTTAGTAATGCACTGCATTATTCTTGTTTTGGTCGGGCTTTGCCCTTTTCTAAATGATGCAGAGCATCTATTTTTTTGTTTGGGCTTTGCCCCCCTTTTAAAATGCATAGCATTTTTCTTTTTATTAGGCCTGTTAGGCCTTTTAATTGGGCTCTGTCCCTTTTCTTTAATAATGCAGAGCATTAAATACTCTGACAGTGCCCCACATGGCTTGTCAGGCGCTTTGCGCAGAGTAATGAGCGCAAACTCATATGGTGGTGACACGTGTCACGCTCTGGTGAGCGCAAGCGCAATAGCGCAGTGCGCTGCGCTAATGCGCTGCGTTGTTGCGCTGCTGACACGTGGCGCGCTCTGGTGAGTTGCGCCCATTCCAGAGAGCAAAGCTCTATTTCA
The DNA here is from genome assembly GCA_030015575.1 of Agapanthus africanus. NCBI lineage: Eukaryota > Viridiplantae > Streptophyta > Magnoliopsida > Asparagales > Amaryllidaceae > Agapanthus > Agapanthus africanus. Next base: position 852,617,218 of record JASDDO010000024.1, read on the forward strand.
AGAGCGCGTAGCGCGAGTTGTTTTGTAGCTGACACGTGGCGCTCTCTCAAGAGCGCAACAGCGCAGTTTGGAAGTGCAAAGCACTAAGAATCTTTTAGATTCAAGAACAGGAGTGCAGAGCACTATTTGATTTCTTGATCTAATTTAGATCAAAGAAAATAAATTTTTCTTTTTTTGTTTCAAGAACCAGAGGTTCATAAAAAAGTGCAAAGCACTATTATTACTTATTTTTCTTTTTATTTAAAATTATTGATCTTGTTCTTAGATCAATAATTTGTCCATAAGAGAATTTTCTCTTTTTCCTAAAGGTTTTTACCTTCTGTTGTTCTTGAGGAGTTCTCAAGAGTTCTCTTCTCCCCTTTTTTTTTAGAAAGATGTTCCTCCTTTTTAATTGAGGCCTAGGGTCCTTTTTATAGTGCCCATAAATTAGTTAAATTTGTTAAAGAGATCTTTCTCTGAGTGATTTGGGGAATTTTCCCCACCGTTGGATCTTTGATCCAAGGGCTTCTGCTTTGCAGAAGAAAATCTTCTTGTTTTAACAAGAACAGAAAAGATTTTTTGGAAATTTAATTCTGTTTGGCGCAGATGCCCCAGCGCGTGACACATGTCGCGCAGCGCACTGCGCAGCGCAACTGCGCTAGCGCAACTGTGCTGACACGTGTCGCGCAGCACAGAGCGCAGCGCAACTGCGCTAGCGCATCTGCGCTGACACGTGTCGCGCAGCGCACAGCGCAGCGCAACTGCGCTGACACGTGTCGCGCAGCGCACAGCGCAGCGCAACTGAAGCGTTGCTTCATTTAATTTTTCTTTAAATAGAGCTTTGCTCTGATTGGGTGCGCTGCCTTGGGCGCTGCGCTGATGCATCTGCGCCTGACACGTGGCGTGTTGCGCAGCGCAAATAATCTGAAGCGTTGCTTCATTTATTAAATTTTTAAATTTTCAAAGCGGAGCTTGGCTCTGATTGGGGGAAGATGAAGCGTTGCTTTATCTCCCGCCTTGGAATTTGAACAGAGCTTTGCTCTGATTGGGGTAAACAAATACCCCCCCACCGTTGCGCTTACGTGGCCCCAAACGTGAGCGCAACGGTGGCGGAATTCCAACCGCCGTGACAACTTTCGGAAGTCGAAGAGGCACTTGATGCCTATAAATAGGACCTTTGGTCCCCCGCAGATGCTTATCATCTTTCAGATTTTTATTTTCAAAAAACTTCAGAGCTTTGCTCTTGCCTTCAAGAACTCCAGAGCTTTGCTCTCCTTTCCAAAGTTTTTAGAAAAACTTTAGGTAAAATTGATTCTTTGATTAAATTAATTTTAATTAATCTTAACCAGCAGAGCTTTGCTCTCATAGATCTTTTGATCTAAAGAGATCCCCATTGGGGTTTCACTAGCAGAGCTTTGCTCATTTTCAAAGTTAGAAACTTTAGGTAAAATTAATGTAAATCAAATTAATTTAAATTAATCTCAGTCAAAGAGCTTTGCTCTCACAGATCTTTTGATTTAAAGAGATCCCCATTGGGGTTTCATTAAGCTTTTGTTCATGGGTTTTAATCCCTGAACAGAGCTTTGGTCTCTAGGAATTTAGCCCTCTATGTATATTATTTTTCTTCTATCGCTAATCTTCCTATGGTATTTCCTCCAGGCATAATGGCGGTGCATCTATACAGTTTGCACGAGTTCATCACCTATGACGATATCCGCGCACAGGGTCTTCAACAAAACCAGGAGTTTACAGACGCTCAATGTGCAAAGTTCATGGGTCGTCTGAACACAAACGGTGGTTGGCTGCTACCCCGTCGTTCGGCTCTTTTGAAAGTCGTGCTAGGAGCAATATAGAGAGCACTTCTGGGTCTTCACGAGGCCCTGCCGCTCAATGCGCTGGATGATGCCGAGGACAAGGTGCATTCAGTGTACCTGACGGGGCTGATCTCGAAGAAACGGCGGGACAGCCTCATTGACATCCTACACCAAATCTTCCAGCAGACGACGATAGTTGCTGCTTATCGAAGGCCGGGAGGGCTTGCCGAGGATCTTGACACAGAGGAGCGCGAGAGGCTGCGCATAAGAATACTTAGAAAGGCCAGAAGAACTCTGGATGGCCTTACTTTCAAATTCCTCAATCCGTGCCCCGGATCTGAGGTTATACCGTTGTAATAATTTGAATAATGTTTCTTATTCATTGCTCTTGTGATTGTAAGAATTTTTAGCAATATGAATGGAAACCCTCCTTTTTTTTATTTCAGCTTGTCTTATTTCTCGTCCTGAGTCTTCTGCCCATGCATAAATGAATGCGTCTTGAACGCCTGATCAAATGTAAATCGGGTGTTCTTTCTGTAGCTTTCTTCTTTCCCTTATTATCGGCATGCTATCTTAATAAACATGGTTGACGGATAATAGAGCACGCATCTTGACTTTCTTAAGAAATAGCGATGGCTTAGGCCGCAGGTTCAGATCTGCTGCCTAAGACTTTTCAACTCTATAAGCCGTGAGGGTCTCATAGAGACTTTTCTCCCTGCGGATCGAGAGGATCTCGTAGGCGGGTTTTCTCCTTAGGAATCGTGAGGATTCCTAAGTGTGGTTTTCTCTTATGAGTCGTAAGGATCCTATAAGAGAATTTTTCCCTCTTACGAGTCGAGAGGACCCACAAGCGGTTGTTTCCCTCCTCGTCGAAATTCGACTTTGGAGAGTGAGACCCGTGAATAGTATGCAAGAGACCATTTTGGATTGAATTGCAGGGTCCCATTGTTCAGGAAGCAAGTTTTTTTTTTAGTCCCTGCTGCCTGAGGCTTCATTTGCATGTTGAGACGAATCGGGAATTTCCCGCGGAGACATAGTTTCTCTGCGAGCCGACGCGAATCAGGAGGCTCTCATCAAGGAGTGTTTGAATCTGTGAGTCGAGGAGTTTGCTAGGGATTATTTGTTTCCCAAGCGCCAAGGATTATTTGTTTCCTTGGGGTTTGAAATGAGTCGAGGATTTCCCACGGAGGCACTGATGGCTCTGCGAGTCGACGCGGACCCGGTGACAGCACCGAGTCTTTTCTTTGACGAGAACTCTACCGATGCTCTCAATGACCTAATCCAGACTATCTATAACGAAATTTCGGGTTGGTTTAAAACAGAATTAAGATACCCTTTCTCGGATCAGGAGGCTCTCGTCAAGGAGTGTTTGTATCCGTGAGTCGAGGAATTTGCTAGGGATTATTTGTTTCCCAAGCGCCAAGGATTATTTGTTTCCTTGGGGTTTGAAACGAGTCGAGGATCCCCCACGGAGGCACTGGTGGCTCTGCGAGTCGACGCGAATCAGGAGGCTCTCGTCAAGGAGTGTTTGTATCCGTGAGTCGAGGAGTTTGCTAGGGATTATTTGTTTCCCAAGCGCCAAGGATTATTTGTTTCCTTGGGGTTTGAAACGAGTCGAGGATTCCCACGGAGACGCTGGTGGCTCTGCGAGTCGACACGGATCAGGAGGCTCTCGTCAAGGAGTGTTTGTATCCGTGAGTCGAGGAGTTTGCCAAGGATTATTTGTTTCCCAAGCGCCAAGGATTATTTGTTTCCTTGGGGTTTGAAACGAGTCGAGGATTCCCACGGAGACGCTGGTGGCTCTGCGAGTCAACGCGGATCAGGAGGCTCTCGTCAAGGAGTGTTTGTATCCGTGAGTCGAGGAGTTCGCTAGGGATTATTTGTTTCCCAAGCGCCAAGGATTATTTGTTTCCTTGGGGTTTGAAACGAATCGAGGATTCCTACGGAGGCACTGGTGGCTCTGCGAGTCGACGCGGATCAGGAGGCTCTCGTCAAGGAGTGTTTGTATCCGTGAGTCGAGGAGTTTGCTAGGGATTATTTGTTTCCCAAACGCCAAGGATTATTTGTTTCCTTGGGGTTTGAAACGAATCGAGGATTCCCACGGAGGCACTGGTGGCTCTGCGAGTCGACGCGAATCAGAAGGCTCTCGTTAAGGAGTGTTTGTATCCGTGAGTCGAGGAGTTTGCTAGGGATTATTTGTTTCCCAAGCGCCAAGGATTATTTGTTTCTTTGGGGTTTGAAACGAGTCGAGGATTCCCACGGAGACGCTGATGGCTCTGCGAGTCGACACGGATCAGGAGGCTCTCGTCAAGGAGTGTTTGTATCCGTGAGTCGAGGAGTTTGCTAGGGATTATTTGTTTCCCAAGCGCCAAGGATTATTTGTTTCCTTGGGGTTTGAAACGAGTCGAGGATTCCCAAGGAGACGCTGGTGGCTCTGCGAGTCGATGCGGATCAGGAGGCTCTCGTCAAGGAGTGTTTGTATCCGTGAGTCGAGGAGTTTGCCAGGGATTATTTGTTTCCCAAGCGCCAAGGATTATTTGTTTCCTTGGGGTTTGAAACGAGTCAAGGATTCCCACGGAGACGCTGGTGGCTCTGCGAGTCGACGCGGATCAGGAAGCTCTCGTCAAGGAGTGTTTGTATCCGTGAGTCGAGGAGTTTGCTAGGGATTATTTGTTTCCCAAGCGCCAAGGATTATTTGTTTCCTTGGGGTTTGAAACGAGTCGAGGATTCCCACGGAGACGCTGGTGGCTCTGCGAGTCGACGCGGATCAGGAGGCTCTCGTCAAGGAGTGTTTGTATCCTTGAGTCGAGGAGTTTGCTAGGGATTATTTGTTTCCCAAGCGCCAAGGATTATTTGTTTCCTTGGGGTTTGAAACGAGTCGAGGATTCCCACGGAGGCACTGATGGCTCTGCGAGTCGACGCGAATCAGAAGGCTCTCGTCAAGGAGTGTTTGTATCCGTGAGTTGAGGAGTTTGCTAGGGATTATTTGTTTCCCAAGAGACAAGGATTATTTGTTTCCTTGGGGTTTGAAATGAGTCGAGGATTCCCACGGAGACGCTGGTGGCTCTGCGAGTCGACGCGGATCAGGAGGCTCTCGTCAAGGAGTGTTTGTATCCGTGAGTCGAGGAGTTTGCTAGGGATTATTTGTTTCCCAAGCGCCAAGGATTATTTGTTTCCTTGGGGTTTGAAACGAGTCGAGGATTCCCACGGAGACGCTGGTGGCTCTGCGAGTCGACGCGGATCAGGAGGCTTTCGTCAAGGAGTGTTTGTATCCGTGAGTCGAGGAGTTTGCTAGGGATTATTTTTTTCCCAAGCGCTAAGGATTATTTGTTTCCTTAGGGTTTGAAACGAGTCGAGGATTCCCACGGAGACGCTGGTGGCTCTGCGAGTCGACGCGGATCAGGAGGCTCTCGTCAAGGAGTGTTTGTATCCGTGAGTCGAGGAGTTTGCTAGGGATTATTTGTTTCCCAAGCGCCAAGGATTATTTGTTTCCTTGGGGTTTGAAACGAGTCGAGGATTCCCACGGAGACGCTGGTGGCTCTGCGAGGCGACGCGGATCAGGAGGCTCTCGTCAAGGAGTGTTTGTATCCGTGAGTCGAGGAGTTTGCCAGGGATTATTTGTTTCCCAAGCGCCAAGGATTATTTGTTTCCTTAGGGTTTGAAACGAGTCGAGGATTCCCACGGAGACGCTGGTGGCTCTGCGAGGCGACGCGGATCAGGAGGCTCTCGTCAAGGAGTGTTTGTATCCGTGAGTCGAGGAGTTTGCTACGGATTATTTGTTTCCCAAGCGCCAAGGATTATTTGTTTCCTTAGGGTTTGAAACGAGTCGAGGATTCCCACGGAGGCACTGATGGCTCTGCGAGTCGACGCGAATCAGAAGGCTCTCGTCAAGGAGTGTTTGTATCCGTGAGTCGAGGAGTTTTGCTGAAGACACTGGTTTCTTCGGAGGTGGACTGAACCGTCGAGATTTGGCTTCGTCTTTTGGCGGAGCCTGTTAGGAAAGTATGGTTCCCTCTTTGTTTACGCCTTTGGATTGTATATAGGGATCGATGTGATCTTAACCGTAGGGCCAAAGTTTTATCATCGTTTTTTTTGTTTTATCTCCGCGATGCTCTATCATTTCAGCTTTTATATCGCGAAGGTCGCGATTGCCCAATCATTTCGGCTATTTTTCGCGGTGCCCAATCATTTCGGCTATTTATTTTATTTTTACTTGCTATTTTTTTTATTGCGAGTTGCCCAATCATTTCGGCTATTTTGCATGCATACATTTTTACTTGCTGTTTTTTATTGCAAGTTGCCCTATCATTTCGGCTATTTCGCATGCATACATTTTTACTTGCTGTTTTTTATTGCAAGTTGCCCTATCATTTCGGCTATTTCGTATGCACGAGTGGCCTACTGGCTTTCGCCGTAAACCTAAAATTAAACACCGATTTCGGCATCAGCACCGCAACAACTGGAATATTGTCAGGAGCGAATCATCATTTGCCTCTGTCGATGTTGAACAAAGGTGGCTTAGCGACCAGGGTTAGGGTCCTGTCGTCTAAGGCTTTTAACTTCATGAGCCATAAGGGTCTCACAAAGGTACTTCTCCCTACAAGTCGTGAGGATCTTGTAGGTGTCTTTTCTCCTTAGGAATCGTGAGGATTCCTATGTGTATGTTCCTCTGTAAGTCGTAAGGATCCTACAAGAGGATTTTCTCCTTGTAAGTCGTGAGGACTTATAAGGGTTGTTCATCATGCGAACATATCCCCAGTCACGGATGAGACTTAGTTAGGGAAATGTTTATTCGCGCCCGTGGATTGTATACAAGGGTCGGTATTGAACCACTTGTAAGGCAATATCGGAAGTTGTGGGGATTGCTTAAGCACAGGTTTAGGTCTCTGTAACTTAAGACTTTCAAATCTTATGAGCCGTGAGGGTCCCATAAGAGAGTTCTCCTTGCGAGTCGTGAGGATCCCACAAGTGTATTTTCTCCTTAGGAATCGTGGGGATCCCTAAGTGTGTTGCTCCCTTATGAGTCGTAAGGATCTCACGCGGGTGGTTTCTCCTTACAAGGTCGAAAGGACCCTATAAGTGTCTTTTAACGAGGTTGCGCCCTTTCGGGTTTTCACAAACACTCGCCGGTAGTCCTGCTGTTTTTACTCACGGAGCCCTTTCGGGTTTTCATCCGTGCCCATTTTGCTTATGGACGTACCGCTTTTTTTTATTCTTTTTATTTTTATATATTTTTTACGAGGTCGCGCCCTTTCGGGTTTTCACGAACACTCGCCGGTAGCCCTGCTGTTTTTACTCACGAAGCCCTTTCGGGTTTTCATCCGTGCCCTTTTTGCTTATGGACATACCGTTTTTTTTATTTTATTTTTATATGTTTTTTTTATATCTCGTCAGCCTAAAAGACGCTGCGGTAGTAGTTTAAAGACGTTTCGGTCTGCTATTAGTTTAAGGACATTTCGGTCCGACTTTGAGAAGGCTGGCTACTGCTGATAGAGTTTGAGCTTAGGAAGATAGCGAGCGGACATAGTCGTCGTCATCTATCATTGACCTAGGCTGTGGCTCATTAAGCGCAGTATCTCTTTAGGAAGCGACCGTTTATTGGCCTGAAAGGCCTTTCACCGTGCATGTCCATGAGTAGATAGGCCCCACCCTGGTAGACCTTATCGATGTACGGGCCTTCGTAGTTTGGCTCGAATTTTCCCCGCTTGGCGCGATTGGGGATCATAGGCCTTTTGACCACCAGCACAAGTTCGCCTTGGCGGAATGTCCTCGGTCGGGTTAATCTTTCATATGAGCGCGTCATCTTTGCTTTATAAGCTTCCAGATTTTGTTGCGCTATGAGCCGGGTTTCATCAAGGGCGTCAAGCTCCTCAAGCCGAAGGTGAGCATTTTCTTCATCCGTTAGCTCGTAGTGAACTGCCACTCACAGAGATGGTAATTCTATCTCGAGGGGGAGTACTGCTTCCGTACCGAACACCAACGCGTATGGCGTTGTGTTTGTGGCTGTCTTGAACGTGGTTCGATACGCTCAAAGAGCTTCTTGCAGTCTCTCATGCCAGTCTTTCTTATTTCGGGACACTGTTTTCTTTATAATTTTCGTCAAGGTCTTGTTGAAGGCCTCGGCGAGACCGTTAGCTCGTGGATTATAGACTGAGGAATATCTCCAGTCTATGTTATGCTGCTGTGCGAAGCGGCTGATTTTATGACTTCGGTAGGCTGGCCCGTTATCGGAGATGATCCGCCTCGGAGTTCCAAACCGATATATGACGTGCGTTTTGAAGAAATGGAGGATATTCTCCGTCTTTACTTCTCTCAACGGTACTGCTTCTGCCCATTTGGAGAAATAGTCAGTCGTCGCCAGGATGAAACGATGTCCCCTAGACGATGTTGGTTCGATGGGGCCGACTATGTCAGTTCCCCACATTTCGAACGGCCAGCTAGCCACTGTTGGATGTAGTGGATTGGGATGCTGATGGATGAAGTCCCCATGAATTTGGCATGAGTGACATTGCTTCACATATTCAAGGCAGTCCTGAATCATCGTGGGCCAGTAGTAGCCCATCTGTTTGATCTTTAACTTCATCTTTGGGCCTGCTTGGTGAGAACCGCAGATTCCATCATGAACCTCTTGAACGACTCTTTCCGCTTCGTCCGGTCCTAAGCACCTCAGCCACAGAGAATCGAATGACCTCTTGTATAGAGTATCATTGACAAAGGCGAAAGACAGAGCTCGTTTCATGAGCTGGTGTCGTGCGGACGCATCTTCGGGCATTTGGTGGGATTTGAAGTAGTCTATAAAGACCTCCCTCCAATCCTCAACCTTCTCATAGTCTTTTATTTGTAAGGTCGCTTGTTCAGTCACTCCCTTCTCTTCGGGTGATCCCGGAGGTATTTCTGTGGGGGCGAGCACCCGACGACTTTGTACCATGATTCTAACCTCATCGAGGTTCTCGTCAGCCAGTTCTTTAGCGAGCTTAGCTAACGCGTCCGCTTTGCTATTTTCTGCGCGTGGTATACTTTCCAAAGTATAGGAGGGAATTTGGGTCAGCAGTTGTTGCACCTTTTCCCCGTATTTTACCAATTTCGGTTTGCATGTTTAGTAATCGCCGTTCACTTGACTGACGACTAGCTGGGAGTCCCCATATATGAGGAGGCTTTCAATTCCCATGTCAATGGCGATCTCGAGACCTGCTATCAAAGCTTCATTTTCAGCTTCATTATTCGTTCTCGGTTTTGTTAAGGAGAAAGCGAAGCGCATTATTCCTCCTTGTGGGGTCACGAAGATAAGGCCTACTCCCGATTTGATCATTGGCGTACTTTGTTTGTGCTTTTTCATGGAAGATGCTCCATCGAAATAAAGCTCCCAACGGGTATCACCACTGTCGACTGCGTCAAACGCATTTTTGTCTGGCAAATCGCACTTTAGGGGAGAATCGGCAGGTATCGGGTGCTCAGCAAGGAAGTCGGCGATGGCCGGCCTTTCACTGCCTTAAGAGGTCGGTACGTTATCGAGAACTCCATTAAGAGCAGGGCCCATTTAGCGAGTCGTCCCATCAATATGGCCTTTGACATTAGGTATTTGAGAGGGTCCACCTTTGAAATGAGATGAACTTCATGTGCTAATGCGTAATGTCTAAGCTTTGTTATTGCGAAGATCAACGCTAAGCAGTGTTTTTCAATGGGGGAGTAGTTGCTTTCTGCCCCCAGGAGAACTCGACTTAAGTAGTAGAGTGCTCTTTCTTTTCCCTGGTCATTCTCCTGCGCCCATAACGCGCCTAAAGAACCTTCGAGAGCAGTTGTATAAAGAATGAGAGGCTTTCCCTTAACCGGAGCAGCCAACACTGGCGGGTTCTGCAGGTATTGCTTGATCTCGTCTAGCGCGCTTTGGCATCTTTGATCCCAGACGAATGGGGTTCCCTTCTTCATCAGGTGGCTATAGGGACGGCACTTGCCTGAAAGATTGGCTATAAATCGCCGTATGTATGCAAGCTTCCCTTGGAGAGACCGCAACTGTTTGAGAGTCCTCGGCGGAGGCATTTCCATGATCGCCTTGATCTTAGACGGATCTATTTCGATACCCCGGTGTCGGACGATGAATCCTAAAAATTTGCCCGAGGAAACTCCGAATGCACACTTAAGAGGGTTCATCTTCAAGTTGTATTGCCGAAGACGTTGAAATACGGTCTTCAGATGCTCGAGATGTTCCTTATATGATTTGCTTTTAACAACGAGGTCGTCGATATAGCATTCGACGATTTCGTGTATAAGGTAATCGAAGATCTTCGTCATGGCCCTTTGGTAGGTGGCACCGGCGTTCTTTAAACCGAAGGGCATCACCTTGTAACAGAATATTCCCAAAGGAGTCCGGAAAGCCGTATGTTTCTGGTCTTCAGGATGCATTTTTATTTGATTATATCCTGATGAGCCGTCCATGAATGAGAAAATCTCATGCGTGGACGTATTGTCTATCATCAATTCGGTGACTGGTACTGGGAAATCATCCTTCGGGCAGGCTTTGTTGAGATCCCGAAAGTCCACGCATATGCGCACCGTCCCATTTTTCTTCATCACTAGGACGATATTGGCAATCCATTCAGGGTATTGAACCTCCTGGATAAAGCCGGAGTCTATCATCTTTTTGACTTCAGCGTTGATGCTCATCTCAAGCTCGAGCCGCATTCTTCTCGGCGCCTGTTTGACTGGCTTGATGTCCGGGGATATCGCCAATCTGTGTACAGCAATTTCTGGATCTAGTCCCGGCATTTCGGAATAGTTCCACGCGAAGCAATCTCTATGCTGCAGAAGCACATCCTTTAACGCAGTTACCCTTTCTTCAGATAGTAACTCGCTGATGAATGTCGGCCGTGGATCGTTTGCCGTCCCCAACTCAATCTTCTTGAGGTTATTTGCAGTGGTATGGATTCCATCTTCCAGCTCTTTTGGCGCTGGTGGGAATTCTGAGATTATCTCGTCGCTGTTGTTTTCGAAGCACCAAGGGAGCTCATCTATGTCCTCAGGTTCTTCTTTTAATATTGTAATCATATGACAGGTGCGAATTCGCTTCCACTCCCAATGTGGAACCGGTTTTTCTTTCATGGCCTTGGGCTCGTGCTTCTGTGGCGGCGTTACCTTCCAGTTGTCAGACAGAGCGAACTTGCCGAGCTGGTACTGATCTTCGACCCAATTCTTAAAGGTGAAGCAGTTTTCGAGCGGGTGCCCTATTACTCGATGGTAAGAGCAATTGTTTGGGTGAGAAGCTTCGCCTGCTTGTTCGGGGTGTTTGGACTCCGGCAATGTGAGCATCTGATGTTTTAAAGCAAGCTCAAGTATCTTCTTCGTCTTGTCCTGAGGAAACGAGTATGCTCGACCCATTTTCTTCATGAGGGACAGATCAATAACGCTCGACTCCCGCTTGCGTGGCTTCTTAGCCCCGCTTTGTTGCTGTTGAGCGTCTTTTTGGCCTTTCGATTTGTTTCCGCCTCTGCGTCGAGCCTTTTTTATAACAAGTTGGCAGGGGGCGGCATTTTCATCCTTTACGGCCTGTTGGAGAAGGTGTTGCGTCTTGGCTTTCTCGTAGATGGCCGTCTCGCGGTTGTGATCATCTCGGACTTTTTGACCAGCTTTCTTTATAAGTTTGTCCATTTGTTCCTCGAACGACGGACTGGGTTCCTTTGCATCTGGAACTTTTACTGGCTTAGAATTAGCGTCCTCCCATTGAGCATCCGCTTCTTCATCAAGGTCATACACGACGTAGCAGCAGGGTAGTAACTCTCGTTTCTTTGACCGAATGTATCCAAGCCCTCTTGTTTTCATTCTCCCGTTAGGCAGTTTGCGTTGGGTCCCGGGAATGTTCCAGACCCTGTCATAGAATTTGGCCTCTCTAACGGTCTGTTTGAAGGATATCCCCTGGCATTTCAGCAGCTTCTTCAAACCCTCTGTATAATATCTGGGAAGACGGATAGGCTGAAGCCTGTCGAGCGCAGGATCTGCGCCATGCCAGATTTCTTTTTTCACATTGGTTTCTTCAGAGCGGTAAAACAGAATTGCTTTCTCGTTTTCTCGCCTGGGAGGGATATAGAATGTCCGCAGCTCTTCTACACTGTAGATATTAAGTGCGTCCAGTTCTTTATGATGTTTAGGCGGCACTATGGCGACTTGCAGACTTTGCTCTTCATCAGCGGAAGCTTGTATTGAAGGTCGAGCAGAGAATACGACATGGACCTCATCCTCCGAATCGCTACCAAAGACCAATGTAGGAGTGGACGGTCCTGGCTTGTTATGTTGGGGCGGACCCGAATAAACGATCTCCTCTTCCTCCTCGGTATCACTGCCGAAGACAGGGATGGTGGCGTTAGTTTTATTCTCCGGCTTGTGACACTTTTCCGTGTCTTCGAAATCCGGCAAGAAGTATTTGGCATCTTCGTATTTGCGGACCTCGTTCACAGAGAACGGGTTCAGTTCTCCCGTCACGGTATACTCGAAACCATCCTTAAAATACTTCATACACTGATGTTGTGTAGAAGGGATGATGTTGTACTCGTGTAACCATGGTCGGCCGAGCAAAGCGTTGTAGCATGTCTTGGCGTCTATGACGTGGAACTTAATTTCCGTGACGAGTAGCCCGAAGCGTAGCGTCAGTATCACAGATCCAAGAGTCCTTGACGATTGGGAGTCGAACCCGGAGATGGTGATCTTGTCCCGAGCAAGGTGCTGGACGCTCATGCAGATTTCCTTCAACACCCGCACGTTGAGTAGGTTAACAGACGACCCGTTATCGATCAGGATTTTGACTATCCTTATATCATGGCAGTATCCCGAGACATAGAGAGGGCGATTGTGTTCGTATGTCCTAAGTAGAAGGTCTTCATCGCCAAAAGTAACATCAGCCGTGTGCACTTCCTCTAATTCATCCTTCATCTTTTCCTCGGCCAGGCATGCTTGGAATTGTTCCGGGTCTTGGAGCGTCTTAATCAACGAATCTCTCGCCTCTTTTGATAGCAAAAGGGCGTCAAGAATGCTGAGCTGTGAGGGCAGCTTCCTCAGATGCGCCAAAACGTTGTAGTCTACCTTATTTCTCTTCGGCGGGTTCTTGGCGTTTAACTCTTCCGCCACTTGGTCATCTAAGATGATATCTTCAGAGACCTTTTCTTTTCCTTTATCTTTTCTGTTCGAGGGTCCGAGGTTCTTTTCGGGCAGCGTGCGATTACGTAGCCGGATATTTCACAAACCTTTGGTTCTTCTTCTGTTCTCGAAGCGGACTCTTTGAAGAGAGGGGCAAGTTCTAGTTCTTCATCAGAATCACTCCCGAATGTAGGCACTTGTGATCCACCGGTGTTAACCACGCAACAATCGCCAGCAGTTCTTTTAAGCCTTTCGGTCATATTTCTTTGCTCTCGACGAGCTTTACGCTTTTCCCGCTTAAAGTGTTATCGGTGAGCAACGTATCATTGCCACCATCTATCGAAAGCTTTGCACTCTTGAGTGGGGTGCGAAATCTTTTGATGATACAAGCAATAAGACGGGTGCATTTTCGCTTCACCGGTAATTTCTTCTTCGGAGGATGGTAGCTTCATACCCATTGACATGGCCTTAGCAAACTTCTTTTTTATCTTGAATTGGCTTTTGTTGGTAGCGGAGATGTTCAGCTCCAACGGGATCGTCTCAGCTCCTTCATCAAGTCGCTGGCGCTTGGCCCTTTCAAATATAACCGCCTCGCGCTCCCGATCAGCTTTACTTTTCAACCGAGCCTCATTAAAGAATGCGTTAATTACTTCATCTGATGGCCCCAGAACTTTTGGTTCAGAATCTGCCCCCAGCGTTTCAGTACAAGTGGTCTCCTCATCGTTCGAATGGGAAATCATATGACAGCTCGCCACGCATTCTTCAGCTTCATCTGACGAACTTTTTCCCTCACCTTCCTCTTGAAAGACGTGGTTGAGGAATTCTTGGAGCGTAATGGGAGTCCGCGCCTTTTGGTTGTATTCTTCCAACGCGTCAATTTGCTTTTGTAAGTCCGTGTGTTTGCCACCAGGCTTCACGGGCTTCTTAGATTTCTTCTTCTTCTTTTTCGAAGATTTTGATGGCTGGCTGCAAGTGCTTGAACCGCCACCATCGGTCCTTGGAGTTGGACGTGGCTTCAACATCCCTTCAATGACCTGCGGTTCCAACGGATTCTTCCACTTGACCGCTGGACATGTCTGAAGATCGTTTAGCATCCTCTTTGTCTTGGCTGATAATACGACCTCCCAAGGAGCTTCTTCAATGACGGAGCATGTTGCCCCCGGTGTATTCGTCCCTTTAGAGGTGTGGGGCTGCGGGGGATTCACCTTCCATTTGTCAGATAACGCGAACTTGCCCTGTCAGTACTGGTTTTCAAGCCAATTCTTGAAGACGTAGCAATCTTCGATCGGATGGCCTAGTACTCGATGATAAGGACAGTAGTTGGGCTCGTTGACGTCACTTGGTTGCAACGGACGTTTTGGATCTGGCAGGTTTATGAGTCTGTTGCGTAATGCCAGCTCGAATAACCTCTTCGTTTTGTCACGGGGAAAGGAGTAAGGACGCCCTAGTCTCTCCTCAATGTCTACGTACGGACGCGTATTACCTTGACGCACAACCGGCTTCGCATTATTCGGCTGTTGTTGGGTATTAGCGAAAACGATCGCTTTTCCCTTCCCTTTATCATTTCGGGAGTCCGGCTTTGGGAGAGGGGGTTTATGGCCCATCTGGTCCATCTGCGCTAGTTTGTCAATCAAAGCCTGGAAGGTTGTCGGCTTGAAGAACATCATGAATTGCGAGATGGTTGCTTGTGGATCGAGGGTTCCCACAAACATACCCACCGCGGGAGCTTCTTCAATGCGCTGCTCACACTTTGACCATAAGTTCTGCCATCGTATAGCATACTGAACCCACGTCTCGCCTGGCTTTACCCTGGCGTTAATCAGTGTTGTCATTGGGGTACGTTCACTGGCGCTTGCAAAACGCTGAGTAAACAACAGCTCCATCTCCGCGAAGGTTTTAATAGAATCGTTTGGGAGCTCAAAGTACCATTCGAACGCCGTATCTGACAAACTTCCAACAAACTGGCGAAGTAAAAGCTTGTCATCTCCACCAGTATTGCCGCAGAGTGCCCTGAACTGGGCAACATGCTGGTGTGGATTGCCCGTCCCCTTGTAGACATGGAACTTGGGAATCGTATAACCTGGCGGATACTTGATTTGATCGTACTAACTCGGATATGGTCTCCCCGTTTTCACGACCTGGCCGGCTGTTTCGGTTGCATGATGAACCCGTATTTGTTGGGCGATGTACTCATCCAAATCAGCTTTGGAGATTGTATCCTCTTTAGCTGTGGACAGAGCTGGTGGAGGGTTCGACGTCTCTCCCCTATCGTCTTCAAGGATGATCGGGGGATCTTCAGCAGGTGGATCTTGTTGAATCATCATACCCACCATGTCCTGGAATAGGAGGGCCATTTTCTTTATGTTGGCTGCCTGCTCCGCAGCTTCTTTATCCTTCTTCTCCAGTACGCGACGAAGGAATTCTGCGTCCGTTTCTTGTTCTTGACGCTCGTCCGAGGATGTTTCAGGGGTTTCTTTTGGCCCTGTAAGTGCGGCCATAGCGTTCATCATCTCTTGGAGCTTCTGCTGCTGCTCCTGAGCCTTGGTCACTGACCTCGTGTGCGGTCTATGACATGTTGATATGCGGCTATCTTCTTTTCCCGATGCCATATAAACCGTATAAACTGTTATGCCCCCTGACTTGGGGCGTTTAGGTTCACCATTTTTAACTTTTGCCGCTGACGCGGGAGTTTTCTCTGGCCTCCTTCTTTTGTGGGCCATTGAGGTTGAAGGAACCGGTGAAGGGGGCAGCCTTGCAGCTGCTGTCCCCTGCTGTTTAATAGGGCAGTCCTTGTCTTTTTCCACCTTCGCCCTTTTCTGGTGACGAGAGTGACCTGGGTTAATTACGGAGTCTTGAACCCTCCGCCAAACTTTATAAATTCTTGAGGACAGCCGTTGAGGGGGCTGTTCTCGTTTCGTTTCTGAAACTCTCTCCGCAGGTGGAGGAGATCTCTTCAGTGTAGCGGTTGGAGAGTTCTTCCGTACCCTCCTCAGCAGTTCAAAGCTGTTCCCGGTTGGGATAGCAGCGTTGACTTCCACCACTGGAGCCGGTGGAGTTAGCCCTGAGGGAGAGTTGCCCCCTGCCTTCCTCACTCGTTGCCAATGGCGACGTCGAGCACGGCGAGCCGTTGGGATTGGCTCAGAGATTGAGATAGTTTCTTTTTGCCCCATGTCTGAATGAGGCGCCGCCGGTGTTAATCTCTTAAAGACTGAGGTTGTCTTCTGAGGGGTGATATTCAACCTGCCGAAGACGGATCCCTGAGCAGATGCAGGAGCAGGAATCGTTAGTCTTGAAAAGACTGACTCTTTGATAGGGGAAGCCGCCTTGACGACTTCTGGGGCAGCAGTTATTGCCTTCCTTTGGACAGCCATTTTAGAGTTCAGATTTAGCCTGGTGAAAACAGAGGCTGTCGGTTTGGTAGCGGGCGATCCGTCGACAGGGGCCGCAGTAATTGAAAGTCGATCGAAGACCGACTTCTTAGGAGCTTCTTGTCCGGGCATAGGAGTGCTAAAACTCATTGGCGGGAGCATGGTCCCGAAGAAGAGCCCAGTGGTGGCTTGAGTTACCTGTTCCACTGGCATGGTGAACAAAGAAGCCGCTTGGGGCCCGTAGGTTATGCCCCCAGTTGAGGCCGGACGCGAGCTGCAACTGCCGTTGGAGCACTTTGAACAGGTTGAGGCCATCGATGCTTGTTTTCTTTTCTGCACCAAATGAGAGACCAAATCTTAGTAAACTTGAAATCCACAGGCAACCATTGCAAACCGCGATTTGTTTGCGAACACGACACACGAAGTGTGGAGTGGAAAGAGGAAGAGGTCCCACCGGGCGTGCCAGAATCTGTTCCCCTCCGAAAGACGGCGCACAGGACCGCGATGTCCTGACGCTGAGATTCGGGGAAGATGCTATTTGGTTTTATCCGTCCACCTCTCCGAAGATGCCAAGTTGATTTATGGCACCGTATATCGGAGGTTTAGACGGATGCGGCCGATGTAGCAGACTTCGTCAGATTCCCCCTCGCTTGAGGGGTTTTTGATTGTGGGGACGCTCTTCCCTGCAGGCGCAAGCCCCTGCAGTTAATTACGCTACCGCATCGCGGTAACAACTTTCTCCTTCTCTAGAATTTCACTTCGTGTCGTGTGTGTTTGTTTTGTTTGTGGTTGCCCGTGGATTGTATACAGAGACTGAGTAATGCCGTCGTCCGTAGGACGTGGATTAGTCCAAATCCGTATTTACTTAGATTTGGGTTTGGTGTTTTTAGTTTAAGAATGCATTAGTCGCGTTGCGGCTAAGATCAACTTAAATGTTCGTTAAGAATACGATAGACCTGTTTGAGACTAAGATCAACTTAACCTGATAATCCATTTAATATCTGGCCATCGGGACTCGTCACCTCTCTAACGTCGTTGAAGGATTACAACGGCAGATGTCAGAGGAGTTCAGAGATGTACCCTTGAACCAAGGTTGATTTGGAGTTTTATAGTCCGTTTGAATGTTTAAGGATACGTTAGCCGTGATTGGGGGCTAAGATCAACTTAAACGGGATCGTTTAGATCGGGCAAAAGAGCATTTGGAGGCTCTATTGTTCCAGTTTAGGGACGTAGTGGTCCATAAGTAGTTTAGGGATGTTGCGGTCCATGGCAGTTTAGGGACGTGGTGGTCCATGTTCCAGTTTAGGGACGTGCTGGTCCATCTTCCAGTTTAGGGACGTGGTGGTCCATGTTCCAGTTTAGGGACGTGCTGGTCCATCTTCCAGTTTAGGGACGTGGTGGTCCGACATTAGTTTAAGGACGTTTCGGTCCAACATTAGTTTAGGGACGTTTCGGTCCAATATTAGTTTAGGGACGTTTCGGTCCATATTCATATGTGGTTGTCGGGACCCGTCACCTCTCTGACGTCGTTGAAGGATTACAACGACAGGTGTCAGAGGAGTTCGGAGATGTACCCTTAACCGGTAGTAAATTGATTTAAGAGAGCAATCTTGCTCAGTCAATTTAATTTAAGGACTTATGGCCAAAATTGGGCTAAGTCCAGTTTCAATATATATTTTTTTTGTCTTTGGCCTGTGCTAGGGCTTTACCCCTTTTTAGTAATGCACTGCATTATTCTTGTTTTGGTCGGGCTGTGCCCTTTTCTAAATGATGCAGAGCATCTATTTTTTTGTTTGGGCTTTGCCCCCCTTTTAAAATGCATAGCATTTTTCTTTTTATTAGGCCTGTTAGGCCTTTTAATTGGGCTCTGTCCCTTTTCTTTAATAATGCAGAGCATTAAATACTCTGACAGTGCCCCACGTGGCTTGTCAGGCGCTTTGCGCAGAGTAATGAGCGCAAACTCATATGGTGGTGACACGTGTCACGCTCTGGTGAGCGCAAGCGCAATAGCGCAGTGCGCTGCGCTAATGCGCTGCGCTGTTGCGCTGCTGACACGTGGCGCGCTCTGGTGAGTTGCGCCCATTCCAGAGAGCAAAGCCCTATTTCAAGAGCGCGTAGCGCAAGTTGTTTTGTAGCTGACACGTGGCGCTCTCTCAAGAGCGCAACAGCGCAGTTTAGAAGTGCAAAGCACTAAGAATCTTTTAGATTCAAGAACAGGAGTGCAGAGCACTATTTGATTTCTTGATCTAATTTAGATCAAAGAAAATAAATTTTTCTTTTTTTGTTTCAAGAACCAGAGGTCCATAAAAAAGTGCAAAGCACTATTATTACTTATTTTTCTTTTTATTTAAAATTATTGATCTTGTTTTTAGATCAATAATTTGTTCATAAGAGAATTTTCTCTTTTTCCTAAAGGTTTTTACCTTCTGTTGTTCTTGAGGAGTTCTCAAGAGTTCTCTTCTCCCCTTTTTTTTTAGAAAGATGTTCCTCCTTTTTAATTGAGGCCTAGGGTCCTTTTTATAGTGCCCATAAATTAGTTAAATTTGTTAAAGAGATCTTTCTCTGAGTGATTTGGGGAATTTTCCCCACCGTTGGATCTTTGATCCAAGGGCTTCTGCTTTGCAGAAGAAAATCTTCTTGTTTTAACAAGAACAGAAAAGATTTCTTGGAAATTTAATTCTATTTGGCGCAGATGCCCCAGCGCGTGACACGTGTCGCGCAGCGCACTGCGCAGCGCAACTGCGCTAGCGCAACTGTGCTGACACGTGTCGCGCAGCGCAGAGGGCAGCGCATCTGCGCTGACACGTGTCGCGCAGCGCACAGCGCAGCGCAACTGAAGCGTTGCTTCATTTAATTTTTCTTTAAATAGAGCTTTACTCTGATTGGGTGCGCTGCCTTGGGCGCTGCGCTGATGCATCTGCGCCTGACACGTGGCGTGTTGCGCAGCGCAAATAATCTGAAGCGTTGCTTCATTTATTAAATTTTTAAATTTTCAAAGCGGAGTTTTACTCTGATTGGGGGAAGATGAAGCGTTGCTTTATCTCCCGCCTTGGAATTTGAACAGAGCTTTGCTCTGATTGGGGTAAACAGCATCACAAGAAATTCATAATGACCATAGCGAGTCCTGAATGCCGTCTTCGAAATATCAGACTCTTGACCTTCACCTGATGATAACCCGAACGAAGATCTAGTTTTGAGAATACACAAGACCCACTTAGCTTATCGAAAAGATCATCGATGCGCCGTAGTGGATACTTGTTCTTGATTGTTATTTCGTTCAGAGCTCGGTAATCTACATACATTCTGTATGAACCTTCTTTCTTCTTCACGAGCAAAACTGAAGATTCTCAACTTGAATTATTAGGACGAATCCAACCTTTCTTCAGAATTTCATCCAACTGAGTACGGATCTCTTTCAATCCTTCTGGACTTAACCGGTACGGAGCTTTGATCACCGGTTGTGCACTAGGCAGTAAATCAATATTGAATTCAAGAGCTCGATCGAGAGGCAAACCTCTAATATCTTCAGGAAACACATCCTTGAACTCTCGAACTACCTCTGGTTTTTCTTCTTCCGCCGGTAGAGTAAATATTTCTGCATTCTTTGGCTTAGCATGGTATCTTCCTGGCTCTAAAGTTCTATCTCCACTCTTGAAGTAGAAGACCGGGTGATCTGGTATCTCAAATACTATCCTCCTTTGACGGTAGTCAATCGTAGCTTAGAAAATTCCCAGCCAGTCCATTCCCCATACAACATCGAAGTTTGGGATGTCCAGTACTTTGAAATTCGTGTAGAATTCTTGTCCGCAAACTACAACTGGACACTGATCCAATCCCATAGTTGCCTTCAATACTCCATTCCTGAAACTGATATTCCATCTTGAAATAAGTAGCTTCACGGGAATCACATGTGTTCTCATAAATCTTTGCGACATGAAGTAGTGTGGCGCTCCAGTGTCGAACAGTGCTAGTGCAAAAAGGTGGCTACTAGTATAATACCTAAATTGTGTGAGGTTGGTTTTAGATACAGGAAAAATATAGAGATATATAAGGATTGAAAAGATGAAAGGATTGGGAATTACCAGTGATAACTTGGCCAGTGGCATCGGCTTCCTCAACTGTCATTGTGAAAGCCTAACGTTGGGGTACATTCCTCTTTGCTGGAGGCACATTCCTCTATCCCTGGGGCACATTTCTCGGCCCTTGAGGCATGTTCCTCTGTGCCTGGTGAAATTAACGAGAAGGCTGTGCAGGAGGTCCACGTGGAGGTAGAGCAGGTAGGGTTAAACGAGGTGCAGGAGCCTGAATAGCTGGCCGCTGCTGAACTGTGATTGCGGGTCTTGATGCTAGAGCCGGGTTGAGTTGGTATGGACATGCTCCAATGGCATGAGTGGATGCGTCACAAACTAAGCACATGCCATTTGCATGCCTGCAGTCATTCTCCAGGTGTCCGTTCTTTTTGCAGTAGAAGTAAAAGTCTGGACTGGCCAGTTAAATGTTACTCTCGGTCTCCTGGGTACAAAATTTAGCCTGGAAGGGGCTCCTCCTGTCATCTTAGTGGCAGAGCATTTCACACCGGCAGTCTGAGGTCTGCTCTTCTTCTTCACCACTGTCTCATAACGTCGGGAAGCCTTCAAAGCAAGATCATGGGTTGAGAAATCCCCTGTAGCGAGTGCAACTTGGATTTCCAGATCCAACCCTTGCTGAAATCTTCGTGTCCGGATCTCTACAATCGGAATCAGGTATGTCGCGAACCTGTTACGACCTTGTGTTAGCAGTGCAGTATGTGATATCAGGAAATTGAATATTGAGACAATATCTTACCTGCTAAGCATGGTAAACTCAGCATCGTATTCATCCACGGATTTGCTCCACATCGAGTCTTGTTGTAAGTGGATGAACTGCAATTCCATGTAGAAATGGGCAATCTCAGGGGAGTACTTCGCGTCGAACATATCGCGAAATGTCTTCCATTCAATCTGTTGGGCGAGTCGGCTTTCTTCAGCCTTCCACCAGACTCTAGCGTTATCTGTTAGTTGCAGCTTTGCAACTCTCACCCAAGCAATCTCTGGCTTTTGTGCTGCTGCCAGATCATCTTCGATAAACTGAGCCCATTCTTCTATCTCCAGTGGGCTCTCTTTTCCATAGAAATATTTCGGGTGCAGTGCCCGGAATTTTTTGACTCCGGGTGCCTCGACCTCTAGACGGTGCATGAGGATAGCGGTCTGCTGCTGCTGACCCTCCAAGAGGCCCTTGATTGCCTCAAGTAGTACCGTTTGCTCGTTGATGGGAGCTGCAATGGTAGGTAGTGGTGGTAGAGTAGGTGGTGGGGTATTTCCATTGACGTTAGTGCCGGTGTTATTGAGAGAATCCATGATCTTGATAAAAAAAAGAAAGGTTACGATAGATTCAAGGAATTTGAAATGTAAAAAATATATAGTTGCTGATTCTTATAATTCTTTTGATATATTGCTTAGGATTCCATGCAGAACTGACCTGCATGGGCCACCAACAAAACCTGGCATGCCCCGCTTCCCAGTGTACGAAATCGGTGACGTGGCAGGCCGCAACGTATTTACTAAGAAATAAATACGTTAAGCGTAATTAAGCAATATATGTATAAAATGCACAAGAATTGACAAGAGATAAAAAATGAACAGCAACTTTTATTAACATTCATCTTTACAATACAACCGCTTTGAAAAGGAAAGTACAATGATATAAAGCAATTCCTAAATGGTGGCATACCAAATGAAAAGTAAGTACAAGAAGCTAGAAGTCCTGCTGGGAAGTGAGCTGGTCCACATCCTCCTGGCTAGGCTCTATCTTGAGAGAGTCATATCCTCTTGATGAACAATCTAAAGAAAGAAATAGACAGAAATGTCTCCAGCGAACTAGCGCTCGATAAGTCCCAAAAGAAAGAAAGGAATATAGCAAGCAATGAGAATTGAACTGGTAAGATGTACAGGTATAAGATTGCTATTCTAACGTAGTTATTTGTAGTTTGGTATAGAAGGTATTTGTGTATACGAGAGAAGTCCATCTTTCCCCATGGACTATGGTAACATGTAGTACAAGGCCCCGTCAAAACCCATAGGACAACGGCACGAGAGATCATGTAAGTGTTTTAAGTGATCATCTCGTGCCACACTATACATTCTGTACCAATCTACCCCGTTAACACCGTAATGTATTGTATAGATTATATGGCTTACCGAGACCATAGATACAAGTTGTTCAAGTAGTCAGGTTCAGGATGTAAGCTTATAGTCATGTCAAGTTATTGCTATGGTTCGGTCAAGTCAAATCTTGTATTCAGGTTTGATATTCAGGTTCATGTTCAAGTATACATGTTAGAGTTTGGATTCATGTTTGAATTGGATTCTGATTTGAGTTTGGATTCAAGCTTGATTTAGACTCAGACTTGAGTCAGACACTTATAACTGATTTAGATCCTGAATTATGTTCGGAGTTATCGGTAACTGCCATACATGGACGGCAGGATTTGTGTCTTTTTCCAAGACAATTACCATTGACAACACCGTTAAGTTTTCTACCTTAAATATGCAAGCACTCACTTTCTCCGGCTTCCTGGGGCTCAAGAGAATTGATCCCGCTTAAACCTATATTTACTAAAGTCCTTAAATATAGTTTTATATAATTCGAGGGGGTTTTAAGAAAAATATTTTTAATATATATTTTCAAAATAACCTCGAGAAATTATTTATATTATTTAGGGTTTTCATGGATGTGAATTTTAGGGATTTGAGATATTTTAGTGATAATAGCTTAGCTTGGATAGTTCATGGTATTTTACTGTAAAGCTCGACTTTTGTTGGTATCTTGATGATATTTTGATGAAACTTGTAATTCTTTCATTTGAAAAAATATAAAGTTATTATATTTTGAAAATATATAGATTTGTAATATTTATATAATAATAAAATAATAATTTTATTTAAATACAAAAAATGCGTTTTTCTTAAAAACCGTATTTAAAAACCTTTCGAGACCGAATGCTCCATGAGGAGTCTGCATCTCGCTCTATGTCACGACCCGAAAAGTAACGAGCATGACCGGCACTTAAATTACGAAACGTCTCGAGGCGTACGTAATCTAAGTAATCCAAAACCCAAAAATCGAAACCAAGTAAAGTAGTAGAGTGATGGAAAACCAATTTAAAGCAAGAAGTTTAACAACATACGCCGAAGTATGTATTTTTAAAATCTCAAGTCTTTTCTGAAAATTTCGGCAGAGTTTCCTTTGTAAATACTGACCCCAAACGGGTACAAAACCTAATAAAACATATATAATGAATAAAGGCATCCCCAAGCAGGAGCTAGCTCTTCGCTAACCGGCGGACAAAACTACACAATACAATATAATATATAACGCCAAAAGCCGAGGATCAAACTCAGGTAAAAAATCTAACATCATCAAGAAAAGCAGAGGAAAACTATAATAATACAGCGCGCGACACTAAGGTCGAAAGAATATACACTGGTCTTCTCTGTCTATCAAATATACAAATCTGGTTGATGGAATTTTACTAGATACAACTGAAATAAATATACAATGGTGGTCCTGATGCAAAAGAACCCATCTATCAAAGAAATCACCCAGAAGGAACAGTGTGCCAGCAAAGCCGTAGCGAAACCTGTACGGCAAAATCTGTAAGGAACTGTGGCACAACGGGGGTGAGTTGCCAACTCGTGAGTAGAAAACATCTACAAGTAGAAATCGCATGCATGACTCTATCCTAGGTCAAATCAAATAATATCCTCAAATAATATCCTGGACTATCTATGTAAGTGTAATACTATATGCCCGTGTCAGTTCCTCAGATAGCAACATATCAGATATATGATGTATGAATGGATGACGAATGGAAACAGAACACATCATGAAATCAACAGAGAAATCAGTGTCAAGCATCGACACAAAACATAAATCTCAGTATCTCAATATCTCGGGCTCCGTCAGTCCGGATCGACCCATATCATCAATCACACGACCACGAACGGTATCCTCCGGATATCCGACGCGCCGGGTAAAATCACCGGTAGGCAGTCTGCCCCCTGCCAGGCTCATCATCCTCCATGAAATCACTCTCGCCCTGGGTACCATACCGGGCCCACCATGTACCTAAAACGGTTCCTACTCCTTCTCGGATCGGGTCTCGAAATCAACCAGCAATTATGAAACTCATGGTGGACGACACATACATCACGAGAAAACCGCATCTTGCATTTTAAAATGAGAGAGAGGGAGAGAGAAGTTTATATATATTCTTGCGGTTTTCCCCCAAATCCAGAAATCTCATGAAAGTCCGAAATCCAAAAAATCAAGAGTAAGTAAACAGTGAATATCGGCATAAATCTCCATAATACTGCATAACCAATGAATATATGGATGCATCTGATATCATGCAATAATTAAACTAGCATATAAAAGCTATAACATGTAGCAACTATCAGTGTAACAACTCCAATTTTAATGTACAAAGAATTGTTTTAAATTCAATGCATACTTGGAGTATTTATTGCGGCTGATATCTCTTTAAGTATTTATTTCACTCCATAATTACAAGAAGGAGCTTGTAGCTCATTGGAAATACCTTGCACTGCTGAACTAAGCCACTAGAGTTTAAATCTCATGCCCCACATTATTTTTATATTTATTTTGTTTTAAATTCTTTGGAAAGTCAACGGTCAAAAGGCCGTAACTCCCAAAATATGTACTGGACAACAAAAAGTAAATATACCAAATTGTACCCCCGAAGAATCCCCGGCCATTGGACCCCTGACTCGGCCTGACTCGGCGCCGCTGGCCGGCGACTCGGCCGAATCGGAAGCCGCCGCCGTCCCGACTCAGCCCGATTCTAAATTTTCTTAAACTCCCAGCAACCTTTGGCCTACCCACTCCCCCTGCACTATTTAAATTTTCTGCAATTAAACAGAGAATTAAAATACCCCCTTTTAATTTTTTTAATGCAAAATTAAATACAATTTTATCACACCCTTTCACTACCCTAAATCCTAGATTTTCCTATAAATACCATACCTAAAATCACCCCTCCTCACTTCCAAATACCTGCCCAAACTCTCAAGAAAACTCCCAAGAATTTTTGTGTGTAAGTGGAGTTAGCAAAGGGCGAAGCTCCGAAGAAC
Source organism: Agapanthus africanus (assembly GCA_030015575.1). Taxonomy (NCBI): domain Eukaryota; kingdom Viridiplantae; phylum Streptophyta; class Magnoliopsida; order Asparagales; family Amaryllidaceae; genus Agapanthus; species Agapanthus africanus. Next base: position 852,642,670 of record JASDDO010000024.1, read on the forward strand.
TTCCAACGACGATCCGAGGAGTTTCCGGCGACGAAACGACGCACCGGTGCTTCCACAATCTTCCTCTTCTCTTGACCCTAAACTTGTAAGTCCCCTTTCTCTCTCTCTTTTGCTATTCTCAAATTCTTAATTCTTAAAACGTGTCGGAAGCGGAGTTATCCGGCTTCCGATTCTCTTTTCTTTCAAAAATACAACATTTTCTTAATAAAAACCTACAACTTTTGATATATTGCTTAATACTCATTAACTAAGACAATAGAATAAATTTGACATTAAAATGATAATCATAGCCAGTTTTATTTCAATTTTACATTAAAATGCCTTTATGTTTCATATCGACATGTTTATACCTATAAACCATGCTAGACGTAAAAAACTCACGAGATAATGACCTACCTGCTCACAACACTTATATCTATCATAGCACGATAAATCTTGGGACAATATAATACAGGAAATACAACTTTACAGTAAAATACTTTTAACTTATAAAACATTTTTCTTTAAAAAAATGTATTAAACATTTCCATGCAAATGTACCTCTACAAACCATTTTGGGGAACCCGTTCGGGATGGTGCAGATTATCGCACATCCTCGGTCTTAATAGAGTGAGATGCAGACCTCCGTAAGGAGCATTCAGTCTCAATGGACTTTATACATTTTTCTTTAGAAAATGAGATTTTTACAAGAAAATTAATAAATTTATTTTCGTTAAATCTGTATATATAAATATTACCAAAATACTTATTTAAATATATATAATATTCCATGTTTCAAAAAATCAAGAAGAAGTCAAATATTACATGAAACTATCATGATAATTCAAACAATATTCATATTACAAATAAATAAGATATATTATGAAATTAGGTTTTATTCACTAGAAATGTCACATTGATAAAATACACATCAATGAAAACTCTGAAGACGATAATAAAATACTTGAGGTGTATTTTGAAAATTATATAAAATTATTTTTACATAAACCCCCTCAAGTTATACTAAATTACAATAAGGACCCTAATAAACATAGGTTTATGCGGGACCAGTCTCTTGAGCCTTAGGGAGCCGGAGATATGGGTGCTTGCCTATTTGAGGTAGACAACTTAACAAACGGTGTTATCAACACGGTAATTGTCTTTGAAAAAGACATAAATCCTGCCGTCCATGTGCAGCAGTTACCGATAGCACCGAAACATAATTCAGGTAGGCAGTCTGCCCCCTGCCAGGCTCATCATCCTCCATGAAATCACTCTCGCCCTGGGTACCATACCGGGCCCACCATGTACCTAAAACGGTTCCTACTCCTTCTCGGATCGGGTCTCGAAATCAACCAGCAATTATGAAACTCATGGTGGACGACACATACATCACGAGAAAACCGCATCTTGCATTTTAAAATGAGAGAGAGGGAGAGAGAAGTTTATATATATTCTTGCGGTTTTCCCCCAAATCCAGAAATCTCATGAAAGTCCGAAATCCAAAAAATCAAGAGTAAGTAAACAGTGAATATCGGCATAAATCTCCATAATACTGCATAACCAATGAATATATGGATGCATCTGATATCATGCAATAATTAAACTAGCATATAAAAGCTATAACATGTAGCAACTATCAGTGTAACAACTCCAATTTTAATGTACAAAGAATTGTTTTAAATTCAATGCATACTTGGAGTATTTATTGCGGCTGATATCTCTTTAAGTATTTATTTCACTCCATAATTACAAGAAGGAGCTTGTAGCTCATTGGAAATACCTTGCACTGCTGAACTAAGCCACTAGAGTTTAAATCTCATGCCCCACATTATTTTTATATTTATTTTGTTTTAAATTCTTTGGAAAGTCAACGGTCAAAAGGCCGTAACTCCCAAAATATGTACTGGACAACAAAAAGTAAATATACCAAATTGTACCCCCGAAGAATCCCCGGCCATTGGACCCCTGACTCGGCCTGACTCGGCGCCGCTGGCCGGCGACTCGGCCGAATCGGAAGCCGCCGCCGTCCCGACTCAGCCCGATTCTAAATTTTCTTAAACTCCCAGCAACCTTTGGCCTACCCACTCCCCCTGCACTATTTAAATTTTCTGCAATTAAACAGAGAATTAAAATACCCCCTTTTAATTTTTTTAATGCAAAATTAAATACAATTTTATCACACCCTTTCACTACCCTAAATCCTAGATTTTCCTATAAATACCATACCTAAAATCACCCCTCCTCACTTCCAAATACCTGCCCAAACTCTCAAGAAAACTCCCAAGAATTTTTGTGTGTAAGTGGAGTTAGCAAAGGGCGAAGCTCCGAAGAACTTCCAACGACGATCCGAGGAGTTTCCGGCGACGAAACGACGCACCGGTGCTTCCACAATCTTCCTCTTCTCTTGACCCTAAACTTGTAAGTCCCCTTTCTCTCTCTCTTTTGCTATTCTCAAATTCTTAATTCTTAAAACGTGTCGGAAGCGGAGTTATCCGGCTTCCGATTCTCTTTTCTTTCAAAAATACAACATTTTCTTAATAAAAACCTACAACTTTTGATATATTGCTTAATACTCATTAACTAAGACAATAGAATAAATTTGACATTAAAATGATAATCATAGCCAGTTTTATTTCAATTTTACATTAAAATGCCTTTATGTTTCATATCGACATGTTTATACCTATAAACCATGCTAGACGTAAAAAACTCACGAGATAATGACCTACCTGCTCACAACACTTATATCTATCATAGCACGATAAATCTTGGGACAATATAATACAGGAAATACAACTTTACAGTAAAATACTTTTAACTTATAAAACATTTTTCTTTAAAAAAATGTATTAAACATTTCCATGCAAATGTACCTCTACAAACCATTTTGGGGAACCCGTTCGGGATGGTGCAGATTATCGCACATCCTCGGTCTTAATAGAGTGAGATGCAGACCTCCGTAAGGAGCATTCAGTCTCAATGGACTTTATACATTTTTCTTTAGAAAATGAGATTTTTACAAGAAAATTAATAAATTTATTTTCGTTAAATCTGTATATATAAATATTACCAAAATACTTATTTAAATATATATAATATTCCATGTTTCAAAAAATCAAGAAGAAGTCAAATATTACATGAAACTATCATGATAATTCAAACAATATTCATATTACAAATAAATAAGATATATTATGAAATTAGTTTTTATTCACTAGAAATGTCACATTGATAAAATACACATCAATGAAAACTCTGAAGACGATAATAAAATACTTGAGGTGTATTTTGAAAATTATATAAAATTATTTTTACATAAACCCCCTCAAGTTATACTAAATTACAATAAGGACCCTAATAAACATAGGTTTATGCGGGACCAGTCTCTTGAGCCTTAGGGAGCCGGAGATATGGGTGCTTGCCTATTTGAGGTAGACAACTTAACAAACGGTGTTATCAACACGGTAATTGTCTTTGAAAAAGACATAAATCCTGCCGTCCATGTGCAGCAGTTACCGATAGCACCGAAACATAATTCAGGATTCAATTTCTTTTCAAATTGTCTGACTCAGAACGAGTCTCAATATAATCAATCTGACTTGAATTAGATTCAAGTATATATAACAATTCAATATGAATCCATATATTCAATCTGTTCAATTTATTAATCTATACAACTTGATTGAACCGAACCATAGATATACATTCATCTACACGATTCTCCAGTTACATCCATTTACTGATATCATGGTTTCGGCAAGTCATCCATCTATACAATTCAAATTACAAGACAATACAATACAAAAAATACAATCAAGATATCGTGGGGTTTATAAGGGATAGATTGGTACGGAAGGTGTTAGAAGTGGCACGAGACAACAACCATTAAAACACCTAACCTGAATTCAATTGTCGTTGTACCGTGGCTGAACGGTTCGTTGTATTACATCCACCGTAGTCTCTAGTCTATTGAGACTCCTCTCGTATACACTGGCCACTTCTGTACCAAGCTACAAACAACAGCGTTGAAAATATAATACAACTTTAAAAGTTACACACTCTCTCTCTGTCTATTCTATTTCTCCCACATCTTTGGGACTTACCGAGCGATTTGTTCGTTGACGACATTCTCTTTCTTCTTCTTCTTCGGAATGCCGTCAGGTGATTCAGACTCACTGGAGATCGAGCCCACCAGTGAGAATTTGGACCAGCTATCTTTCGACCCGGAACTCTAGATACTTGTACATTTCATTTCAGTACTTTCCATTTCTGTTATGTCACTATTTAGGAATTGCTTTTCATTCCATGTATTTACTTTTCAGATGTATTGTAAAAAGAATGTTAATAAATAAAGTTGTTGTTCAATTATATCTATTGTCTTTGTCTCTTGTGTATTTTAATTATATTGCTTATATACGCATAGCGTGTTTACTTTAGAGTAAATACGTAGCGGTCTCGTCGCGTCCTCTTCCCGTACACTGGGAAGCGGGACGTGATAGGTTTTGTTGGTGGCCCATGCAGGTCAGAGCTGTATGGAACCCTACCATGCAGTTCCGTTCTGCGTGGACAACCTAAGCAATATAATATAAGAACCAGCAACTAAAAATATTCTTTCCAATTCATATTCCTTGAATCTTCCAATTTCATATATTTTGAATCTGCCCTAAACCAAAATTCCCTCAACTCTTTTACAATCTTACCAAAACCTACGCATTCTTTCTTTCTTTCACATATTTTTCATACACTACAAATAGTTCTATCACCAAACTTTCCTTGAATCTGTTACACTTTCCTTTTTCAAATTTCGAGGACGAAATTTTTATAAGGAGGGTAGAATGTAACAACCCTAAACTTTCTGTACAATTTTTTTTCAAAAATACAGAAAGGGGTACTTGAGCCTGAACACAAGTTATAAGTTCGATTTGCTCTTGAACAACAAGAAAGAGGTTGTACCTCATTGGTAAAATCTTACACTGCTGAACTAAAGCACCAGAGTTCAAATCCCATCAACCACAAATTTTTTTAAATTATTTTTCTTTTAATCTTTTAGAATCCCAAGAGTCTACACGTGCACAACACGTAAAAACCAAGAGTCACACATAAAACAAACTGGTCCATAAGTCAAGACCAAGCACCAGGGGACACGTGGCAAGGAGACTCGGCCCAACTCGGCCAACTCGGGCCGGTGACTCGGGTGAATCGGCAGCCGCCGCCATCCCGACTCAGCGCGATCCTAAATTTTCTTAAACTCCCAGCAACCTTTGGCCTACCCCATGCCCCCTGCACTATTTAAATTCTCTGCAATTAAACAGAGAATTAAAAAACCTCCTTTTAATTTTTTTAATGCAAAATTAAATACAATTTTTATCACACCCTTTCACTACCCTAAACCCTAGATTTTCCTATAAATACCACACCTAAAATCATCCCTCCTCACTTCCAAATACCTGCTCAAACTCTCAAGAAAATTCCCAAGACTTTTTGTGTGCAAGTGGAGTTAGCAAAGGGCGAAGCTCCGAAGAACTTCCGACGACGATCCAAGGAGTTTCCGGCAACGAAACGACGCACCGGTGCTTCCCCAATCTTTCTCTTCCTTTTCTCCTGACCCTAAACCTGTAAGTCCCCCTTCTCTCTCTCTTTTGCTATTCTCAAATTCTTAATTCTTAAAACGTGTCGGAAGCGGAGTTATCCGGCTTCCGATTCTCTTTTCTTTCAAAAATACAACATTTTCTTAATAACAAACCTACAACTTTTGATATATTGTTTAATACTCATTAACTAAGACAATAGAACAAGTTTGACATTAAAATGATAACCATAGCCAGTTTTATTTCAATTTTACATTAAAGTGCGTTTATGTTTCATATCGACATGTTTATACCTTTAAATCATGCTAGACATAGAAAACTCACGAGATAATGACATACCTCCTCACAACACTCATATCTATCATAGCACGATGAATCTTGGGACAATAGAATACGGGAAAAACGATTTTATAGTAAAATACCTTTAACTTATAAAACATTTTTCTTTAAAAAAATGTATTAAACATTTCCATGCAAATGCGCCTCTACAACCCATTTTGGGGAACCCGTTCGGGATGGTACGGATTATCGTACATCCTCGGGTTTAGTAGAGTGAGATGCAGACATCCGCAAGGAGCATTCGGTCTTGATGAATTTTATACATTTTTCTTTAGAAAATGAGATTTTTACAAGAAAATTAATAAATTTATATTCGTTAAATCTGTATATATAAATATTACCAAAATACTTATTTTAAATATATATAATATTTCATGTTTCCAAAACTCAAGAAGAAGTCAAATATTACATGAAACTACCATAATAATTCAAACAATATTCATATTACAAATAAATACCATATATTATGAAATTAGGTTTTATTCCCTAGAAATGTCACATTGATAAAATACACATCAATGAAAACTCTGAAGACGATAATAAAATACTTGAGGTGTATTTTGAAAATTATACAAAATTATTTCTACATAAACACCCTCAAGTTATACTAAATTACAATAAGAACCCTAGTAAATATAGGTTTATGCGGGACCAGTCTCTTGAGCCTTAGGAAGCCGGAGATATGGATGCTTGCCTATTTAAGATAGACAACTTAATAATTGTCTTTGAAAAAGTCACAAATCATGCTGTCCATGTGCAGCAGTTACAGATAGCACCAAAACATAATTCAGAATTCAATTTCTTTTTAAATTGTCTGACTCAGACCGAGTCTCAATATAATCAATCTGACTTGAATAAGATTCAAGTATATATAACAATTCAATATGAATCCATATATTCAATCTGTTCAATCTATCAATCTATACAAGTTGACTGAACCGAACCATGGATATACATCCATCTACATGATTCTCCAGTTACATCCATTTACTGATATCATGGTTTCGGCAAGTCATCCATCTATACAATTCAAATTACAAGACAATACAACATAAACAATACAATCAAGATATCACGGGGTTTATAAGTGGTAGATTGGTACGGAAGATATTAGAAGTGGCACGAGACAGCAACCATTAAGACACTTAACCTAAATTCAATTGCCGTTGTACCATGGCTGAATGGTTCCTCGTATTTCGTCTACCGTAGTCTCTGGTCTATTGAGACTCCTCTCGTATACACTGGCCTCTTCTGTACCAAGCTACAAACAACAACGATAACAATATAATACAACTTTAAGAGTTACATACACACTCTCTCTCTGTCTATTCTGTTTCTCCCTCATCTTTGGGACTTACCGAGCGATTTGTTCACTGACGACATTCTCTTTCTTCTTCTTCTTTGGAATATCGTCTGGTGATTCAGACTCACTGGAGATCAAGCCCACCAGCGAGGATTTGGACCAGCTAGCTTTCGACCCGGAGCTCTAGATACTTGTACATTTCATTTCAGTACTTTCCATTTCTGTTATGCCATTGTTTAGGATTTGCTTTAAATTCCATGTATTTACTTTTCAGATATATTGTAAAAAGAATGTTAATAAATAAAGTTGTTCAATTATATCTATTGTCTTTGTCTCTTGTACATTTTAATTATATTGTTTAGATACGCTTAGCGTGTTTACTTTAGAGTAAATACGTAGCGGCATCGTCGCGTCCTCTGCCCGTACACTGGGAAGCGGGGCATGACATCAGGTGGCATGAATCTTGAGACCCAATTCCCTAGATCGACCTGTGGAAATGCCATCATGGCCGGCACCGATGGCTGAGTTGAGCCCAAATTGCCCCGGGCTTTGCACACTAACCCCTTCTCCTACCCCTAACACCCCTGCACTGTTTAATTTCCCTGCAATCAAACAGAGACCCTTCATTTCACCATCAAACCAAATTTTAATGCTTTTTAATCCACATTTTAATTCCCAAACCCTAATTATCCACTATAAATACCACCCCACATTTTGGCTCAGTATCATTCTGAAATTTCTAGTTAAAACTCTCAAAAAATTTCTAAGTACAAGTGGTGTAAAGAGGAGTTAGTAAGCGGTCAACTTCCGATGAAGAATCAAAGCAAGTTCTGGCACTCCCGCGACGCCATGAAGATCAGCTCTCCTTCTTCTACATCTTCTTAACATAACCAAGTGGTAAGTCCCTCTCAATCCCTTTTCCTCTTCATTGAAATTTCATTTCAAAACTCATATCGGTAAGTGGAGTTAATACCGATATCATTTTTTCTAAACCCTAGAAACTTCTTATCTTCATTCTTTGATCAACTAAGCTTTTACACTATACTTGTAACCTTAAACCCTAATATTAGAATCAAATTTTCATCGAAATTCTCATGTGAAATAACAATAGTAACACTTTTTCATTTAATACCATGAACTTTAAATATCATCTTTTATTGTTTTGTTAAAACAATACCTTTAGAAAAACTTCATGGGGGTAATGACCTACCCAACACGCACACATGGTTCCATAGCACGATACCTCTTTTGTATGAATTTTTGTTACGAAAACATTATTACAAGAAAATACCACTTACAATAAAAACCGGATTTCTTTTAAACTATATTTAAATTCCTTTGTGAATATACCTCTACAACCCTTTTTAGGGGACCCGTTAATGGATAGTATGGATTATCGAACATCTTTGGGCTACTAGAGCGAGATGCAGACGTCCTCACGGAGCATTCAGTCTCGAAAGGTTTTAAATACGTTTTTAAGAAAAAATGCATTTTTCTAATTAAATAAAATTTAATTTTTAATAATTATATAAAAATTACAAATCCATATATATTCAAAATATAATAAACTTACATTTTTTAAATGAAATAATTACAAATTTCACTAAAATACCATTAAGATACCAACAAAAGACATGTTTTACAATAAAATACCATGAACTTTCCAAACTAAGCAATTATCACTAAAATACCTCAAATCCTTAAAATTCATATCCATGAAAATCCAAAATAATATAAATAAATTCTTGAGGTTCATTTTGAAATTTATTAAAAATATTTTTCATAAAACCCCCGTAAGTTATATAAAACAATATTTAAGGACTTTAGTAAATATAGGATTAAGCGGGGATCAATTCTCTTGAGCCTCAGGGAGCCGGAGAAAGTGAGTGCTTGCGTATTTAAGGTAGACAATATAATGGAGTTATCAATGGTAATTGTCTTGGAAAAAGACACAAATCCTGCCGTCCATGTGCAGCAGTTACCGATGACTTCCAAACCTAATTCAAGATCTAAATCAGTTTTTAAGTGTCTGACTCAGTCAGAGTCCAATTCAATCCTGAATCCAAACTCAAACATGAATGCTTGAACATGAACATGAATGCTTGAATTCAAACATCAATATCAAACATGAATACTTGACTTGACTTGACCTGACCGAAACATGGTTATAACTTGACTTGACTACTTGAATACATGATTACATTCTAAACATGACTATTTGAACAAATTGTATCCATGGTTTTGGCAAGCCATGTAAATATAATCTATACAATACATTATGCGGGGATAATGGGGTAGATTGGTATGGAATATATTAACGTAGTACGAGATGCTCACTTAAAAGATACTTACATGAACACTCGTGCCGTTGTCCCGTGGGGACGGGGCCTTGTACTATATGTTACCATAGTCCACGGGGTAAGATGGACTCTTCTCGTATACAAAAATACCTACTGTACCAAGCTACAAACAACTACGTTAGGATAACAAGCATATATCTGTACAACTTACCAGTTTCATTTCACATTACTTGTTATATTCCATTTCTTCTTTTGGGACTTACCGAGCGCTAGTTCGCTGACAACATTCCTGTCTTTTCTTTCTTTGGAATGTTCGTCAGGAGAACCGGACTCTCAGGAGATTGAGCCTAGCCAGGAGGACTTGGACCAGCTCACTGCCCAACCGGACTTCTAGCTCTTCTTGTACTTACTTTCAGTTTGTATGCCACTGTTTAGGCACTGCTTATTTCATTGTATCTTTTCATTTTCAAACAGTTTTATGTAAAGTGAATGTAAATAAAAGTTGATGTTTATATTTTTATATCACTTGTCATTCTTGTGCATTTTATATATATTGCTTAATTACGCTTAACGTATTTATTTCTCAGTAAATACGATGCGGCCCGTCACGTCACCGATTCCGTACACTGTGAAGTGGGGCATGATAGGTTTTCTTGGTGGCCCATGCAGGTCAGTTCTGGATATAGTCCTAAGCAATATATATCACAAGAATTATAAGAATCAGTAACTATACATTCCTTACATTTCAAATTCCTTGAATCTATCCTAATCTTTCTTTTTCAATCAAGGTCATAGATTCTCTCAACAACACAAGCACGAACATCAATGGCAACACTCGACCGCCTACTCAACCACCACCACCCACCATTGCAGCTCCCATCAATGAGCAAACGGTACTTCTTACGGCAATCACGAGCCTCATGAAGGGTCAGCAGCAGCAGACCGCTATCCTGATGCACCGTACTGAAACCGAGGCACCCGGAATCAAACAATTCCGAGCACTGCATCCAAAGCTTTTCTCAGGAAAAAAGAGCCCACTGGAGGCATAAGAATAGGCTCAGTCGATAGAAGACGATCCGGCAGCAACACAAGTGCCAGAGATTGCTTGGGTGAGAGTTGCGAAGCTGCAACTAATAGACAACGCCAGAGTCTGGTGGAAGGCTGAAGAAAACCGTCTCGCCCAACCGATTGAATGGAAGACATTTCATGATATGTTCGATGCGAAGTACTTCCCTGAGACTGCCCGTTTCGACATGGAACAGCAGTTCATCCATCTACAATAAGGCTCAATGTGGGTCAAGTCTGTGGATGAATATGATGCTAAGTTTACCAACCTTAGCAGGTAAGATATTGTCTCAAAATTCAATTTCTTGATATCACCCATTACACTGCTAACACAAGGTCATAACAGGTTCACGACACACCTGATTCCTACTGCTGAGATCCAGGCATGAGGATTTCAGCAAGGGTTGGACCCGGAAATCCAAGCTGCACTCACTATAGGGGATTTCCCAACCGATGATCTCGCTTTGAAGGCTGCCTGACTCTATGAGGAAGTTGTGAAAAAGAAGGGCAGACCATAGACTTCCGATGTGAAATGCCCTGCCACACAAATGATAGGATAAACCTCTTCTAGGCCGACATTTGCACCCAGGAGACCGGGAGGATCATTTAACTGGCCCAATTCTGACTTATATTTCTACTGCAAGTGGATTGGACACCTGGCGAAAGCCTACAGGCGTGCAAATGGTCTGTGTTTGGTTGGTGGCGCATCCACTCACGCCATAGGAGCATATCCATATCGACACAACCCAGCTCCAACATCTAGACCCGCAATCACAGTCCTGCAGCGGACAGCTATTCAGGCTCCTGCATCTCGTCTTGTTCTTCCTGCACCACCTCTACGCGGACCTTCTGCATAGCCTCCTCATCAATTTCATCAGGCATGGAGAAACATGCCTCAAGGGCAAAGAAACGTGCCCCAGGGACAGAGAAATGTGCCTCCAGCAAGGAGGAATGTACCCAGACGTCAGGCTTTCACAATGACGGTTGAGGAAGCTGAAGCCATAGGTCAAGTAATCACTGGTAATTCCCAAGCCTTTCACATCTTTTCGATCCTTGTATATCACCATATTTTTCCTGTATCTAAAACCGACCTCACACAACTTAGGTATTATACTAGTAGCTATCCTTCTTGCACTCGCACTGTTCGACACTGGAGTGTCACACTACTTTATGTCACAACGATTCGTGAGAATGCATGCGATTCCTGTGAAGCTACTTATTTCCAGCTGGAATGTCAGTTCTGGGAAAGGAGTATTAAAAGAAACTATGGGATTTGATCAGTGTCTAGTTGTAGTTTGCGGATGAGAATTCTATGCGAATTTCAAAGTACTGGACATCCCACATTTCAATATTATGTTGGGAATGGACTGGCTGGGAGTTTCCTATGCTATGATTGACCGCCGTCAAAGGAGTGTAGTATTAAGATACCAGATCACCTAGTCTTCTACTTCAAGAGTGGAGATAGGACTTTGGAGCCAGGAATCTTCCATGCCAAGCCAAAGAATGCAGAAGTATTTACTCTACCGGTAGAAGAATCGAAGCCAGAGGTAGTTCGAGAGTTCGAGGATATATCCCTAAAGATATATATCAGGTTTGCCTTCCGATCGAGCCCTTAAATTCAGTATTGATTTACTACCTGGTGACAACCTATAGTCAAAGCTCCATACCGGTTAAGTCCAGAAGGATTGAAGGAGATCCATACTCAGTTAGACGAACTCCTGAAAAAATGTTGGATTCGTCCCAGTACTTCAAGTTGGGAATCTCCAGTTTTTCTCGTGAAAAAGAAAGAAAGTTCATACAGGATGTGTGTGGATTATCGAGCTCTGAATGAAGTGATGATTAAGAACAAGTATCCACTTCCGCGCGTCGATGAAGATGACAATGAACTTTTCTAAGTACTCTCGGAAAACTTCCGGAGCTCGGAATATGCCATTACTCTAATTTCATTTGATAGTTGCGTCCGCATCCTGCTGAAATGATGAGAGAACGCCGAAATAGTCTCTAGGTTGTATATGTACCGTCAAGACTTGGAGCTTAGGATTTTTCCGTGACTTCATTTCTATTTGATCCTTGGGTCTTTGTTGATATCGTGTCTGCACCCTGCTGGCACGAGAAGGAACGTCGGGGTGATCTTTAGGCTTTAGATGTTACCATTAAGATCTGAAGCTAGGATTTTATCGTTTATTTGATTGCCGTGTCTGCCCCTGCTGGAATGAAGAAGGAGGGGACACAAGGATGGTCTCTAAGAGCTAGGATTTTTCCATCACTCCTTTTTTATTTAGCTTCTTAGAGCTTTTGTTGACGTCGCATCTACACCGAGAAGGAATGTCGAGATGGAGTTGGGATTTTGTCATTACTCCTTTTTTGTTTGACCCTTGGGTCTTTGATGATGTTGCGTCTACATCCTGCTAGCATGAGAAGCACGTCGAGCTGATCTCTAGGCTGTAGATGTTACCGTTAAGATCTGGCTCTCCTAGGTGGGAAAATATGGTTTCCTTTTCATTTGTGCCCATGGATTGTATACAGGGGTCTGTGTGGACTCACCTGCTAGGCAGAGGAAATTTTATTTTATTATTATTTTTTTTATTTCCGCGATTCTCTGTGTTTTCAGCATTTTATATCACGAAAGTCGCGATTGCCCAATCATTTTGGCTTTTTATCCGCGGTGCTCAATCATTTCGGCTATTTTTTTTATATTTTTACTCGCTGCTTTTTTATTGCGAGTTGCCCTACCATTTCGGCTCTTTTTTTGAGTTAGGGATTTGAAATCTGATACTAATCTTGGCATCCGTATCGCTACCACTGGGATATTCCCACGAGCGAATCATCATTTGCCGGGAGAGAACTTGAAATTTGATACCTTTTTAGGCATCAGCATCGCTACGACTAGAATATTGCCATGAGCGACTCATCATTTGCCTTTGCTGATTTGAACAAAAGTGGCTTAGCAAATAGGGTTAGGATCCTGCCAACTAAGGCTTTTGATTTTATGAGCCGTAAGGGTCTCATAAAGGTATTTCTCCCTACGAGTCGAGAGGATCTTGTAGGTGTGTTTTCGCTTTAGGAATCGTGGGGATTCCTAAATGATATTTTCCTTTGTAAGTCGTAAGGATCTCAGGCAGGGTTTTTTTCTCTTTTTTTTAAAATGAGATTGCACCCTTTCAGGTTTTCATAAACTCGCCGATAGTCTTGTTGTTTTTACTCACGACGCCTTTTCGGGATTTCATCCGTGCCCATTACGCTCGTGGACATACCGTATTTTTAGCGATGAAACTCTCGAAAGTAGGTTCGCCGTAGGTGACCCATCTGTTTGCCGATGGGACTTCGAGATGGCTTCATCGATGGAGTAGCTGTGTAGCCGGTAGGACTTGAGTTGCAACCTTCGCCGTTGAGACTTCGATTGCAATATAGATCTCAAGGAAGGATATCGCCGTATTTGGAGCGATGCGCTATGTTTGAGGCAACGCACTAATTTAGGGACGTTTCGGTCCATTATCGTCATATTTGAGGCGGATAATTAGTTTAAGGACTTCTCGGTCCGTTATCGCCATGTTTGAGGCGGATAATTAGTTTAAGGACTTCTCGGTCCGATATCGCCATATTTGAGGCGGATAATTAGTTTAAGGACTTCTCGGTCCATTATCGTCATGTATGAGGCGGATAATTAGTTTAAGGACTTCTCGGTCCGATATCGCCATGTTTGAGGTAGACAATTAGTTTAAGAACTTCTCGGTCCGTTATCGCCATGTTTGAGGCGGATAATTAGTTTAAGGACTTCTCGGTCTGATATCGCCATATTGGAGGCGAGGTTCTAGTTTAGGGACATCTCGGTCCGTTGTTAGTTTAGGGACATCTTGATCCGTTGTCGTCATATTTGAGGCGAATTTCTAGTTTAGGGATATCTCGGTCCGTTATCGCCATGTTCAAGGCGGATAATTAGTTTAAAGACTTCTCGGTCCGTTATCGTTATGTTTGAAGTGGATAATTAATCTAAGGACTTCTCGGTCCGATATTGCCATATTTGATGCGGATAATTAGTTTAAAAACTTCTCGGTCCGTTATCGTCATGCTTGAGGCGAATAATTAGTTTAAGAACTTCTCGGTCCTATATCACCATATTTGAGGCGAGGTTCTAGTTTAGGGACATCTCGGTCCGCTGTTAGTTTAGGGACATCTCGGTCCGTTGTCACCATGTTTGAGGCAAATTTCTAGGTTAGGGACATCTCGGTCCGTTGTCGCCATGTTTGAGACGGATAATTAGCTTAAGGACTTCTCAGTCCGATATCACCATTTTTGAGACGGATTAGTTTAAGGACTTCTCGGTTCGATATCGCCATGTTTGAGGCGGATAATTAGTTTAAGGACTTCTCGGTCCATTATCGCCATGTTTGAGATGGATAATTAGTTTAAGGACTTCTCAGTCCGATAACGCCATGTTTGAAACGGATAATTAGTTTAAGGACTTCTCGGTCCGTTATAGCCATGTATGAGGCAGATAATTAGTTTAAGGACTTCTCAGTCCGATATCGCCATGTTTGAGGCAGATAATTAATTTAAGAACCTCTCGGTCTGTTATCGCCATGTTTGAGGCGGATAATTAGTTTAAGGACTTCTCGGTCCGATGTCGCCATATTTGAGACATATAATTAGTTTAAAAATTTCCCGGTCCTATGTCGCCATATTTGAGGATGATAATTAGTTTAAAAACTTCTCGGTCTTATATCGCCATATTTGAGGCGAGGTTCTAGTTTAGGGATATCTCGGTCCGTTATTAGTTTAGGAACACCTCGGTCCGTTGTCGCCATGTTTGAGGCGAATTTCTTGTTTAGGGACATCTCAGTCCGATATCGCCATGTTTGAGGCGGATAATTAGTTTAAGGACATCTCGGTCTGATATCGCCATGTTTGAGGTGGATAATTACTTTAAGGACTTCTCGGTCCGTTATCGTCATGTTTGAGGCGAATAATTAGTTTAAGGACTTCTCGGTCCTATATCGCCATATTTGAGGCGAGGTTCTAGTTTAGGGACATCTCGGTCCGTTGTTAGTTTAGGGACATCCCGGTCCGATGTCGCCATGTGTGAGGCAAATTTCTAGGTTAGGGACGTCTCGGTCCGTTGTCGCCATGTTTGAGACGGATAATTAGCTTAAGGACTTCTCGGTCCGATATCGCCATGTTTGAGACGGATTAGTTTAAGGACTTCTCGGTTTGATATCACCATATTTGAGGCAGATAATTAGTTTAAGGACTTCTCGGTCCATTATCGCCATGTTTGAGACGGATAATTAATTTAAGTACTTCTCGGTCCGATAACGCCATGTTTGAGACGGATAATTAATTTAAGTACTTCTCGGTCCGATAACGCCATGTTTGAGACGGATAATTAGTTTAAAGACTTCTCGGTCCGTTATCGCTATGTATGAGGCGGATAATTAGTTTAAGGACTTCTCAGTCCAATATCGCCATGTTTGAGGCGGATAATTAATTTAAGGACTTCTCGGTCCGTTATCGCCATGTTTGAGGCTGATAATTAGTTTAAGGACTTCTCGGTCCGATGTCGCCATATTTGAGACTGATAATTAGTTTAAAAACTTCTCGGTTCTATATCGCCATATTTGAGGCTGATAATTAGTTTAAAAACTTCTCGGTCCTATATCGCCATATTTGAGGCGGGGTTCTAGTTTTGGGACATCTTGGTCCGTTGTTAGTTTAGGAATACCTTGGTCCGTTGTCGCCATGTTTGAGGCGAATTTCTAGTTTAGGGACATCTCGGTCCGATATCGCCATGTTTGAGGCGGATAATTAGTTTAAGGACTTCTCGGTCCGATATCGCCATGTTTGAGGCGGATAATTAGTTTAAGGACTTCTCGGTCCGATGTCGCTATATTTGAGGTGGATAATTAGTTTAAAAACTTCTCGGTCCTATATCGCCATATTTGCGGCGAGGTTCTAGTTTAGGGAATCTCAGTCCGTTGTTAGTTTAGGGACATCTTGGTCCGTTGTCGCCATGTTTGAGGCGAATTTCTAGTTTAGGGACATCTCGGTCCGTTATCTCCATGTTTAAGGCAGAAAATTAGTTTAGAGACTTCTCGGTCCGGTATCGCCTTGTTTGAGGCGGATAATTAGTCTAAGGACTTATCGGTCCGATATTGCTATGTTTAAGGAGGATAATTAGTTTAAGGACTTCTCAGTTCGTTATCACCATATTTGATGTGGATAATTATTTTAAGGACTTCTCGGTCCGTTCTCGCCATGTTTGAGGCGGATAATTAGTTTAAGGACATCTCGGTCCTATATCGCCATTTTTGAGGCGAGGTTCTAGTTTAGGGACATCTCGGTCCGTTGTTAGTTTAGGAATATCTCGGTCCGTTATCGCCATGTTTGAGGCAAATTTATAGTTTTTGGACATCTCGGTCTGTTATCGCCATGTTTGAGGCGGATAATTAGTTTAAGGACTTCTCGGTCCGATATCGCCATTTTTGAGATGGATAATTAATTTAAGAACTTCTCGGTCCGATATTTCCATCTTTGAGGCAGATAATTAGTTTAAGGACTTCTCGGTCCGTTATCGCCATGTTTGAGGCGGATAATTAGTTTAAGGACTTCTCGGTACGATATCGCCATGTTTGAGGCAGATAATTAGTTTAAGGACTTCTTGGTCCATTATCGCCATGTATGAAGCGGATAATTAGTTTAAGGACTTCTCGGTCCGATATCACCATGTTTGAGGTGGATAATTAGTTTAAGGACTTCTCGGTCCGTTATCGCCATGTTTGAGACGGATAATTAGCTTACGGATTTCTCGGTCCGATGTCGCCATATTTGAGGCTGATAATTAGTTTAAAAACTTCTCGGTCTTATATCGCCTTATTTGAGACGAGGTTCTAGCTTAGGGACATCTCAGTTCGTTGTTAGTTTAGGTACATCTCGGTCCGTTGTCGCCATATTTGAGGCGAATTTCTAGTATAAGGACATCTCGGTCCGCAACATTGCACACAAGCCCTCCCCTAAGCTTGACCACCTCTCTGTGAAGAAACCGTTATCGCCATTTTTGAGGGGGATAATTAGTTTAAGGACTTCTCGGTCCGATATCGCCATGTTTGAGGCGGATAATTAGCTTAAGGACTTCTCGGTCCGTTATCGCCATATTTGAGGCGGATAATTAGTTTAAGGAATTCTCGGTCCGTTATCACCATGTTTGAGCCGGATAATTAGTTTAAGGACTTCTCGGTCCGTTATCGCCGTGTTTGAGGCGACGGAACTTTTTGAATACTACCCTCCGAGTTCTGACTCAGGAAGATAGCGAGCGGACACGAGCGTCATCATCTATCATTGACCTAAGTTGTGACTCATCAAGAGTAGTATTTTTTTAGGAATTTGCCGGAAGGGTCTTTCACTATGCATATCCATGAGCAGGTAGGCTCCACCTTGGTAGACTTTGTCTATGATGTAGGGGCCTTCATAGTTCAGCTCGAATTTCCCCCGTTTGGCACGATTGGGGATCATTGGTTTTTTGATGACTGGCACGAGTTCGCCTTGGCGGAATGTTCTCGGCCTGGTCATTTTTTCGTATGATCGCGTCATCATCGTCTTGTAAGCTTTCAGAGTTTGCTGTGCTATAAGGCGGTTTTCGTCGAGGGCATCAAGCTCCTCAAGCCAAAAATGAGCATTTTCTTCATTTATTAGCTCGTATCGGACCGCTACTCGCAGAGAAGGGAGATGCATATCCATGAGCGTTTTCCCCTTCACTGGAGTTGTTTATGACGTGGCAACTGTGGAACCGCTCCCGTTTCTTGGACTGAACGTATCTGAGCCCGGTTGTCTCCATCTTCCCGTTGGGCATCTTTCGCTGAGTCTCGGGACTATCCCAAATCTTTTTGTAGAATTGGGCTTGCCGAACAGTTTGTTCGAGGGATACACCTTGGCATCTTAACAGCCTTTTCAATCTCTCCATGTAGTATCTTGGCAGACGGATTGTTTGAAGCCTATCAAGTGCAAAATTGGCACCATGCCATACTTCTTTTTCTACTTTGGTCTACGTAGATTGGTAGAAGAGGATCGCCTTTTCACCTCTTCTCCTAGGAGGGACGTAGAAAGTCTGTAGTTTTTTTACGATGTATGTATCGAGCGCATCAAGTTCTTTGAAATGCCGAGACGGAGCCATTGTGATTTGCAGACTCTGATCTGCTCCAGCTAGGGTTTGCACTGACGGGCGGATGGAGAACACTGTGTTGGCCTCGTCCTCAGAATCGCTGCTAAAGACCAGAATAGGAGTAGATAGTCCGGACCTGTTGTTTTCTTTTTGGGGTTGCCCCGAGGAGACTATTTCTTCATCTTCCTCGGCATCGCTCCCAAAGATCGGGATAGTGGCGATGGACTTCTGTTTATCCTCTGGCTTATGACACCTTTCCGTATCCTCGAAGTCTGGTAGGAAGTATTTTGCGTCTTCATATTTTCGGACTTAGTTTACGGAGAACAGATTTAGCTCCCCTGTGACGGTGTATTCCAAGCCGTCTTTGAAATACTTCATACACTGATGTTGTGTAGAAGGGATGACATTATACTCATGTAACCAAGGCCTGCCGAGCAAAGTGTTATAGTAAGTCTTGGCGTCAATGACATGAAATTTGATGTCAGTGACGAGCAACCCGAAGCGCGGCTTTAGTATTACGGACCCGATGTCCGTGACGACTATGAGTCGAACCCATAGATAGTAATTTTGTCTCGGGCCAGGTGCTGAACATTCATACAAATCTCCTTCAGCACTCTCACGTTGAGAAGGTTGACGGAGGATCCGTTGTCGATAAGAATTTTCCCTATCTTGATATCGTGGCAGTACCCGGTGACGTATAGCGGACGATTATTTTCGCACGTACCAAGGAGGAGATCTTCATCGCTGAATGAAATGTCGGCCGTGTGAACCTCTGCCAGCTCATCCTTCATCTTCTCTTCCGCGAGGAAATCTTGGAACTGATCAGGCTCTTGTAATGCCTTGATCAGAAACTCTCGTGCTTCCTCGGACAGGAGGAAAGCATCCAATATGCTCAGTTGCAAAGGTATTTTCCTCTAATGTGCTAGGACATTGTAATCCACCTTGTTTTTCCTAGATGAGTCCCTTACTGCGAGTTCTTTGACTACTCAATCGTCGAGGGCGATTTCCTCATAAACTTTCTCTTTCCCTATGTCTTTTCTGCTTGATCCTTTGTTTGTAGGTCCGAGATTCTTTTCAGGAAGCGTGCAGTTACGCAACTGAATATTCTCGCAATTCTTCTCCTCATCTTCTTTTTCGGAGGTGGAGTCTTTGAAGAGAGGGCTGAAGGATATTTTGTCTTCAGAATCACTTCCGAAAGTAAGAACTTGGGGGTTTTCCCTTTCGAACTGATATCAACCATATGTCAGTTGCCAGTCGTTTTATTCACACGCATCTGTCACACTATTTTGCCGTCGACGAGCTTCGTGCTTCATCTTCTTGAAGTGTTCTTGATGGGCAATGTATCCTTGCCACCACTTCTTGAAGGCACTGCATTCCTCGGTGGGGTAGGTAACCCTTCGATGATATAAGCAGTAGTTCGAATGTGAATCCTCTCCATCGAGGCATATGACCCCGGGAGTGTTCCTCATGAGAGGTGGCTACTTCATCCCCATTGACAGGGCATTGGCGAACCGCTTCTCCGCTTTTATCCTGCTTATTTGTAGCAGATGTGCTTTGGTTTGGTTGAAGTACTTTATGACTCATCCTTGCCGCAGCTTCTTCATTCTGACACTGACGCTTAGCCTTAACTATATTGTTGTTTCGCATTCTCGGTCAGCTTTTCTTTTTCGAAAGGCTTCGTTTAACAGCTCATCGATTGGGTTTTCTAGCAGTTCTGGGGATTTTAGCGCCAATCCTTCCCCTATCCTTCCATGTTGTTTTTTGACACTAAGAGAGTTTCTTCGTCATTTAATAACGAATGGGAGACCATATGGAAAATTGCTACATAGTCTTCAGTTTCTTCTGATGAGTCATTTTCCTCATCGTTGTCACTATCTTCATTCTCAAGAATATGCTTGAGGAACTCTTCGAGCGTGACCAGTTTCCGCGCCTTCTGGTTGTACTCCTCCAGCGCGTCAATGTACTTTTATAGGTCTGTGTGCTTGTCGTCATACTCAGCAGGCAGCACAGGCTTCTTGGTCTTCTTCTTTTTCTTCGAAGATTTTGAAGGCTTGACTTAGGGATTTTGCCCTATGTCAACAATCTTCGGTACGAGATGCGGTTTCAGCATCCCTTCGATGATTTCAGGTTCAAGTGGGCTTTTCCACCAGACTGCCGGACATGCCTGTAGATCTTTCAGCATTCTTTTGGTTTTAGCTGAAAGAACGACTTCCCATGGACTTTCTTCCAGGAGCGAGCATGATACCCCCGACGCATCCACCTTTTTGAGAGTGTTCTTCTGCGGTGGGTTTACCCTCCAGTTTTCAGACATCACGAACTTCTCCTGTTGATACTGGTCCTCAACCCAGTTCTTGAAAGCATAACAATCCTCAATCGGGTGGCTCACCATTCTGTGATAAGAGCAATAGTTGGGGTTGTTGACGTCGCCGGGTTGTGGTGGACACCGTGGGTCTGGCAATATGATGAGTTTGTTGCGCACTGCCAATTCAAACATTCTTCTCGTCTTGTCGCGGGAAAACGAGTAAGCGCGTCCCAGCCTTTCTTCCAGGGATAGGCGTGGACGAGCGTTGTTTTGGCAAGCAGCCGGTTTTAGACCACTCAGTTGTTGTTGAATGTTGGCAATGAATGCAACTTTCCCTTTACCCTTAGAATTTCGAGGGTCCTTATTTGAGGAGGAAGGCCCGTGCCCATCTGGTCCATTTGGGCCAGCTTATCGATCAGAGTTTGGAATGTCGTCGGTTTGAAGAATGTCAAGAACTGGGACACAGACGTTTGAGGATCTAAGGTCTCGATGAACATGCCCATGGCGGGGGATTCAATGTGATGTTTGCACTTTGACCATAGGTTCCACCACCGGATCACATACTGGACCCAAGTTTCTCCCGACTTTACCCTGGCATTGATTAATGTCGTGATCGGGGTGCGCTCGCTTGCATTGATGAACCGCTGTGTGAACAGCAGTTCCATCTCTGTGAATGTTCTCATGGAGTCATTTGGAAGCTCCGAGTACCATCAAAGGCCATCTCTGACATGCTGCCAACGAACTGACGAAGCAACAGTTTGTCGTCGCCTCAAATGTTGCCGCACAGTGCTCTGAACTGTGCGACGTGCTGATGTGGGTTGCATGTCCCCTTGTCTACAAGGAACTTGGGGATCGTATATCCCGTCGGGTATTTAATTTAGTCAAACCAGCCTGGATACGGTCTCCCAGTTTTGACGATTTGGCATGTGGCTTCATTAGCTTGATGAGCTCGTATTTATTGAGCGATATAATCATCAAGAGCAGCCTTGGAAATTGTTTCCTCCATGGATGCCGATAAGGCCGGAAGAGGATTTGATGTTATCCCTCTGTCATCCTCGATGATTATCGGTGGATCCTCGGCTGGGGGTTCTGGCTGGATCACCATCCCAACCATATCTTGGAACAAGAGAGCCATCTGCTTTATATTAGCAGCCTTCTCAGCAGCTTCCTTGTCCTTTCTTTCAAGCACCCTTCATAGGAACTCTGTATCGGTCTCCTGCTCCTAGCGCTGTTCGGTCACTGGATCCGGACTTTCTTTTTGTTCGGTAAGTACTGCCATTTTGGTCAGCATTTCCTGGATCTTTTGTTGTTGCTCTTGAGCTTTTGTCAGCGACCGAGTTTACGGTCGATGACCTATGGAAGCACGACTTTCTTCTTTCCCAGAATCCATGTAGACCATATGCACGATCGTGCCCCCAAACTTATGGTGTTTGGGTCCATCACCTTTGGAATTTGCCGCAGGCGGTGGGATTTTCTCCGGCCTCATCCTTTTGTAGGAGGTCAAACTTGAAGGAGCTGCTATGACAGGCACCTGTGTAGAAAAAGTCCTTCATTGTATGACGGAAGGATGGTCTTTCTCTTGCCGAGCTTCAATTTCTTTGGTCGATGAGAGTAGTCTTTGTCGATCACAGAGTCTTGGACTTTCCGCCAGACCCTGTGAATTTGGAAGGAGAGCCGTTGATGGGGGCGCTCCGTCTTTGCCTGCATCGTGGCCTCTGCAGGTAGAGGAGATTTCTTTAGCACCGTTGTTGGAGAGTTCTTGCATACCCTCCTGAGCAGATCAAAGTTGTACCTAGTTGGAACAGCAGTATCAACTTCCACCATTGGAGCTGGTGGGGTAAGTCCAGAGAGGTAGTTGCCCCCAGCTTTTCTCACTAGGCGTCAGTGGCGACGTCAAGCGTGTCTTGCAGACAAGACCGCCTCAGTTATAGAAGCGGTTTTGTCGTGCCCCCTGCTTTACTGAGGGGCTGCTGTTGGTGTCAACCTGTTGAAAGACCGACGTCCTGATCGGAGTTTGGGGAGGAACGACCAATCTTTCAAAGACCGACCTTCTGATGGGGGAAGCGCTTTTGATGGCTTCGCCCGTAGCAGGAGTTGGGAAGGCTATCCGTATTGGGGCAGCCCCTTCAGGTATCACGAACCTCTTTGCGGGCCCGTTTAGGTTCTTGCCCAGCCTGTTGAAGATTGAGACACCAGATTTGGACGACCCGTTGAGAGGGGACGTTGTGGTCGCCAGTCGATTGAAGACCGACCTCTTGGGAGCTTTCTCTTACGGCGCTGAGGCACCGAAACTCACTGATGGGAGCATGGTCCCGAAGAATAACCCAATAGTGGCTTGTGTAACTTGCCCCACTGGCATTGAAAAGATATAGGTCGCATTGGGCCCGTAGGTCACTCCTCCAGCTGGGGTGGAGAGAGTGTTGCTGTTGCATGTTGTGCAGTTGGAAGCCATCGAATTTTTTTTCTGCACATGTGCAGACACCAAATTTTAGTACCTCGAATCCAAAGGCAACCATAGCGAACCGCGATTTTGTTCGCGAAACACGACACACGAAGTGTGGAGTAGAAAGAGGAAAATGTCCCACCGGGCGTACCAAAATCTGTTCACCGCCGGAAGACAGGGACGAACCGGGATGGATCGTCTTGCCTGAATCTGGGGGAAGTGCTATTTGGATTTATCCGTCCACCTTTCTGAAGATACCAAGTTGATTTATGGCACCATATATCAGAGATTTGGACAGACGCGACCGTTGTAGCAGACTTTATCAGATTCCCCCTCATTTGATGAGGGGTTTTTGATTGTGGGGACGCTCTTCCCTACAGGCACAAGCCCCTGCAGTTAATTACGTTATCGTATTGCGATAACCACTTTCTCCTGCTTCGGCAGTTCATTTCATGTCGTGTGTGTTTTTGTTTGTTTTGGTTACACATGGATTGTATACGGAGACTAGTTTATGTCGTGGCCCGTAGGGCGCGGATTAGTCCAAATCCGTATATTTTTAAATTTGGGTTTTAGGTCAAGGATTTGTTTGACGGGATCCACGTTGGTATCTTGGTTTGCCAACGGTAGTGAATTTATGATGCAGATCTCATATAAATGAGGTCCATCAGTTCACGGGATATTTGGGTTTGATCTAAGAATTATTAGTCATATTTGAGACTAAAATCAACTTAGAAGCAAATGAGCGTATGGGTTCAATTATTTTAGTTTAAGGACATCACAGTCCAACATTCCCTGTTTGAGACGAATGTTAGTTTAAGGGCATTTCAGTCAAACATTCCCATTTTGGAGACGAGTATTAATTTAAGGACATTTCGGTCCAACATTCCCATTTTGGGGACGAGTATTAGTTTAAGGACATTTCGGTCCAACATTCCCATTTTGCGCACACGTGTATTTGTTACATGGCGGAGTGAACGATGGTGACATGGAATGCGCCCAATTTAGGGTGCGATCCAATTTGAGGTGTGCACGACAATTTGGAAGTGCATTAGTGTGGGCTGTATAATTCCCTATCTTGATGAAATTTTACATCAAGTTGGGACGAGAAGTCGTTTTTGCTTGTTGGGACCCGCCACCTCTCTGAAGACGTTGAGAAATTACAACGACATATATCAGAGGTGTGAAGAGATGTACCCTTAAACCAAAATCCGTATTTGAGGGAAAGGGGGTGATGGACCTAAGAATCGTTAGTCATATTTGAGACTAAGATTATCTTAGGAGGTATGGGATGAAGATTGGTTTGGATATCAGTTTGAATATCACAAACATAAGCTTAGCTAATTTGGGCTAAGATTGGGTTTTAGGTTTTGAACTTAGGTTATATGTTCCTTTAGTTCAAAAATGTTTTGCTTGGTTTAAGCACCGTTAATCTAGTTTAAGATTAAGATCAACTTAAACAGATGAGCGTTTGGGCTCAATTTAGTCTTATTTGAGACTAAGATCAACTTAGCAACATTTAAGGATCATCAAATTTTAGTTGAGATCCAACAACAGAGCATTTGGGCTCAATTGCAATTGACTCCAAAGGGACTTAGCCAATTTAGGCTTGGTCAGCTCAGTTTTATTTTTATTGTAGAAGTGTTGAGCACTTGTTTGGAGCTCTGGCGCTCACATGTGTATCACGTTAGGCGCTCAGACATGGACTCTGCCCAATAAGTGCTAAGCACTTGGCCGCCTTGGCTGTATATGAAGTGCTAAGCACTTTTGTATGGCGCCCACGTGAGAAGCACGTGAGGCGTTGGGCGCTGATTTAGGCGCTTACATAAGTAGCACGTGAGGCGCTAACCTTCTGTTGGGGAGGGATCTTTTAGGCGCTCACGTGTTTTTCACGTGAGGCTCTATGTAACTCAACTTTAGGCGCTCATGTGCTTTTCACGTGAGGCGCTACAATAGTGCTAAGCACTAATTTTCTCTAGCGCTCACGTGTGTTTCACGTGAGGCGCTATGTTTTTGGAGATTTAATCTCCGTTGATATTTTTTAGAGAACTTAAATCTCTGTTAATGGTATTTTGACCATTAACGATCACCAAGATTACTATTTTTAGAATCTGGGATCAGGTTCTTTAAGAACTAAGTTCTTAATTTGAAGAAACTAATTTCCTGGAGTATTATGAACTCCATCTTCTTTTCTTTTTGAATTTGTTCTTCCCTGAATTTTTGATTTCCAAGAACAAGATCTTCCCGATAAGAATTAAATTCTCAACTTGTCAGAGACTTATCTTGTGGATCTCAGATCCAGAGAAATAACTAAGTTCTTTGAGAAAGGTTAAACCCTTTTAATAGGTATAGGAGATATTTTGATCTCTTCTTTTTTCTTTACCTAGAGTTTTGAGAATGAAGCTCTTCTTATTTGAGAATTGAATTCTCTGTTCTTTCTATCTGTGGGTCTCCCCCTTTCTTCTCCCCTTTTCTTCTTTTTCTCTCCTCTGTGTGTGTGAGACTTGAAGTCTTAGGTCCTTTATATAGTGAAGGCAGATTGTTAATTGGTTTTGAGAAAATCTCTCATCCAGAGATTCCAATTGATTTAATTGGTCTCAAAATTGACTTGGGGAATTTTACCAACTGTTGGATCTTTGATCCAAAGACTTCTGTTTTCATAGAATGTATTTTTCTTGTTTTTAACAAAATTAGGGAAATATTTTCCCATATACAGAATTTATTCTGTAAAGTGGTGATTTTTTAATCACCATTGGATTTTTAATTCAAGGTTTCTCTGTTTTACAGGGAATAATCTTTTTGTTTGGGAGATTGAAAGAATATATTCAAAAAATATAATTTTCTTCTATTATTGGATCATCGATCCAACCGAGAGTATCTTTCTTATTTAGAAAGATATGGGAGATATTTTCTCCTAATAGAATTTGATTCTATATTTTGATGATTTATCATCTCCGTTAGATCTTTGATTCAATGACTCTGTTTAACAGAGAGTGTTATAGAATTTAATTCTACCTGGACGCTGGCGCTTACATGTTATGCACGTAGGTGCCACTTAAGAATTTAATTCTTAAGATGGGTATTCCTGTGCTTTGCATATTGGCGCCTGCATGAGGAGCACGTGCGGCGCCATTTAAGAGTTTAACTCTTATGTAATAAATTCTTCTGCGCATTGCATATTAACGCCCGCATAAGGAGCACGTGCGGCGCCATCCAAGAGTTTAACTCTTATGTAATAAATTCTTCTGTGCTTTGCACATAAGAGTGGCTCTAGCGTTGGCGCCCTCGTGGAGAGCACGTGAGGCGCTGCCTCATTAAATACAACAGAGCCTTGCTCTTTATTAGGTTTAAATATTAGGGAAACAGGACATGTGATGAGTTTACTAAAATATTTCGTAAAACGTTCTACCCAGATTTTAAAACTGCCAAATTTTGAAATGAAATTAGAAATTTTTCGCAAAAACTGGGAGAATCTTTTAGAAATATTTCGAACGTTGTAAGGACCTTTGTTGGGGTCAAAAATTACACCCCGGTTGACAAAGTCAAAGGCAGTCAACCCCCAGCCAAATGGGCCTGAGCCTAAGCAAGCGGGCCCAAACCCAAGTCAAGACTAAGTGTGGAAAGGGCCGGCTCCATGCCAAAAGAAGGCAATAAATTAATTTAAATACATTTTTTAGAATTAAACGTATGAAAAAATGGGCAAAAAGCCAAAATTTTGTAAACCCTTTGGCTTATGTGCAAAAAGAAATAAGCACATGAGGCATGTGGAGGCACAAGTGCCATTTAGAAAAGCCTAATGGGTTATATGTAAAAGTGTGTAGCCAATAAAAGGCTAACATTATGCAAAAATCAACAACAACGTTCATTCTCTCAAAAATTATAGGTTTTTGTGCCTCCTTCTCCTTCTTCAAGATTTGAAACCTTCTTTTTTGTTGAATTAAATTAGGAATTTAACTCTTCTTTTTCCAAAAAGAAATAGTTCTTCACCATAAAACCCTTGAAAGGGAGCTCAGATCTCCCATCAAATCTCTAAAATGGGAGATTTTTTAAGTCTCGCCCTTCTTTTCTCCAAGATCAAACCAACAGAGAGAAAGAAGAAGGAGACTCATCCTCAAATATCCCACTTTGGGAAGATCCAAGACTCAACAGAAGATTCAGGGCTCAAAGGAGAAGAAAGGGGTCCCCTTTCATCACCTCCGAAAATCTCCTGAGAGTTTAACTCGGAACAAGAATCTCTTCTTTAGGAGTTTAACTCCAAACCAATATTTGAGAAGTTCAATTCCAATATCTAAATCCACGAAGGAGTAGAACCCCAAAAATCCATATCTTTTAGGAGTTTAACTCCACAAAAAGTTCCCTTTTTTTAGGAGTTTAACTCCAAAAGTCACTCGGGAGTTCAACTCCCAGTCTAGGCTAAGCCCCTTTTTCCGCGGACGCCCACCGCCCACATGCAGGACGCGTGATCCGTTTGCGCCATGCATGTGAACTGCTGGCGCCCAGCTCCCGCGTTCAGGGCACGTGAATCACTGGCACCCAGCACCCGCATGCAGGGCACGTGGCTCGCTGGTGTCCCGTGCCCATGCGCCATGCACGTGGCCCGATGGCACCCAGCGCCCACAAGCCATCTCACATGTCCTTAGGACGCTCATCACTCCTCTTTTTCCCATATGCTCCACACTCAAAACACATCCCTCATTGGAAAAAATTTCTAACGGGGCGGTGCCCCACACCCCGCAAGGAGACTGCTTGACCCTTAGCCCGCTATCCGGATAGTGAGACCTCCGTAAACTTTACGAGGCCCCCGATATATCCAAAACCCCTTAAGACACACACACATGCACACCTCATATTGAGTTCACATGACCAGTTTGACCCGTCAATCGGAGGCTTCCCTCGCTGCAAATGCGAGGGGTAATTAACGGCAGCTTCGTACGCGACTGCCAACGATTCGAATGCACACAATCAATAAATCACAGCCTACCGAAAGCGGGGGGAATCTGTAATACGCCTTACTAGCGCGTGCATTCCTATCTCAATGGGGTGACGAAAAACACCCTACAACCTTCTCATAAAATTCCCCCATCACGGTATTGCTAAATGGGAGTTATGTTAAATAGTCTATGATGGTATGGAATCTAAGTTTATGATTGATTCCATGTGTCAAAGGAACTTTATGATGAAGAAAGAGGATGCTGTACAGGACTTTTTAGAAGAACTATCTGATAAGACCATGCAGTGGGAGAGTTCTAGTGAGAAAGGGACAACTAATTCTAGAGGTGGGATCCATGCAGTTGAAGCTACAATTGGAATGCAAGCATAATTGGCTGCTATTCAAAAATCAATAGAAAAGCTATCAACTACCCCCATCATCGTTGCTCAAGTCAGTTAACGCTCTCCTTGTCTTAACTATCAAGACTTTTTCCATCTCTCCGAAGAATGTCCCCTTCTAAATGGTCCTCAAGGTCAAGAGAACACTGATGTTGTGTATCAATGTAATAATAATAATACTTATTCTCAAACCCACAACCAAGGATGAAGGAATCACCCTAACTTACAATGGAATCAAGAAAACACTGGCCACCAATTTCAAAACCAAATACAAGATCCTCCATCCAACCATGCCCAACCTAACACACAGTACGCACGGCAAGGATATGGGAATGAGAATAATAGGTTTAATAATGTTGAAAAGTAGTTAAACACTCTGTTGCAAAATGAATTGGCCAACAAACAAACCATGGCAAATATTGAAAAGCAACTTAGTCAGTTAGCTGCAGCATAAGGAGGACGTGAGCAAGGAACCTTACCCAATCAACCTATTACGAATCCTAAAGATACACGAGCAAATCCCGTGCAAGCAAATGCTATTACCACCTTGCGATCTGGTAAACAGGTTGATCATCAGGTTAGGATGCCCGATGATGACACTTTTGAGATACCGGCTCATGAGGAGCAACACACTTTTGATTCACCTACACAACTGTAATCTATTTCTACACCCACGTCTCCACCCTAACCATCTTCTACAGATACCTTTCTTGAGCATAGAGCACCTTATTCAAAACGTTTAAAGGCCAAGAAGCAAGCTGCTAAGGTAGAAAAGATGGTGGAGATATTTAAACAAGTGATGGTTGACGTCCCTTTTTTGGACATAATTGACCACGTTCCTTCGTATGAAAAATATCTTAAAGATTTATCCATGAAGAAAAGACAAACTAAGGTACCTAAGAAAGTCTTTTTAGCAGGCAATATTTGTGACATTCTAAATAATACTATGCCCTTAAGTATAAGGACCCCGATTATCCTAATATATCTTTCATTATAGGAGAAAAGGTCATTAATAGAGCTTTATTAGACTTAGACGCTAGCGTTAATCTTCTGCCATATTCTGTATATGAGCAGTTAGGGATAGGTGAGTTTAAGCCCACCAAGATCACTTTGCAATTAGCCGGCTGGTCCATCAAGACTCCTATAGGAGAGATCGATGATGTGTTGATTAAAATTAGGGAATTTATATTCCCCGTAGAGTTTATTGTTCTAGAAACAAAACTCCTCACTAACCGTAGGAATCAAATTCCTGGCATACTAGGTCAGCCCTTCCTATCCACTTCGAATGCATTGATCAATTGTCGTAATGGTTCTATGAAACTATCATTTGGGAACATGACAATTGATCTTAATATTTTTAACCCACGAGGGCAACCAAGTGATTCATATAATTCCTTCGAAGTCAATTTGAATTAATGATATTCCTAATGATGAAGAAGTTGACTTAGATAACTGCTTTATAGAAAATTGTATAGAGGAGGAACATAGTAATAAAGAAGTTGTTACTCTTGATGATTCTCTTCCAATAGTCTACATAGGAAAGGCCCCACATGAACCACTTTTTCTTGACCCTGGCCTTTTTTACGCCCATCGATAGATAAGGCCCAACAGTTAGAGCTCAAGCCTCTCCCATCAAACCTAAAATATTCCTGTTTAGGTTTGAATAATACGTTCCCAGTTATAATTTTTGCTGATCTTATTAAGGAGCATGAGAAGGCCTTATTATCTATTCTTAAGAATAATAAGGAGGCTATTGGATGGACTATGGCGGATATCAAGAGAATTAGCCCTACTATAGTACAACATAGAATTCACTTGATAGACAATGGCCAAGCCAGTGAAAGATCCTCAACGCCGTTTGAATCCTATTATGAAAGAGGCGGTGAGAAAATACATAATTAAATATCTTGACAGTAGTATCATATACCCTATTTCTGATAGCACGTAGGTCAACCCAATTCATGTGGTACCTAAAAAGTCGGGTATTACTATTATTGAAAACCATATGAGCGAGTTAGTCCCTATTCGCACGGAAACCTGGTGGTGTATGTTCATTGACTATCATAAGCTTAATGCCGCAATTAGGAAACATCACTTTCTGTTTCCTTTTATCGATAAAATGTTAGATAGGTTAGCCAGTCATGAGTACTATTGTTTCCTAGATGGATACTCCGGTTATAACCAAATACCTGTTGCACTCGAAGACCAAGAAAAGACCACCTTCACAAGTCCATTTGGCACCTTTGCATATAGACAGATGCACTTTGGCTATGTAATGCACCTATCACTTTTCAGTGTTGCATGATGAGCCTATTTTTCGACATGGTGGAACGTTCTCTTATGGGCTTTATGGACGATTTTCAGTCTTTGGGAATACATTTGATGAGTGTTTACATCATTTGGAGTTAATACTTCAACGGTGCTAAGAAAAGAATTTAACACTCAATTAGGAGAAATGACACTTTATGGTCAAGCAAGGCATTATGCTAGGCCATGTAATTTCACGTAAAGGCATTGCGGTAGATAAATCTAAAGTAGATATAATTTCTAATCTACCCCCTTCCAGAACCGTTAAGGACGTAAGATCATTTCTTGGGCATGCAGAATTTTATAGACGATTTATCAAGGATTTTAACAAGATAGCTAGGCCCTCAACTTCACTTCTAGCCAAAGATATACCTTTTGAATTTAGTTTCGATTGTCTCAAATCATTCAAGCAATTGAAGAAGGAGCTTACGTCTGCTCCTATTATTCACGCTCCCAATTGGAGTGAGCCTTTTGAGATTATGTGCGGTGCATCTAATTTTGCAATTGGAGCTATTTTAGAACAGTGAATTAATAAGATGCCACATGCCTTCCATTATGCGAGTAGGACCCTAAATGATGCACAGTTAAACTATTCCACCACTGAAAAAGAATTTTTGGCTGTTGTATATGCACTTGAAAAATTTAGGTCCTATCGCATCGGTTCACACGTTACTATTTATACGCATCATTCGGTTATTAAACATCTCATTTCTAAGAAAGATGCTAAAGCCCGTTTACTTAGATGGATCCTTTTATTGCAAGAGTTTGATCTTGAAATAAAAGACAAAAAAGGATCCGAAAATGTTATAGCCGATCACTTATCACGTCTACTACTTGCACCCACATAAAAAATTCGTATAAATGACCATTTTCCCGATCAGGAGTTATATACAGCTACTAGCGAACAATGATTCGCAAATATAATTAACTTTCTCGTTACGAAAATGACACTGCTCGATCGGTCTTAACAAAATCGATATAAGTTTCATTCCTAAGTAAAATATTTCTTTTGGGATGATCCTTATTTGTTTAAACAGTATAATGACCAATTCATTCGGCGGTGTGTACCTAATGATAAAAATATCGATGTTCTTTCATTTTGTCATGATCATGTAAGTGGAGGCCATTTTGGGGCTAAAAATACGGCGGAAATTTTTTTACAAAATGGGTTTTATTGGCCCACGATATTTAAAGATGCATATGAATTTTGTAAAACTTGTGAGCGCTGTCATCACTTAGGTAAAATCACTAGACGGAATATGATGTCTTTTAATTCTATTATTATACTTGAGATCTTTGATGTATGAGGTATCGATTTTATGGGGCCATTCCCAAATTCATTCGGGAATGTTTATATTTTAGTGGCGATCGATTACGTATCGAAATGGGTTGAAGTAATGGCATGCAAAACCAATGACAACAAAGTTGTTGTCAAGTTTTTGAAAAATAATATTATTTCTCGGTTTAGCATTCCACGCTTCATTATTAGTGATGATGGGAGCCATTTTTGCAACCGATATTTCGAGCCTCTTATGAGAAAATATTCGATCTACCACAAATTATTCACCCTATATTATCCACAAACTAGTGAGCAAGTTGGGTTATAAAATAGACAAATTAAGCAAATATTGAAAAAGATGGTTAATAAGAGCTGCAAGGATTGGTAACTTAAGCTTGTTGACGCACTTTCGATTTACCGAACCGCATACAAGACCATCCTTGGTATGTCTCCATATAGGTCTATATTTGGGAAACCTTGCTATTTACCAGTGGAGTTGGAACACGATACTATGTGTGCCATAAAACAGTTAAATATGAACATTGAAGAAGCCGATAAAATTAGAAATCTCCAATTAAACGAATTAGAAGAGATTAAGAACGACACTTATGACAATGTCAAAAATTTTAAAGAAAAAACAAAGATTTTTCATAACAAAAAGATTTTCAAATAGGCCAAAAAGTTTTACTATATGATTCGCGATTGCATCTATTTTCTGGAAAATTAAAATCGCGATGAACCGGGCCGTATATTATTAAAACTGTTTTTTCATATGGAGCTATTGAGATTAAAAATCCTAAAAATGGTGAGGTTTTCAAAGTTAATGGTCAAATATTAAAACCGCTTTTAGAATTTTCGGCAGATAATGAGGCGGAGCTCATAGATCTCCATGATCCGGAATAAACGTAAAATATTTTTTAAACCCCTCATTTGTATCAAATGTTTAACATTAGTACTTAGTTTTTTTCTTTTCTTAATTTTTAGGGTCTCTTTGTAAATATTAGTCGTTAGGGTCTTTTATGCAAAGCAACACACATCTCTTTTTATAACCCAACATGTGCGCTTCTTCTCCAAATGAAACAAAGTCTTAAAAACCTAATGAAGAGTAGGAGCCGCCGCAAAAATTTCAGCCCGTGAAGCAACAATTTTTTGGCCGAAATCCCCTAGGAACCCAATTCAGTCAAAAATTTGAGGAGATAGCCCCCCAAATTCTTAGGGGTGGTACTTTCTGATCTCTACTTCTTTAAACTTTGTTTCATTTCCTGTATTTAGATCTGAAATCATGGCAATCCCTAAATTAATTATGGAGAGGAATTTCTCTCGAATTTTTAGTCAATTCTCTTATGGTGATTATTTTCATGATAAGATTATATCTAGAGAATAAGAGTTTTTAATTTATGATCACGCATCCACAGCCATACCATCGCTAGTACAAGAATTTTATCAAAGTATTGTTAATTATAGCGAGGAAGATCGTTTCATTTATGTTGAGTGGCGTGGAGAGCAAAAAATTGTCGATGTGGGTACGATTAGGGATATCACCCATATTCAGCCCGTGGATACGAATGATTTGTTAAGAATCGAGAATTATATTCCATAGATAGGTGAACATTGTCAAAAGAGTGGTGAGGGTGGTATTATTGCAACTTCGGTCTATAAAATTGTGTTTGCCACAAGCAAAATTTTCACTTTTAATGTACTAGGAAATACAAAATATCAAAGCACACTTCACCGCCCACTTTTGCTTCTTAGTTACATGCTTATGAGAAAAGACTATAATTTTTGTATGTGCCGAAAACTTTTAAAGTCAATTGCAAGTGTGGTTGTGCACGAAAAGAGAAATTACCTACTTCCCTTTCTAGTCACTCACATTTGTCGTATTTTGATGGGAGGGCATGATTTTATGGTTTATGCTAGCACCACAACCCAAATTCCTATAAAACACGAATGATACACACAGGGGTATAAGAAGTGCGAGGGTGTATGGGTATTTAGAACTGAACACGAACAAGGGCTTTGCGTCGAGTCATCCACAGATGATGATGATGATGGCGGTGTGGGTGCCTTCGCAGGTATTCAACACAATCCTTTGTAGGATAGGCCCACACCAAGATCACAACATCCTTTTCAAGAGGGTGTGGAAAGAACCTACGATGATAGGTTGTTAGTAGATGTTGCACACCTTCACAACTCTTGTGGGGAGGCGGAATTTGCAAACAAAAATTTTTTGAACAAACAACATCTACTTGAACATCCAGATCTTATCCTAAACCATAACTAGTAACCATATCTAGGAGATTTAACTACTATGATAGAGGTTATACCTTCTTGAACTGGTCCTTCCGCTCCCTTGCTCCGCTTCTTGGCTCCTTGGGTGCTAGAATTGATCTCGATCTCCGGTCTCATCTAAACCATAGATGATCCACTTGAGAGCCTTTAGATCAAGCTTCAACCTCTACTAATGAGGTTGCTAAGAAGTCTAGTTTTCTAAAAGATACTACTTATAGGATGTAGAGAATGAGAGAAGGATTATTTGATCTCAAAACCCTATGGATCAAAACTCATATGAAGGGTTAGGGTTTGAGGTACTAAGAGGAGAAAATTTAGAGAGAGAATGAGAGAGTCAAAATAAGCTAAGTCTTGTGTGAATGAATAAAATGGCTAAGCTTCAATAATTGAAGCATGGATTATTTTTCACCAAGAATAATCTACCATGCTTCAATAGTGAAGCCAAATGAATAAAATAAATATTAGCCATGCTTTCATCCATGCTAGAAATATCTCCAAATTCCACCTCATTTATTTAATTTTCCATAAAATAAAATCAATATATGAGGTGTCTCCATCTAAAAGCAATTCTTGTACAATTACAAGAATGCCCCTCACAGTATATACATACCCGTATTCGTATTCCGAAAAACACGAATACAATAAAATAATAATAATCCAATAATATAATACCGGCATCTGATTTAAACCAAAGCCAACCAGTATTATCTGTCCGAATATCATCCGTATAGCCAGTACACGTATATGATCGAAACTCTGCCGTAAGACCATACGGCCTCTACATCGTTTCGCCTGATCTAGGGAAACCCTCAGTGTAGGACTCTAAAAACTCGACAGTACGCTGATAGTGGGTTTAACCACAAGTCCATCAACGGCACTAGCTGTACGTAACGGCTACCCAGGTACATGTCTAAAAGAAGGCCGACGAGCGAACTCATCCGAACCCCAATGAGCCTATAAGTAACACTTACCGTACAGTCTGGTCTTTTCGTCTGATATGTCTCATATCAAGTCTGGAGGTGGAATCTTCAGACCTCAATAACTTGATAAGTCATGCCGATGTATGGTCTATAACTATTCGAGAAACTACTGATAACACTTAGCAGTAAATCTCATCATCCCTGGTCAGGGACTTGCTGTTATAACCAATCGAATATATCGCAACATCAACTCCCAATACCGGGAGAGACGAAACCCCTCATATCGCTCACTGCCTCTATGTGACTAAGGACTGTACCCAAAATCCACCTGTTTGCACGACTCTGATGAACCGTGGTAGGTAGGAAATCAAAGCACAGTGGGAACCACACAAGACACTATGACGATCTCGAGTCTACAGACTAACCTGTACAAGTGTCACCAAAGAACTTCTATCTGAAGATAGGTATAATACCATCTAAGAGTTCTCGGCGAGTCCTGTTCAGTATACCCATTCTCTAATGAGCACCTATGTAAAATCTTTGATGTCAAACACCAATGGTTATGGGATCAACCATCGCCCCCATACAGGGTCAAGAAATGTACACACTAGTCTACTCTGGAAGATCGATACCCTGTCTCGATACTCTCTCGACTAGGAACTGTTAAAGGATGTTCTTACCGACTATACAAGTCCCACTAGTATGATATGCATCATAGTCTTGGTAGTCAAGCCAACATCCTAAGGGCTTTATCAATATGTATACAAGATATGAAATACTAAGTAAAACACATCAAATATTAAGATAAAGACAAACCAAATAACGAACTATCATATTGAACAAGATTGTCCTGTACATACATATCCCTAGCATCCTATACAATGAAGGCCTCTAGAGCATACATATCCAACATAGGCTGTGTGTAAGAGCAACATGTCGAACGATTAGCTCACCTTGAGCAAAACCAAGAGGAATTACTTAGGCAAAGTTGTGGTCAGGGGAGGGGTCGCTGTAGACAGTGAGGGCACTGTCAAGTTTAAGTGTGGGGGTGCTGGTTTTATACATAGTTTTTCATTTTCTTTTTAAGTTTTTTTTTTAAAAATATTAGAAAATTTTGAAAATAGAAATGAAAACGTGAAAAATGTATATGAAAAGACAAGGAGATTTTAAGAAAATTAAGAAAAAGATATGGTTAAATGGATCTAGTAATAAATTTTCATGAGCATGTTCCCAAATGGCTAGTATCATGAAGGAGTTACTGGGTTTGAGAAGATATACGTGGAGCCTATTTTTGAGTCCAAACATTTGAACGTTGATACCCTACTGTTTACTACCGAAAGCTAGGAAGACACACGTCTTGCCTGAATTTGGGGGCAGATGCTATTTGGATTTATCCGTCCACCTCTCCGAAGATGCCAAGTTGATTTATGGCAGCGTATTTCGGAGGTTTAGACGGATGCGGCCGTTGTAGCGGACTTCGTCAGATTCCCCCACGTTGTGAGGGTTTTTTGATTGTGGGGACGCTCTTCCCGGCAGGAGCAAGCCCCTGCAGTTAATTACGTTACCGCATCGCGGTAACCACTTTCTCCTACTCCAGATGTTCACTTCGTGTCGTGTGTGTTTGTTTCATTTTTGGTTGCCCGTGGATTGTATACGAAGATTCCGTAGGGCGTGGATTAGTCCAAATCCGTATTTTCTTAGATTTAGGTTTGGTTTGATTTAAGGATCGTTAATCTCGTTTGGGATTAAGATCGACTTAAATATTTGTTGAGGATAAGTTAGTCTAATTTTAGACTAAGATCTACTCAGTAGGGGTTTTGGATCGTTCAGACCCAACAGAAGAGCGTTTGGACTCTATATTGTTTTAGTTGAAGGACGTTACGGTCCATAGTAGTTTAAGGACGTTACGGTCCATAGCTAGTTTAAGGACATTGCGGTCCGTATTGGGATGTGCCCGTCAATTTGGGAGTATACTAAAGAGTTGTTGGTTATCGGGACC
Organism: Agapanthus africanus; assembly: GCA_030015575.1. NCBI lineage: Eukaryota > Viridiplantae > Streptophyta > Magnoliopsida > Asparagales > Amaryllidaceae > Agapanthus > Agapanthus africanus. The sequence goes on from JASDDO010000024.1 coordinate 852,680,263, forward strand.
CACCACCTCTCTGAAGACGCTGAAAAATTACAACGACATTTATCAGAGGTGTGAGGAGATGTACCCTTGAACCAATGTCCGTTGGAAAATCAATAGTCGTGTTTGGGACTGAGACCAACTTGGAAAATGGTGAGCATATGGACTCAGTTGATCTGAATCAGGGACTTTTGGTCAAGTTGGACTTAGCCCACTTTGTCTTCGAATAAAGTGTTAAACATTTGTTTGGGCTCAGTCCCTTTCCTGTGAAACAATGCTGAGCATTGATATGGGCTATGACGCTCACCCTTTAGTTTATCCTCTCCTTTTTTTGTTTTTTATGGAGTGTTAAAACTCTTTATTGCGCTGGGCTCTATTTGATGAGTGCAGAGCACTTTATGTTAAACAACGCCTACATGAGGGACACGTGAAGCGCTTGGCGCTGAGCGCCAACCATTGAGTGCTAAGCACTCTTTATTTGAGAAGCGCCCACGTGAGGAGCACGTCAGGCGCTTGGCGTTGTTTTCTTTTTTTATGCATCTTTCTGAAGAGTTCAATTCTCCGTTCTCCCCTGGATCTTCGATCCCTAAGAACAAATTCTTCCTCACAAGAATTAAATTCTCATTTGTAGGAGACTTGTCTCATGGATCTCGGATCCAGGGGAAAGAACTATGTTCTTTATGAGGGTTAAACCCTCGGGTATGCAGATGAGATACTATAATCTCTATTATCTTTTTTTTTACCTTGAAGAAAGTTCTTCTTCCTTCTTCTCTCTTAAAGCTTTTTTTTTTTTGCTTGCTCTTCTTTTTTTTTTGAACTTGAAATTTATGGGGGGGGTTCTTCTCTACAAGACATGAAGTCTTGGGGCCTATATATAGTGGAGGCAAGTTTGTTGATTTAGTTAAAGAAATCTCTCATTGAGAGATCCTTAATTGATTTGGTGATTTTATCCACCGTTGGATCTTTGATCCAAGAACTTCTGTTTTACAGAAAATATTTTTTTTGTTTTTAACAAGATTGGGAAAATATTTTCCATACAGAGCTTATTCTGTAGCTTCGTGATTTTTAATCACCATTGGATCTTTAATCCAATGGTGCTCTGTTTTACAGAGCGTAATCTTTCTTGTTTAGAAAGATTGGGGAAATATTTTCCCATACAGAGCTTATTCTGTGGCTTGGTGATTTTTTAATCACCATTGGATCTTTAATCCAACGGTGCTCTATTTTACAGAGCGTAATCTTGTTTAGAAACATTCGAGGAATATTTCCTCAACATAATTTAATTCTGTATTTTGATGATTTATCATCTCCATTGGATTTTTGATCCAACGACAGAGAACTTTTAGTTCTGGCGCCGGCGCCCTCGTGCATAGCACGTGAAGCGCTGCCTCTGAGTTTTTAACTCTTGGCGCTGACGCCCTCGTGCAAGGAACGTGAGATGCTAACTTAGAGTTTTTAACTCTCGGCGCTGGCGCCCTCGTGCAAGGTACGTGAGGTGCTAGCGTCCTCGTGCAAGGCACGTGAGGCGCTGCCCCTTTTCAAATTTTGAACAGAGCCTTGCTCTTTTATTATTGGGGGAAACACCTACTATACACACATCCACACATCTTGAAGTTTGAGATAGTAGAAGATACCTGTCATGCTCTTGTTTGTAATGTTCCAATACGAAGGAAAAACATAAATTTTAATAAAAGACAAATGTTACGAAAAAATTAATATCACCAATAAATGAACACTGTCTTGCAATTATCAAGGTAACATAAAAAAATTCAGCGAGAGTGCTTCATCACCTGGTGATTTAGACCAACTGGTTTAGGATCATTTGTTGTGGCTTAAGTGTTACAAATTTAGGATAGTGCTATTTACGCCCAATAAGTGATCACATTCGGTAATCGGTTGGTTAGTGCCTCACGAAACATTAACAATCACATGAAAAATGTGGGAACAAATCCATCAATTTGATCCGTCGATTAAAAAGTAATAGGGAGCTAAGGACAAGAGTATGGGACCTTGAATTGAATTCTCCGAGTGTAGAGATGATTTTATACACACGTAGGGGTATATGATCATGTTTGGATGAGATAGGTAGGAAAGATTAGAAGAATGATGAGGAAGTAATTTTCGGTATAGATCAAAGTCTATTAAGGCATGGTTCATGAAAACTGAAAATCTAGTGAGGTTTAAACTCTTGTTTTTGTATTTTTCTCATCTATTCCTATCTTTATCTATAGTTTTCAATTTCTTATTTTTGTTTCCTCTATTTTCTTTAGTTTTTGTGGATTTTGTAGGTATTGTCCGCTCGAAACACTCAGGAGACAACACTCCTCCTACTAGGGCCATCTAGAGGTTTAAAAGCTTGTTGCATATGCTCAATACAATCGCACGCACACGAAAGGTGCATAGTGTTGGATATAGTGCCCTCAAAGCAATTATTGTAATTGCAAGATGACAATTACATAATTGAAGGAGGACCTATATGAAGAACAGTCTTACTCAAAATGATAGTATGCTATCTGGTTTGTCTTTATCTTTCACGTGATGCGTTTTATTCATTATCACGTATTGTTTAGACATGAAATAAAGCCCTTAGGATTTTGCTTTACTACCAGGACGCTGATGGAGATCATACCAATGGGTCCTGGGTAGTCGATAAACACATCCTTAAATGCTCTAGTCGTGGGAGAATCGAGACTAGGTATCGGTACTCCAGTTTAGACTAGTGTGTATGTTTCCTGACTCGGTTCGAGGGCGATAGCTGATCCCATAGATATTGGTGTTCGACACCGAGGATTGTATACAGGTGCTCATTGGATGAACTATACTGGACAGACTCAACGAGAACTCCTAGTTGGTAACATACCAATGTCAAATAACAGTTCTCTGGTGATATGAGTACAGGGTAGTCCCTAGGACCTGAGATCGCCATAGTGTCTCATGTGTGTTCCTAGTATACTTAGACTTCTACCCTACCACGACTCAAAAGAATTGCGCAAACAGGTTTTTTTGGGTATACTCCCAAAGCACGTGGAAGCAGTGAGTGGTCAAGAGGATTCGTCTCTCCCGGTATAGGTAGTTAATGTCGCGTTGTGCAGGACATGACAACAACCAGAAGTCAGTGGCCACCGCAGTGGAGATAAAATGATAAGTGTTATCAGTTGTATCTCCGGTTGGTTATGATTCCTCTTTCGCACGACTTATCGAGTTATTAGGGTCTAACAGATTCCAAAATCTAGACCCAGTATGCGATACTCTTAGTTAAAAAGACCGGACTGTATGGTGACCATCACTTATAAACTTTGTCGGGTCTGGATAAGTTCGCTCGTCGACCTACTTTTATCTTGATCATACCTGGATAGCCATTACATACAGTTAGTAACACTGACGTGCTTGTGGGTTATCCCTATCACGCCCTACTTCCCAGTAGACGGAAGCAGGCACATAACGAGACCCGCGACGTATTTATTTCGAGAAGGTCATTTCCCGGAATAAATACACTAAGCGTAATTGAGCAATATAAAATGACAAGAAATCAACATGAGATTTAAACTTCAACAACTTTATTTACATTCAAACTTGATACATTTACAATACATGAGTTCAATTGAAAAGGAAATACAAGAAAAAGAAATGCCTAAACAGGTGGCATACATAAACTGAAAGAAAAGGATAACTAGTCTAAGCCTCAGTCACGATCTGATCGTGCTCCTCTTCTGTGGTGTCTGAAAGTGTGTCTTAGCACTACCACTGAGTTTAGACAAGTATCAAGTATGTAATTTTAAAAAATCTAGAGTGCTAAACTATACTAACCTAGAATCTAACTAGAGAATTAGGGTTTTCTAGGCATGTAAACAAGTTTTACACTAAGTGAAGAGGGTTACAATCTTTGTAAACCAAGTCCTTTACTTCAATAGCTCCAAGTAGTGGTCCCTAAGCTCCAAGTAGTGGTCCCTAGAACTCTTCTTGGCTCCACTTGAAGAATGGATCGAGCTTGCTACGTCGTCTTCGAGGCCGAAGATGATCCACCTTGAAGTTCCTCTGACTCAAGCTACCTATTCACTAATCAAGGAATCAGTGAAGCAAACAACCTAATCTTATGGGCTAGATGAGAGTAGGTTGATGAAGTAGAAATTTAGCTCACTTTAGAAATTCTTTTCTCTTTTTCTTTTCCAACTCAAGAAAACCTAGAGAGGATCAAGATGAACTTGGATGAAGAAATATCTCAAGTGATTAAGTAGAGAGTTAACCATAGGCTAAAAGATAATGGTTGGGTTAGAAAATATCTAGAGTAAAACAAAATTAGTGGAATGAGTCATGGCTTCTACATGCTTCCACAAGCATCTAAGCCATACTCATTTCCACCTCATTTTGATTTTACTCTAAATAAATAATTACCCTAATTATTTTTAGCTTTGGTGTTAGTCTCATACACCCAAGTTATATGTATAATCCACCATGAAACAATAGTAAATTATATATATATATAAGTATATATATCATATTTGTATATATACAAGAGAAGAAATTCATTAGTGAGCTAATATTAGTTAATATATATTAATATATCAAATATAAATATATATCAAATTATTAAATCAACACTTAATTTAATAATCCAGCTATATCATATATAACCGACTAATATCATTTATATGTATATCAATTTATCAAATCAACACTTGATTTAATAACTTGATCATATCACATATAACCGACAACTTTCAATATACTATATTAAATCAACACTTGATTCAATAATCCGGTCGTATCACATATAACCTAACCGATATCAAATATCACCCGATTAGAATACGGTATCACATACTCGTATTTAATCAAGCTCCCGCACATATCACCATATGTGCCATATTTCGTTTCGCTTGAGCTAGGAAACCTCTGTGTAGGACTCTAAAGACTCGTCAATACGCCAGCAGTAGGTAATGATCACATAAATCACCTACAAGCCGTCAGTGGTACTAACTGGACGTAACGGCTACCCAGGTATTGAGCGTATAGAAGATCAACAAGCAAGCTTGTCCAAACTCCCGCAAAGCCTATTAGCAACACTTACCGTATAGTCCGGTCTCTTCGTCTGATATGTTGCATATCGAGTCTAAGGGTGGATTCGTCAGACCCCAGTAACTTAATAAGTCATGTCGATGTGTGGCCTATAACCGTTCGAGAAACTACTGATAACATTTATCAGTAAATATCATCAGCCTTGGCCAGAGACTTGCTGTTATAGCCAATCAAGCATCGCGCAACATCAACTCCCTATACCGGGAGAGACGAAACCCCTCATATCGCTCATCGCCTCCATGTGACTCGGGACTGTACCCAAAATCCACCTGTTTGCACGACTTTTTTGAGCCGTGGTAGAGAGGAAATCAAAGCACAGTAGGAACCACACAAGACACTATGACGATCTCGGGTCTACAGACTAACCTGTACAAGTGTCACCAGAGAACCGCTATCTAACGATATGTATGGTACCATTTAGGAGTTCTCGGCGAATCCTGTTCGGTGTACCCATTCTCTAATGAGCACCTGTGTACAATTTTTGATGTCAAACACCAATGGTTGTGGGATCAACCATCGCCCCCATACAGCGTCAAGAAACGTAGACACTAGTCTACTCTGGAATATCAATGCCCTGTCTCTATACTCCCTCGACTAGGAACGGTTAAGGATGTGCTTGCGGACTACACAAACCCCACTAGTATGATCTGCATCATAGTCCTGGTAGTCAAGCTAAAATCCCAAGGGCTTTATCAACATGTATCAGAGAGACAGAATAATATAAGTGTACATGTTAAGATAAAATGCAACCAGATAGTATACTATCATGTCGAGCAAGAAAGTCCTCTATATATGTGTGTGTGTCTAAGCATCCACTATAATATACAATAATGGCCTCTAGGGCAAACATATCACTAACAGTGTCCACCTCCTCAGTCTCCACAGTATCTGACGAACATTCCAAGAAAACAAAGGTAGGTGGAATGCACATCAGCGAACTTTCGCTTGGTAAGTCCCCAAGAAAATGGTGTGAAGTATAAAATTATAATGACAAAGAAGAAATGGATATCATGAAGCAATGGACTATGAGATATGATGTTTAAACATGCCATTTAATGTAAGCATGAAAATTCTATTTAACATGCAGTTCTATATGTATCATGGCAAAGTAACATGAACATAGCGCAGTATGGCCGTGTTGTGTAGGTATAGTGAACATGAAGTACATGTATGTGTTCTAAACGGTCTCTATACGAGTAAACTAATTTAACGTAAGGTCAAGAGTGAATATCAACCAATGGGTTCTCGAACCCAACAGGCTTTAATTCAGGAGTAAGGAACCACGGGCCCGAATCAAGTGTTTATAACGGGACTTCAACCTAGTGTTGAAGTATTCCAAACTCAACAGGCTATAATCTAGGAGCAAAGAAACAAGGGCCCTCATGATAGCTTACTTGTGTTAGTAGATATGGATTCATGATCTAGGGGGACTCCAGAGATTTCGTTGGATTCACACTTGAACTACCCCAACACCCCGTGTATTCTAGGTTACAGTTAAAATTACCAGTCTTGCTCGAATCCATGAATACATTAAGTTGCAAGATTGAGTTCATGTCAATATCAAGTATTCGTGTCAAGTGTTCATGTATTCATGCCAAGTTGTATTCATGGTTCGAGTCAAGTCAGTTTTAATAGCAGCCATTGTGTTCTAGTATTCATATTAAATTCATGTCAAGTCATAGTATTCTAGTATTCAAGTTTTGGGATATTCAAGTTCAAGTTTTCTGGTTCATGATTAAGGGTTCAAATTTATGTTAAAGTTTGAATCGTGGTTAAGTTTGCATTCAGATTGGAGTAAATATCTTATGAAAGGAATTAGCTCTTAAATTTCTTAAGTTCGGGAGCAATCGGGCAACTGCTGCACATGGACGACACGATTTGTGTTTTTTTCCAAGAAAATTGCCATTGATAACTTCGTTAAACTTGCCTAACCTGAATAGTCTAGCACTCACTTTCTCCGACTCTCCGGGGCTCAAGAGAAATGATACTGCTTAAGCCTATATTAATATAGAGTCCTTAATATTTGATATTGTTTGTTTACATTGTTTTTATTTCTTTAGGGGGTTTTATGAAAAATACTTTAATATTGCTTAAAAATAAGCTCGAGGGTGATTTATGATATTTAGAGTTTTTATGAATATATATTTTAATTTAGATAGTGTTTTAGTGATAAAAACTAGTTTTTAAAAGTTTATGGTATTTTTATGAAAACTAGCTCTATCAGAAACTTGATGGTATTTTATTAAAATTTCAAACTTCCTTTTAAAAATATATTTTCACAAGTTGTTTTTATTGAAAATATGGATTGATAGTAATATATAAATTTTTCAAAGATTGTTTTGTTTAGAAAAATCATATTTCTTAAAAATCGTATTTTTAATCCTTTCGAGACCGAATACTCCATGAGGAGCTCTGCATCTCGCTCTACTATCCCAAAGATGTGCGATAATCCACACCATCCATTAGCGGGTCTCCTAACGAGAGTTGTAGAGGCGCAATTGCCAAGAATTTAAAAATATCGATAAAAACGTATTTTTATAAAAGTGATGGTATTTATTTGAAAAACATATTCTCTTAAATTAACCATACATCTAAATCTTGTGCTATGAATCAAAAATGTGCGTGTGGGGTAGGTCGTTACCTCGTGAATGTTCTACAGGTATATATGCCAGTTATCGATAATACGGTTATATTAAAGCTCATGCTATTTTTCTGAAAAAGTTTATTTATATGATCATTGGACATGAAATTTTTGTTACATGAAAAGGCAATTGATGTGCATATTACATTGAAGTGATATTAAAGAATTCGTATGAACTTTTAAACATGGAAAAGTGATAAAATTTAGTTTAAATGTTTAGAATATATGTTAACTCCGTTTTTGTCGATATATTTTAAAAATTATTTTGAAGTGAAAAGAAAGAGAGATGAAGGGACTTACACGACAACCCCTCGTACTCGTACGAGCAATGGAATGGAGAGAAGTATCCTCGATTTGAAGAACCAAGACCGACAGCAGACGGAAAGATGTTCCGGTTGATTACAAGAAAGATAGGTTTCAATGCGTGGTTGTTATGGATTCTACGATAGCGATGATGTTGGATGATGGTGAAGTTGTTGGTGATGATGATGAGGAGATAGAGGATGTTGGGCCAAGGTACGTTGTCGTGGTGGTAGAAGGGAGCTTCGATATCTACGGCGATAGTTCCACTAGGACTTGAGAGGAAAATAGTTTTAAAAAGGGATTTTCAAGGTGGACTTTCTGTTTAATTCAGAAGGGAAGAGCTTGGAATAGACTAAGGTATTTATAGGAGAAAGTATGGGGGTAGGGTGAATTAAAATGATATAAAAGAGTGTTAATATGGTATATGAAAGGTTGAGAGCTCTCTGTTTAATTTCAGGAAAATCAAATAGGAAAAAGGAAGAGTGGGGAGCTGAAGTGATGCACGGGCAAAAAATGGAGGGATTTGGGGCCATATATACCGCCGGTGGCGATCAAAATGAAGAAACCGGCGGTCCAAAAGGAGAGTGGGTCTCGGGATTCATGCAGTGCATTCATCTAGGTATTTATGTCTCGTTTTTATTGTTTGATTTATTTGCAACTCTTCGCTTCTCCGTGTAATGCACATGCAACTATTGGACTTCCGAAAAAAATTAAAAAGGAAAATATTAAAAATAATTGGAACTGATGAGATTCGAACTTGCAAGCTATGGGACAGCAGTGTAGAGATTTAACCAGTGAGCTATAAGGAGTTTCTTATACATAAGTTATCAAAAATAACTTATAACTCGAAATCAGGACAGAAATACACTCTTTTATTAATATTGGATCAATAAAAGTGTATAGGAGTTTTAGGGTCGTTACAATCCCGTCAGAGGACTAGATCTGAAAGTATTTCGGATTCGATCGGATATGATCCTTCATAACCTACTACCAGTGTATTGACAGGTGTTTAGAATCCCACAACGAAGGTTCTTGCCCGGGAAAAATATGACGTGGTATGCGTATTTGATACGCATGGGACTTTGATTAAATGGTTGATTTAATTGAAAGTCAGGATATACCAGCAGATCTAAAAGCCGAAATATCAACGCAAGTGTTGATTTGATAACCATATTTATGATACGGTTTCTAGTGTTGTGTATATGATACACATACTCTCCGTAGTATGCGATACTGTGATGATATAGTTGGCCGGTCATGTATTTAATACATGACAGATATGTGTATGTGATACATATATTTATGTAACGACTTAAAAAAAATTTAGACTTAATTATAATTTAATTGGTGATATAACATGCGTTTTCGATAAAACTTAGTTAATAATTATTTTCACACACACACACACACATATATTCATTAATTAAATTATTTTAAATACACATACACACACACATATATATACACACACATTAATCTAGTGTTAACAATATATTAGTTTAGGTTAAAACTTGTTTTAGCAACCATGACAATTTAAACCATTTTATATTTTATTTTAGATATTTAAAATATTAAGATGGTTCTAGAAAAATAGAGAAAAAGAAAATAATAATGAAAATGGGAAACATGAGGTATAGTGCAATAAATGTACGTCAAATTTGTGCCATGGTTAAATATTTGTCATTTCTCTTTAGACCCTTCTCTCCCTCATTCTCTCTTCTTCTTTCTTCTTCATAATCTTCACTTAAACTCTTCTTTACCTCCCAAAACCGTACACAAATCACTACAAAATCCTTCACAAATCACCTCAAAATCCAATTTTAAATCTCTTCAAGAGATCTTTTCGAAGCAAGTCTTTCTTTAGAGGCCACCTTTGCAAGTTTGGGTCTCCTTCATTTCATTTTAAAGTATGAATCAAGTTTAAATATGTTTTAGTGACCTTGTGCCATAATAATTTATAATTTAGATTAAAGGTTGTGTTTTGAGTAGTTTTAGAATCTAAAGTGAGGTTTAAGCTAAGCTTGGGGGTTGTGATAACTTGTAAAGTAATCATAGCCTAAAATAGGTTAGTAGAGTACTTTAGTCCTATATAGCCTTATTTAACCATTAAGTTTCCACTAATCAACCTTAATATTTCAAATTAGTATTAAAAACTAGTTTTAGTTTAAGGTTAGAGTTTCAAACAAAATCTGCTATCAAACCAGTGATCAAAGAGAAAAGTTGTAATTACTAGGAGTTAGTTATAGGACCATGAATACACCCTCAAAACCCGAGCCCCCATCTCAAACTCTTGGCCACCAATTTATTACTTTTGGCCACAATTTGCGGCCCGTCTTGGACTTCTAGGTTTAAGTCTTTGTCGAGGGCTCTCTGAAACTCCAATTAGGCCTTTGGTATGTGCAACTTTTTCCAATTGTATAGATATAAAAATATGGGACTATTTTACCTTATTTTAGGCGTTATGATAACGTACGAGACGGACCTTCGGATTCTTGAGTTAGTGTTTCTCTTGGTTAACAGCGCTTAGGGGTAGTCTTAAATATTGTTGCACACATTTAACAAGCTACGTTCACACTCGTAAGAGTTAGTTCGTTCGTGTAATATATGTTTGAGTGTCATATCGGATTTCTACTCTCATGTGCTAAGTTTTGTGCAATGTTAGGATCGGTTGCGGAGATTTCGGACGCGGCTAGGAAAGGGGAGGAGGTGGTTGGATTCGAATAGCTCGAGACCGTTCCGGTGAGTAGATTTAACATCTATGGGGAATCGTTTGGATGGCGTAAAGCGTCCGATGTTTAGAACTAGTTACAAATCTTATATACATATACTTATAGACATTTCCATATTACAAACGCATCATCATATACATTGATATCTCCATATTAGGACACTTGCACCATTACCAATGGTTCATGTCGCACGTGCACTAACCTATATGTACACACACGCCATTGGTAATTGCTATGTCACGTACACTATAGAAATCGCATGATATTTTGCATTGCATTGCATCTTATTGATAAATAGATCCTCGCACAATTCATCTAGCTTGCATCATAGTAATACCATGTACATTTGCTATCATCGCCATATTCATATATTATGATATTTTGTGAAATTTCCGTTTTCATGAGATTTCTGGATTTGAGAAACCGCATGTACATTTTGAAAACTTATGATTGTTTTAAAAACGCGGTTTCTCTTGATATGATGCGTGGTGTCCACCATGAGTTTTCTCGGTTCCGAGTTATGTGTATACCCAATTCGAGGAGAGAGGAGTCACCGTCTGCGGGTACATGGTGGACCCGGTAAGGTACCCCGAGGCAAGAAGATCGTATAGAGAAACGTTGAGCCTGCCAGGGGAACAATACCTACCGGTGATTGTTAGGCTCGGCGGATATCCGGAGGATACCGACCGGAGTCGGATGATCAGATGGATTTAAGGGCCGATCTGAGAGACGGCACCCGAGATATTAAGATTTTTAAGTGTCGATGCTTGACACAGGATGTATGCTATTTTTATTGATGAAACTTTTGGTTCTACGATATTGAATTTATGATGAAATATTCAGTTTTTCTATAGTTTCTACACTTCAAATTTCATATGTCGCTCATATATTCATGTCGCATCATAAATTCATACTTAGGATCTGTCGCTGTTACGTACATACTTGCGATTGCCACTTAAGATGTTACTTACTACTCATGAGCTGGAAACTCACCCTCGTTGTGCCACAGTATCTTGCAGGGCCGATCCATCAGTATAGTCGCGGCGGGGCATACTGCTACTACTTTTTGCTATGACTTTTTGGACGTGATATTTTGTAGGTAGGTTGCGAGTATTATTTTGTCTTCTACCTTGTACATTTTCTTTTTATATCTAGTATACTCCATCTATCACATGTATATTTGATTTAGAGACGAAATCAAGAGATTTGTATTATATTTGACTCTGGTGTCGTGCTCGTGTGAGCCGACTTTTATGTTTTTATTATGGATATTGTTTTCTTCTCTTATTTCCTTATTTCTCCGCATTATGATATCGTATATCTTGCTTGTGATTGTGTTCTATCGGATGGCGTAGAGATTCCTCCCAATTGGGGATGTTCATATATATTATGCTTATGTATTGGTTTAGATCAGTTTTTATAAAGGAGATGCTGCCGAAATTTTTTTGCAACAACTCGAGATTTAAAAAGGTTTTGATATAAATCTTTGCACTTTAAATTAACTTTTTACACAAATATTTTTACCACTCTACTTCACGGTTTAGATTCTGGATTTCGGCATATTTGAATTACGTTACGCTTTTAGACGTTGCGTGATTTAAGTGTTGGTCACGTTTCTCATTTGGGTCGTAACAAAGTTGGTATCAGAGCGTTAGGTTTTACCTTTCTGAGTGTAGGATGACCCTTGGTATGATGGAGTTGCTAACTTAAGCAGAGTGGCGTAGCGTGTGTATGTTCCGCGGCATACTCATGATACGATACTCCGCCTAAGTGACCTTAGGACATATGCTTTGTAATTCCTTCTTTGATTCCATGTATCCTTTTGTTCTGATTGCAATGTTCTTACCGAATCCTGTTTCTTGTTCCAGGCACTATGCCGCTAAAGACTACGAGGGCCCAGAGGGCTACCGCCAGAAACGAGGTTAGGGCAGGCTCGTCTGAGACGAGAACCGACCAGGGCGGTACGCCTACCCCTCAAGAGCGGATTGATCCTCCTTCTCCAGGCCGGATTGCTAGGTTGGAGGCTAGTATCCATGATTTGCGCTGGATGGTTGGATCTTTGGTCGAGACTAACCGAGCACAGAGATCTGATGATGTTTCGCCTACTACGGGGACCGTGATAATATCTACTGCTCAGACAGTTGTATCTGCCGCTATCGAGACTATCGCAGTATCACTACAGAAGTTTATGATGCTAAAGCCTCCAGTTTTTACTGGCATAGACGCAGCAGAGAATCCACAGTCATTTCTCGACAGGATGGCCAGGATTTTTTGTTCTCTGAGGTGTTCTGATGCGAGATCAGTCGAGCTTGCTAGTTTCCGTCTGGAGGGTTTTGCCCAGACTTGGTATGAGTCTGTTGAGAGAGGCTGAGCTGCAGGTCTTCGTCCTATGACTTGGGATGAGTTTTCGACAGTCTTTCTTGGTCGTTTCCTTCCGCAGAGCGTCAGGAATGCTCAAGCTCGCAGTTTTGAGTCTTTGTGCAAGACTCCAGGTATGACCGTGGCCGAGTACGATATTTAGTTCACCCAGCTATTCAGATATGCTCCTTATTTAGTGGACACTGAGGAGAAGCGCATCAAGAGATTTGTGCGAGGTTTTGACACCCAGTTGTTCCTTTCTATTGGTGCCCGGCACTTTGACACCTATGCAGCAACGATGGATGCGGCCATGCTAGTGGAGGAGTGTATTACCGAGACTACGACTGTTTTAGGACCAAAGCGGGTTCACACTGGTATATCAGTTTCCGGGAAGATTGGCAGAAGTATGGCAGGTAGAGACCGCGGTGGATTCTTTCTAGGCCGAGGTGGTAGCAGAGGCTTGATACGGGGCCAGTTATTTAGCCCTTACTTACCGGGTCAGCAGCCGTCGCCAAGATGCTATCAGTGTGGGAGTCCGCACCACCGCGTCAGGCATCGTACTGTGAGATGCCAGGGCGAGGCAGCAGTTCCACAGGTCACCTTAGAACCTTCACCTCCTCCTCCGAGTGCGTTACCTCCTATGCCCGTCCTTAATCCATGCCAGACCAATATTCAGAAAGGCCATGGTCATGGCGGTCCTGTTCAGAAGGAATGAGGTGACAGAGGCAGAGGACAGTAGGGTACCGGTAAAGGACAGGCCCGAATTTTTGCTTTGACTCCTCAGGATGCGCAGGTATCGAATGCCGTTGTGACAGGTACTCTTTCCGTGTGTTCTTTCGATGCACGCATATTGTTCGACCTTGGTTCTATGCACTCTTATGTATCCACATACTTCATATCAAGGTTGGGCTGAGATTCATCCTTACTAGATCAGCCACTAGTTGTGATTACTCCCGTAGAAGAGTCCTTTATTGCTCAACACGTGTTCCGGTCGTGTTCCGTTCATATTGGAGATAGAGATTCTTCTATTTATTTGATCATTCTCGACATGTTAGACTTCGACGTTCTACTTGGTATAGACTGGTTAGCCACTTGTTATGTATCTGTGGACTGCCATGAGAAGGCGGTCGGATTTAGTTTTTCAGGAGAGCCAGTTCTTGTTGTTCAGGGGCACCACAGTGCCACCCTTCACTATTTGATTTCTGCCCTTTGTGTTAGTCGACTCTTAAGGAAAGGATGTCAGGGATTCTTGGCATATATTCGTGATGCTGGAGCCACAGAGATTCCATTGGACCAGGTTCCAATTGTGAGGGAGTTCCCCGATGTATTTCTCGATGAGTTACCTGGGTTACTGTCAAAGTGCGATATCGAGTTCTGCATTGACTCGATCCCCAGCACGGGGCCTATTTCTATACCGCCTTATCGGATGGCCCCGGCAGAACTTAAAGAGCTCAAGGATCAATTGCAAGATTTACTTGACAAGGGACTTATTCGACCGGGTGTGTCTCCTTGGGGAGCTCCTGTCATGTTCGTAAAGAAGAAGGACAGCAATATGAGACTATGCATTGATTATGGTGAGCAGAACCGAGTTATGGTGCGGAATAGGTATTCTCTACCTCGCATTGACGATTTGGTCGATCAGCTCCAGGGTGCGGGATATTTTTTGAAGATTGACTTTCGGTCAGGTTATCATCAATTGCGGGTCCAGAATGATGACATTCCAAAGACTGCTTTTCGGACACGCTATGGGCACTATGAGTTCTTGGTGATGTCGTTCGGGCTCACCAATGCCCCAGCAACGTTCATGGATTTGGTGAACCGAATCTTCAGGCCGTTCCTTGACCATTTTATTATCGTATTCATAGACAACGTTCGATTGTACTCCAAAAGTCGAGAGGAGCATGAGCAGCATTTAGGATTACATTGCAGACATTGAGACAACACCAGCTGTTTGCTAAATTCTTGAAGTACGCTTTCTGGCTTGATAGTGTTGACTTCTTGGGTCATGTGGTTACGAGAGATGGTATACGAGTGGACCCGAAGAAGATCGAGGCCGTACAACATTGGCCCAGACCTGTTTCAATGACAGAGGTTCGCAGCTTCTTGGGCTTAACCGGTTACTACCGTCGTTTTGTACAGGATTTCTCTCGTATCGCTGCACCGCTGACCGGGCTAACTTGGAAGGGAGTTCCGTTTCTTTGGACCGAGGCATGTGAGCATAGTTTGCAGTAGTTAAAGACTCGTTTAATGACTGCACCAGTTCTATCTTTGCCTTCAAGCTCAGGTGGCTATGTTGATTATTATGATGCTTCTCGAGTGGGTCTAGGTTGCGTGTTGATGCAGCACGGTAGAGCCATCGCTTATGCTTCTCAGCAGTTGAAGAAGCATGAGCAGAACTATCCCACTCATGATCTAAAGATGGCCGTGGTGGTCTTTGCGCTCAACATTTGGAGACATTACTTGTACGGCGAGTCGTGTCAGATCTTTACGAACCACAAAGGCCTGAAGTATATCTTCCAGCAGCGGGATCTGAATTTGAGGCAGCAGTGTTGGATGGAGTTCGTAAAGGACTATAATTGTGAAATCCTTTATCATCCGGGCAAGGCAAATGTTGTAGCTGATGCTTTGAGTCGGAGACCCGGAGGTAGTTTGTCCCATTTGAACGCAGTTCAGGGACAGTCTTCTGCAGATTGGCAAATCTTATGCAACAGCAGAGTACAGTTCGAGTTCACTTCCACAGGAAGATAGCTTGCTCATGTCCGCGCCCGTCCATTTTTACTTGATCGCATTCGGGAGGCACAGTCTGACGACGTTCGTTTGTCTGAGATCATAGAGCAGGTTCGGAAAGGGAGTGATTCAGAGTTTATGATTGATTGCCAGGGAGTGCTACGATTTGGTACTCGTCTATGCATACCAGATTCTGAGAGGCCGAGATGTGAGATCCTAGAGGAGGCACATCAGTCAGCATACAGCGTTCATCCGGGTTCCACCAAGATGTATCGTGATTTAAGAGATATCTACTGGTGGGGAGGGATGAAGAGAGATGTTTTAGATTTCGTTTTGAGATCCCTGACTTTCCAGCTATTCAAGGCTATACTCCAGAGACCGGCGGGAGAGTTACAGCCTTTGCCCATTCCGGAGGGGAAATGGGAGCAGACTTCATTGTGGGTCTACCTAGGTCTAGTCGAGGGTATGACTCTATTTGGGTGATTGTAGATCGGTTGACGAAAGTGACTCACTTCCTTCCAGTGAAGACTACTTACGGGTTTGCTCAGTATGCTCGGCTTTACATTGATAAGATTGTGCGGTTGCACAGCGTTTCGACATGCATTGTTTCTGACAGAGGCACCCAGTTTACCAGCCGTCTTTGGCAGAAACTTCAGGAGGCTCTGGGTACCCGTTTGAGTTTCAGTACCACTTTCCACCCATAGGCCGATAGTCAGTCAGAGCGGACCATAAAGACTCTCGAGGATATGTTCCAAGCATGCGTACTAGATTTTGGTGGCAGTTGGGATCATCACTTATCCTTGATAGAGTTCTCCTACAATAACAGTTTTGAGGAAAAGATTCAGATGGCACTTTTCGAAGCTTTATATAGGAGAAAGTATCGATCGCCATTATGTTGGACCGAGCTCAGTGAGAGCAGCATGTTGGGACCGCAGTTAGTCCAGGAGACTATAGAGAAGATCTAGTTGATCCAAGATAGGATGAGAGCATCCCAGAGCAGATAGAAGTCTTATACCGATCGTCGTCGTCGCAGACATGAGTTTACAGTGGGTAATCATGTTTTCTTACGGGTCTCACCGATGAAGGGTGTGATGAGGTCCGGATCTTGACCCCGTATTTCATGTATATATGCTTCGCAAGTACTTTCATGACCCTTATCATGCGATTCAGCACCAGACGATCCAGCTGGAGCGTGATCTTTCGTTCATCAAACAGCCGATAGTTATCCTGGATCGGCAGGTGAAGAAACTACGGTCAAAGGTATTACCATCCATGAAGGTTCTATAGCGTGGCCCGAACAGCGAAGAGCTCACATGGGAATCCGAGAGCAAGATGCGGAAGAAATTTCCCCATCACACCGAAGGTACGCGTAGTTAGATTTTAAATTTGGGGACCGAATTTCCTTGAGGGGGGAGATTGTAACGACTTAAAATTTGTTTAGAGTTAATTATAATTTAATTAGTGATATAACATGCGTTTTCGATAAAACATAGTTAATAATTATTTTCACACACACACACACATATATATGCACACTAATCTAGTGTTAACAATATGTTAGTTTAGGTTAAAACTTGTTTTAGCATCCATGACAATTTAAACCATTTTATATTTTCTTTTAGATATTTAAAATATTAGGATGGTTCTAGAAAAATAGAGAAAAAGAAAATAATAATGAAAATGGGAAATATGAGGTATGGTGCAATAAATGTAGGTCAAATTTGTGCCATGGTTAAATATTTGCCTTCTCTCTCTAGACCCTTCTCTCCCTCATTCTCTCATCTTCTTTCTTCTTCATGACCTTCAAATAAACTCTTCTTTACCTCCCAAAACCTACACAAATCACTACAAAATCCTTCACAAACCATCTCAAAATCCAATTTTAAATCTCTTCAAGAGTTCTTTTTGAAGCAAGTCTTTATTTAGAGGCCACCTTAGCAAGTTAGGGTCTCCTTCATTTCATTTTAAGGTATGAGCCAAGTTTAAGTATGTTTAACTAACCTTGTGCCTTAATAATTTATAATTTAGATTAAAGGTTGTGTTTTGAGTAGTTTTAGAATCTAAAGTGAGGTTTAAGCTAAGTTTGGGGGATGTGATGACTTGTAGAGTAATCATAACCTAAAATAGGTTAGTCAAGAGTACTTTAGTGCTATATAGCCTTGTTTAACCATTAAGTTTTCACTAAACTACCTTAATGTTTCAAATTAGTGTTAAAAACTAGTTTTAGTTTTAGTTTAAGGTTAGGGTTTCAAACAAAATCTGCTATCAAACCAGTGATCACAGAGAAAAGTTGCAATTACTGGGAGTTAGTTATAGGACCATGAATACACCCTCAAAACCCGAGCCCCCATCTCAAACTTTTGGCCGCCAATTTATTACTTTTGGCCACAATTTGCGGCCCATCTTGGCTTTCTAGGTTTAAGTCTTTGTCGAGGGCTCTCTGGAACTCCAATTAGGCCTTTGGCATGTGCAATTTTTTCTGATTGTACAGATATAAAAATCTGGGACCATTTTACCTTATTTTAGGCGTTATGATAGCGTACGATACGGACCTTCGGATTCTTGTGTTAGTGTTTCTCTTGGTTAACAGCCCTTAGGGGTAGTCTTAAACGTTGTTGTACACGCTACGTTCACACGTGTCAACTCATAAGAGTTAGTTCGTTTGTGTAATATATGTTTGCGTGTCATATTGGATTTCTAGCCTCATGTGCTAAGTTTTGTGCGATGCTAGGATCGGTTGCGGAGACTTCGGACGCGGCTAGGAAAGGGGAGGAGGTGGTCGGATTCGAGTAACTCGAGACCGTTCCGGTGAGTAGATTTAACATCTATGAGGAATCGTTCAGATGGCGTAAAGCGCCCGATATTTAGAACTAGTTACAAATCTTATATACATATACATATGCACATTTCCACATTGCATATGTATCATCATATACATTGATATCTCCACATTAGGACACTTGCACCATTACCAATGGTTCATGTCGCACATACACTAACCTATATGTACACACACATGCCATTGGTAATTGCCATGTCACGTACACTATAGAAATCGCATGATATTTTGCATTGCATTGCATCTTATTGATAGATAGATCCTCGCGTTATTCATCTAGCATGCATCATATTAATACCATGTACATTTGCTATCATCGCCATATTCATATATTATGATATTTTGTGAGATTTCCGTTTTCATGAGATTTCTGGATTTGAGAAACCGCGTGTACATTTTGAAAACTTATGATTGTTTTAAAAATACGGTTTCTCTTGATATAATGTGTGGCATCCACCATGAGTTTTCTCGGTTCTGAGTTATATGTATACCCGATTCGAGGAGAGAGAAAGCATCGTCTGCGAATACATGGTGGACCCGGTAAGGTACCCCGGGGCAAGAAAATCGTATAGAGAAACGTTGAGCCTGCCAGGGGAGCAATACCTACCGGTGATTGTTTGGCTCGGCGGATATCCGGAGGATACCGACCGGAGTCGTGTGATCAGATAGATTTGAGGGCCGATCTGAGAGACAGCGCCCGAGATATTGAGATTTTTGAGTGTCGATGCTTGACACACGATTTATGCTGTTTTTATTGATGATACTTTTGGTTCTACCATTTTGAATTTACCATGACATATTCAGTTTTTTCTATAGTTGCTACACTTCAGATTTTATACGTCGCTCATATATTCATGTTGCACCTATACTAGTGTACCGCATCATAAATTCATATTTAGGATCTGTCGTTGTTACGTACATGCTTGTGATGCCGCTTATGATGTTACTTACTAGTCATGAGCTGGCAACTCACCCCCGTTGTGCCACAGTGTCTTGCAGGGCCGATCCGTCAGTATAGTCGCGGCGGGGCATACTGCTATTACTTTTTGCTATGAATTTTTGGACGTGATATTTTGTAGGTAGGTTGTGACTATTCTTTTGGCTTCTACCTTGTACATTTTCTTTTTATATCTAGTATACTCCATCTACCATATATATATTTGACTTAGAGACGAGATTGAGAGATTTGTATTATATATGACTCTGGTGTCGTGCTCATGTGAGCCGACTTTTATGTTTTTATTGTGGATATTGTTTTCTTCTCTTATTTCCTTATTTCTTCGTATTATGATGTCGTATATCTTGCTTGTGACTTTGGTCAGTCGGATGGCGTAGAGATTGCTCCCAAGTAGGGATGTTCATATATATTATGCTTATGTATTGGTTTGGATCAGTTTTTATAAAGGAGATGTTGCCGAAATTTTTTTGCAACAACTCGAGATTCAAAAAGGTTTTGATATAACTCTTTGCACTTTAAATTAACTTTTTACACAGATTTTTACCGCTCTACTTCACGGTTTAGATTCTGAGTTTCGGTTTACCTGAGTTACGTTACGCTTTTAGACATTGCGTGATTTAAGTACCGGTCACGTTTCTTATTTGGGTCATGACAATTTATCTCATTTAATACACACACACACACACACACACACACACACACACATATTTTGTGTGTGTGTGTATTAGTCTCACTCTTTTATATGCTATATTAATATATGTATGTATGTATATCTTTATAGATTAATGTATGTATGTATATATATAATACAAATATATTATGTTTAACATAAAGAGTGGTCCCCTCCCTCTCTCTTAGTGTGTGACAACACATAGGAGAGAGAGAAGGAATGTGAGAGTATTCTCATATATATCACATGAGAATAGAAATGAATTAATGAATTCATTTTATTTGCTATCTCATATCATCTTCTTCTTCCTGTCACATGAGCTCCTAGCTCACTACTCTAATGACTACTTGGGTTATAGTGGGTGTTTTGAAATTCCGGAGAGTACCCATTATTCCACTCGTCTCCATGAGCACTTAGCAAGCGACGAAGTGGAGTTTCTCCTCGAGACGGAGAAGATGGAGCTACGGGCATCGCAGCTTCACCGCGGATCCTCTACGGCGAGGCGGTCGGCGTAGGGATGCTTCCGGATACTCGTGGAGTCTAGCTCGAGTCTGAGTTCATCACTTCGAGTATATGAAGACGCGACAAAGGTTGAAAACTCTTCGTTTTGCTTACATTTTATTTCTGATTTCGTTATTGCATGCTATTTGATGATCTTGGTTAATTGGATTAGGGTTATGATATGAAAAATTATTATTTTTCATATTCCACTGGGTTCATGATCGTCACGACCCTAACCCTCGTCCAAGTAGGAATAAGAGTAAGATTTAGTTAGATTATAGTTTAGTTTAGTTTAGAGTTTGAACCCTAGATTTGCTCGAGTACTAGCAAAAGATAAGTGTGAGGATATTTGATTGGTGCAATTTATTGTACATTTTTCTAACCTATTTATCATTTTAATGTTGATTGATGCGAAAAACTTTGTATATGTGTGTTGTAAATAATCGCAATCAAGAAGGTGTCACAAATAGCTAGCCGCGATGAGTACGGGTCATCCACAGGGAAACGGTGAACTGCTTTTCTTATTTTGGATGAGTTGATAGAAGAAAGGTGGGATTGTTGTCATTTTATACTAAAAAGGTTTTAAAAGTTTATAAAGAAGGGTTTGTAGGGTTTATAGGATCTAGTAGTTAATGGATGAAGTTAAAAAAATAATTCTTTTTATCTTTTAATTATTTAACACTAGAGAGATAGCGATGAATGTGGATTAGGGTTCTTGGAGGAAATTAGGATTTCGCTATACTGAGCCTTGTCCTTCCATTGATCTCTATTCGTCTCAAGCCCTTAACAAAATAGTTATTAACGAATCTCGAATCATGGTCGTGACTATCATGAATTGATAGCGCTCCCGATAAGAGGGTTAACATTCATTTTGCTAAAATTTATAAAAATTAAAACTTTTAAGAATAATTTAAGTTATAGTTTTCATCCATTATTCTACCCTATCTTACAAACCTTAGCAAGCAAGAATTTACTCGCTCATGGATATTAGTATAGTAAAAAAAGGTGGAAGATGAATGAAATCATAATTAAAAATTAAAAGTGCAGAAAGTAATTGCGGAATGTAATGCAGAAAGTAATGCAGAAAATAAATACAGAAAATAAATGCGGTAAGTAAATGCGAAAAGAATTAAAACAAAGAACTACTTTTATTGATCAATTGGTGCATTACAAATATTGCTCGCTGAAAAAGTAATTTACAAAACCCTAGTTTGCTCGCTAGATCTTAATCGATTCTTTGATGAATAGATGAATGTTGAATATTAAATTCTTAGATAACTCTCGGTCCTTTTATAGGCTCTGGAATATGAAACCTTATATGACATATTAAAGTATGTGAAATTATGATCATGACCCTGAAGTTTCAGATCCTACGGCCGCCAAATGACTGCTGAACCGCCGCCTATAGCTCTATTTGACCGCGCTTCCACCGCTGTTTGGTGGGTTCATGCCTCCAAATTTTTTGTGCATTTTCTTCTCGATATTTGTACATCTTTCTGATAAAAAGATTATAAAAATATATCTCTTAATCTCCACCGCTGCAAGATTCTTCGATTTGCTCCTAATATTCGGCAGATTTGGTTTGGTGAATCGATTTGTTGTGGATCTCCTACTTGTATTTTAGACCTGAGCTGATCTATTATAATACCTGCATAATATCTCAAATTATCTTGTTAGTAGCATTTATTTTATTTGAGATATTATTCTAACCAACTATATGATATGATATCTTAAGAATATTGGGTAGGAATATTGATATGATATACATATTTTAATTAATAATCTCATAGATATTTTATTTAAATATGATATGTATATATTTCCCTAATTATATTAATTATAAATGAAGAAACATATGATAATAATATTTTTACAAATAAACCCACATATGTTCTTTACTTACAATTAACACCATTTAGTAGTAAACAATAATAGGGAAAATGTCCATATAAATGTGCAATAAATTTGACTGATCAAAACCCCAAACTTATCTTTGATCTTCCCGAGCAAATTATTTATTAAAAGAAAAAGAAAAATCTAGCACACTTTCGTAGGCAATACGATTGCACTTAGCTCGTGCAACAAGACGTTAAAACTTTAGGTGTCCCTAATAGGAGAAGCGTTGTCTCCTGAGGGTTTTCAGTCGATTACACCCACAAAATTATAAAATTTAAGAAAGAAGATGAAAATTACATATAAAGATAAGGAACATATAAAAGAAAAACTTGAAAATAAGAGTTTCAAACTACACTAGTTTTTTAGTTGCCATGAACCCTATCTTAATGGTATTGAAAAGATTTTGGAAATCACATCATCACTCAATAAAACATCGTTTTTAGTCTTCCTCCCTACCTTTTCTCCAAACATCGATCATATACCCCTACGTGTGTGTAAAAGACATCCCTACACTTGGGAATTCAATTCAAGCTATCATACCCTTTATCCATATTCCTTAGTACTTTTTAGTCGGTGATATTTTATATGGATTTGCTCACACATTTTTCATACGACCGTTAATACTTCTTGAAGTACTAACCAACCGATTACCAAATGTGCTTGCTTATTAAGGCGTAATTAGTAATATCCTAATCTTGCAACACCTAAGGCTTAGCAGTGACTCCCAAACCAGTTGGTCTAAGGCACTAGGTGATAAGACACTCTCGCTTTATTTTTTATACTGCCTTAAGTAATTACAAAACCAGTGTTCATTTTTCTTTTTAATTTTTTTATACACCACTTATATTTTGTTAATCCTTCATACTAAGCCTTCTAGGCAAGAGTATTTCAAGGTATCCTCTATTATCCCAAATTTCAAGATATGTGCAAGTGCATATAATAAGGTAACAATGTTCAGAAGTTTGGACGAAAAAATATGGACTATTTTTCAGACTTATTTCTATCCGCGGATTAGTGAATCCTTCATCTTACTAACTCTTGGGACAACAACTCATGACTATGTATTACTAGCTTCGTTTTAAAATATTTAATTTTCTTGCATTTCTTAAATCTCTTCCTTTCTTTCATATGTATTTTTCACTTTCTAACTTTTATTTTCAAATTCAAAATTTATGCAATGCAATATTTACATATGATGCGTGGATATATACAAACCATACATACAAACTATCCCCCCAAACTTGTTTGCAGCAGTGTCCTCACTGATATTGTCCTGTAAGCTCAAAACCTGAAGACTATAAGGAACAGTTCAATAAAATTGAATAAAGAAGGGGTCAAGAGTGAATGACAGTAATTTCCTCCCCCGAACTTGTTTGTGGCTCACAATCATATAAAAATTTCTTTTCTTTCAAGAGCCATTTTAAAAAATATTTTCTTCCCCCCCCCCCCCAAACTTGAGTAAAACAGTGTTTTCATTACTAAGTATTGAAATTTAACATAAGAGGAGGGTAAATATTATCCTTCTACACAGTTTTAAAAGACCAAAAGTTAAAACCAACTATTCAAATATTTTATCAATGTAACACCATGGTTAGTAAAAGAATGTGAAACGGATGGACATGAAGAAGATTCAAGACTGTATAAGAATGAAGGATGTATCATATCTCGAGTAGAATAAATAGAAATGAGAGTAACGAGAAGAGATTATGCGGGGAGGAGAGAAGAGGTGTAATCAAAAGGTTTTACGTCTCGGTTGGTAGAGACGAAAAAGTGAGTGTGAACGAAAACGAGAATTTGAAAAATAAGAAATGGGTGGAATAGTCGCATTCTCATATGTGATAAGAAGAAGGGGTGGCGGTTCATCTTCTTCGGCTTAAAAGAGAGACTCACGAATTTCTAGTGGAGGTTGATTCATCACAGTATCCAAGTCATCAAGGAACGCGAGTTCTTCGGCGAAAATACTTTCGAAACTTTCATCGATATCCGAACGATAATCTCATCGTAAAGAAAAGAATAAGTGGAATAGGCAAATTCACTAGGAAGGTTGAAAGTTCCAAGTTCAATCTGTTGCACACACGGATTCAAAACACTCGAGTCGCCAGAAATTATAGAGGAAGGAGACTCGAAAAGATCATCTACCTTATTCTCAAAAGAGTCTAAATCAAGTGGTCTTTTAAGAATCATAGAACTCGAATTATCGGAGTGTGGTTCATTAATTCTCGATGGAATTGAAAGAAGTTGAGAAGAACCAAAGAAAGTGGGTAATGAAATGGGTAAACGGACTTAGGTGTCGAGCAGTGTTGAACCAGATGTGGGAGATGAAAGCTGAATATCGTTTTGCATATCGGATAGGATGGTGGTAAGAATAGGATCGGTTAAATGTATAGGAAGATGTTCATATTCAATGGAAGGGATATGATGGGTCGGAGAATCCAACTCATCCAATATAGAGAGTTCATTTTCAAAGATATTCGCATCACCGATCTCACAAGCACCTTCAATCAAATCAAACAAATAGTTCTTTAAAATTTCAGCAATTATATTATCCTCAATCAATGGACACTAGGTTCACTTGATGAAATTGGAAGGTTTGAAATGTCTAGTTTGGTCGAATAAGGATCAGTTTGATTTGAAATGGTGTAAGGCTCTCTTTCACACTCATGATTAGGAAAGTGAAACATGTTAGTCTCGGGTACCTCATCAATTAGATTATTAAGCGGTTGATCATCAAATACATTCGGCTGGAGTTCAGGTTGGAAGGTGTCGAGATCAAAAAATTGGTTTTGGTTTGACTTGGAAGGATCCCTGGTTCTTTCTTATTACTCAATTCTAACTCTACTTTAAGACTATACATTGTTTGTGAAGAAGTTTCAATAAAGGATTCTCTTTGAATAGTAGAACTTCCTAATTGATGTTCAGAAGCACTGTCTAGACAAGGTGAAAAGGTTGAGTATGGTTGGAATGTGTTTAATTGTCGGCTACGGGCGAGTTCAATGTATTCCACAATAGAAAGGGGTTTACAAATTGCCACATTAGCTTCAAGAAAAGTATCGACATGAGAGGGTGTGAAAGTTTGGTACTGTTGATAAATGTTAGAAGGGTGTATCCAATTTTCATAAGCAGGATTATGATCAACATTATGATATGAAGAAAATTGAGATTGGTTGGTTAGTTGGCGACTGGCTTTTACTATTTGCTCAGCAATGGTCATGGGTGTAAAAGTTGCCATATTCGCCTCAAAAAGAGTATCAACATTTTCATATGGAAATGATTGTAATTGTTGTCCTAACAGTTTTGGATTAGTGAAAGGTATGAAATTTTGGCTACGAGTCTTCGCAATATGCTCAGCAATGGACATGGGTTTAGAAGTTTCCTCACTAGCCTTAAAAGGATTATCAACATAAGAAGGTGTTGAATTTTTACACGATTGATAGGACTTTGAGTAAGGTGTCCAACTGTTATTTCGAGAGCGTTCTATCATATCCCTTAAAGAAATAGTGGGGTCGGTATTTGTACCAAAGCAATAACGATAATAAGAAATATTTGGTTGTTTGTAGCAAAGCTCGGCAAGAGTTCGTTGGTTTGGGTTACCCATTATAAGAGAATGAAATGAAAAGAGGGTAAAATGGTAATTTTTTATGCCTTTTTTGGATTTTGGAAATTGTTTTGCATTTAAAGAGAGACTCGACTAAACAAAATACAAATGTGCACACACAATCCCTAGCTCTAGGGCCACCTAGGTCAAATCACTAGACTGTACCTAGACTTCCAAAGGATAAGACATAGGATCAATCCTCTATCATCTCCTTATCAATCTTGCAGCCAGATAAGTGCCAGATAAGTGGGAGCTATCCGCTATACGAATCACCGAAATAGCGGGCCTAATTAAGTAACCGCTTTCCTTAGTCACACTTGTCTTAGACACCACAAGAGAAATGCGGATAAGCAATAAATTACCCACGACCCTCCTTTGTCCTAATTGAGCGTGACTGTCCTTAGAAACTTGGTCTAGATATATTTTATTAATGTAGGGTAATGCATATGCTTGTTTGTGATTTATGGGGCCTAGGAAGGGTGATGAAATCCCCACCTAATCTGAATTTAGGTTTCTTGCTCCTTAATGTCCATTTTAAATATGCAAAACAAACCAAAATATAAAACATGCAAAAAGATATTTTTAGCGGCGTTGTTTGCAAAGAATCCTGTAGGTAAAAACAGTTTATTGAAGTTTTAGAGGAAAGAGGAAAACTATAGGATAATACTAGTAATGTCACGCCCCGCTTTCCAGTTGACGGAAACGGTGACGTGGCAAACCCGCAGCATATTTATCCAAAAAAGGTCATTCCCTAAATAAATATACCAAACGTATTGAAACAATAGTACAAAATACAAGAAAAAATGGATACTGTAAAAAATTTTACCAAATATCTTTATTTACATTCAACTTCCAATATTTACAAGTACATGAGGTTTCGGCTGGAAAGTAAATACAATAAGGCAAATGCCTACATAAGTGGCATACATAAGCTGAATAAAAGTGAAGGTAGGCTACATACAAGTAAGAAATAGTTGTTTGAGTTTGAGTAATCCTGTAGAGCAATCCTATTGTAGTCGTCATCGTTGGCCTCCACTTCCTCCGTCTCGACCGTATCTGACGAACATTCTAAAAGAAGAAAAGTGGGTGGAATGCCCATCGGTGAACTTGCACTCGGTAAGTCCCAAAGATAAGTCAAAATAAAGAAAATGACAAATATAGAATATATAGATGACGAGTTAGAGTATATGTTCATGGGTGAATATGTACTATAGGTCTCTATATGGTCACTATGTTAACGTTAAATTCAAAGTGTGAATGTCAACGCAGCCATAAAAGTATTCACGAGCTCAAGAGTGGGGCCTCAGGAGCAAGGAAACACGGATCATTTCATGTGTTAGCATTAGGGCTCTAGGCTGTGGATGAGTCAACCCGACTAATATTCGAGTAAAATAAAAAAGAGGTTAATACGGGACTCCTGAAGCTCCGTTGGATTCACACAAGAAACTATCTCAAACACCTCGAATATAATATATATTATAACTTTATAGTATACTTAATTAACTTGATTGACTGGTTATAACATGTCTTGATCGACACCATAGATTGCAAAAGGTGTAGAATGAAGTCGGGTGGGTCGAGTAAAATGTGAGTCATGACAATTGCAATCTTGGTTCGAGTTAAGTTGGTTCGAGTAAATTGGGTTTGAGTTCTTGTTCAAATTTAAATTCGAGTTGGGTTAGAGTTCGAGTTTGAGTTCAAGTTTTGGTTCGAGTTTGGATTCGAGTTCATTTCTTTTCATGTGAATTGATATAAATTGTTAAAAATCTTATGTTCGGGAGAAATCGGCACAGATGCTCATGGACGGCAGGATTTATGTCTTTTTCCAAGACAATTGTCATTTGATAACTCAGTTAAGTTGTTTAACCTAAATAAGCAAGCATTCAATTTCTCCGGCTCTCCGAGGCTCAAAAGAAATGATACCGCTTAAACCTATATTAATTCTAGAGTCCTTAAAATATTGTTTGCATATCTCGAGGGTGTTTTATGAAAAATACTTTAATATAATTTAAAAATAAACCTCGAGGGTGATTTATAATATTTAGGATTTTCATGAACATGTATTTTAATTGTTATGGTATTTTAGTGATAAAATCTAGCTTTTAAAAGTTTATAGTATTTTTATGAAAAATTAGCTTTTTTGGAAACTTGTTGGTATTTTATTAAAACTTCTAATCTTTCATTTTAAAAGAAAATAGTTTCATAATATATTTTTATTGAAAATACGAATTCATAGTTTTATATAATTTTTCAAAACTTAGGTTTTTATTTAGAAAAGTCGTATTTCTTAAAAACCGTATTTTTATTTTCTTTCGAGACCGAATACTCCGTGAGGAGTTCTGCATCTCACTCTACTGTCCCAAGGATGTGCGATAATCTGCACCATCCATTAGCGGGTCCCCTAACAAGGGTTGCAGAGGCGTAATTGCCAAGGATTACAAAAATACCAATTAAAAGAAACCCGTTTTGAAAAAGTGTGGTATTTTAATGAAAAAAGTTATTCTTTAAATTAGCCATATGTATAGAATATCGTGCTATGCAACCATACTGTGCGTGAGGGGTAGGTCGTTACCCCGTGAAGTTATTCTAAACTTAGATAAACTAGTTATCGAGAAAGGTTATACTAAAGTTCATGGTATTTTAATGAAAAGGTTCGTTATTTGAGTATTGAACATGAAATTTTGGTTGCGTCAAAAGACAATAGATGTGAGTTTTGTTTTAAAAAGATATTAGTGATTATGTGACATATAGACCTATCAAGCATGATAAAATATTTAAATGAGAAGGTTGTTACATGTTAACTCCACTTTTGTCGATAATTTCGTAGAAGACGAATTGAAATGAGAGAAATGGAAAGAAGAGAGAATTACTAGTTTAAAGCGTTAACAAGGATGAGGGGAAGCCTTCTGGTGTCGTGGTGTCGTCGGAAAGGTTTCGGTCGTCGAGTTTCGCTTGCTACTCCACTTGGTGCTTAACTCCACTTGGTATTTAGAGAGTTTGAGAGAATTTTTTATAGAAATTTCAGAATGGGGGAGAGCTAGAGTATAGGTTGGTATTTATAGTGAAGAATTAGGGTTTGGGAATTAAAAATTTGGATTAAATGAATTAAAATGGTGTTAAATGGTGAATTGAAGAGTCTCTATTTGATTGCAGGAAAATCAAACAGTACAGGGGAGTTGAGGGGTGTCAAGGGGGGTGTGCAAAGCACGAGGGGAATTGGTCTTGTCAAGACCATCGGCGGCGACCATATCAGGAGAATGAGCGATCGGATCTTATCCTCTTGCCTCAAGATTCGTGCCATGTTGTGAAATCAGTATGTACACCTCATTGCACCTGTTTGATTTTTCTGAAACTTTTCATTTCTCCATGTATTGCACGTGCAACTCTTGGGCTTCCGAAAAATTAAAAAGAAAAATCTTAAAAAATAATTGGGTCTAATGGGATTCAAACGTACAGGCTATGTCGCAGCAGTGTAGAGCCTTTACCAGTGAGCTACAAGTTGCTTCTTCCTTTTATTGAACAAAAACAACCTATAACTCTTACACGGGCTGAAATACCTTTTTCTATACAATAAACAAGAAATTGTTGTACAGGGATTTCAGAGTCGTTACATTCTACCCTGCTTATAAAAATTTCATCCTCGAAATTTACATTTACATAGAGACTAATTTTCAAAGAGGTAAGGGTATCGTGTACGCATATCTTCTTCTCTTTCCCAAGTTGATTCTCCTGGCGAATCATTTCTCCACATCACTCGGACCAAGTTCACCTCCTTGTTCCACAATGTCTTCACTTTTCGGTCCAGTATCTCAACTGGTTATTGCTTACAAGTTAGATCGGTCTGTACAGTAAGCTTCGAATGATCAAGTATATGGCTGGGGTCGCTCACATATCATCGTAGTTGGGATATATGGAACACATTGTGCACTCCTTCCAATAAGGGTGGTAGTACCAAGCGGTACGCCATTTCTCTAACTCGTTCGAGTATGTCGAACGGTCCTATGTACCTTGGACTTAGCTTAACCCTTTTGCCAAAACTTATCACTCCTCTGTTTGGAGAGATCTTCAAGAATACATGTTCTCCGGGTTGAAACTCCAAGTGTCGGTGCTTTGCATCTGCCCAATATTTCTGTCGGTCTTGGGCTATGCGCATTTTTTTCCTGATCGTGCGAACCACATCTACAGTTGTCATGATCATCTCTAGTCCAAGGAGTTCACAATCTCCAATGTCGTCCCAACTCAATGGGGAAAGACACTTTCGTCCGTAGAGTGCTACGAAAGGTGTCATCTAAATGCTTGCCTGGTAGCTGTTGTTGTATGAAACTCCATAAGGTGTAGGTGATAAATCTAATATACAGGCTCTCATCATATCTTCCAGGATCTGAATTGTTCGCTCGGACTGTCCATCTGTTTGTGGAAGATACGCTGTGCTGAAATTCAGACTCGTCCCCAAGCTAGCTTACAAACTCTGCCAAAACTGCGATCGGAATCTTGTATCACGATTAGAGACGATGCAGACAGGTACCCCATGTAATCTCACGATCTCCTGTATAAGTTTATGAGTATCAAGTATGGTACATCTTGAAGGTATAAATCTTATTTTAGATTTTTACTCACCTCCATATACTTCCTTACCAATGTCTCAGTTGACTGGCCAACTCTGAATGGAATAAAATGAGCCGACTTGGTGAGTAGATCCACAATAACCCAAATCGCGTCGTTACCCTTCGTGCTGCGAGAGAGAACAGTCACAAAGTCAATGGTAATATGCTGCCATTTCCATTCTGGGATTGGTACGGCTGAAGTAGACCAGCAGTTCTGTGATGTTCAGCCTTCACTTGCTGACATACTAGACACTTGGCTACGCTCCTTGCTACTTCACGCTTCATTCCATGCTACCAGTAGTGTTACCGTAGATCCTTGTACATCTTCGTACCGTCGGGATGTACCGAATATAGAAAGTCGTGAGCTTCTTTCATCAACTCTTCTCGAACAGAGCCGACTGGTACACATAAACGGCTTCCATATCGCAAGGATCCATCTTCGTGGATGATAAAGTCAGTTCAAAGTCCACTTTCTACTTGTTCTCGGATCTTTTGTAGCTTAGCATCATTTGTTTGAGCTGCCTTGATTTGATTTACAGGAGTGGACTGGACTTATAAGTTCATCAAAAATGAAGCGTTACCTGACATAACTACTTCGATCTCCAATCCGTGCAATTCTTGCTGTAGCGTCCATTGAGCGATTAGGTTCATTGCTAATGGCTGGCGACTAAGTGCATCAGGAACTACATTCACCTTCCCAGGATGATACTGTAGGTTAATGTCGAAGTCCACCATGAGTTCTAACTATCTTCTCTACCGTATGTTGAGTTCCTTCTGAGTAAATATATACTTAAGACTTTTATGGTCAATGTATATATCCACTCGTTCTCCCAAAAGATAATGGCGCCAAATCATGAGTGCGAAGACCACTGCTGCTAATTCCAGATTATGTGTTGGATAGTTGCGTTCATGAACTTTTAACTGCCTTGATGCAAAAGCCACAACTTTTCCATACTGGTGTAGAACATATCCTAAACCCTTACCGGACGCATCACAATGCATATCAAATCTGCCATATTGATCCGGTATTATGAGGATAGGAGCAGAAATTAACCTTGACTTGAGTTCTACAAAACCCTTCTCACATATTTCTGACCACACGAATGCTTCGTCTTTACGTGTGAGTTTGGTCAGGGGTGCTGTGATCTTTGAGAATCCTTCAATGAATCATCGATAGTACCCTGCTAATCCCAAAAAACTTCTTATATCTCTCACCGTCTTTGGTGTCAGCCACTCGTTGACAGCTGATACCTTAGCTGGATCCACTAAGATTCCTTCGCCTGAGACAATATGTCCGAGAAATCTGACTTGATCTAACCAAAATTCACATTTATGTACTTGGCGTAGAGCTGGCGGTGTCGTAATGTCTCCAGGACAATTCGTAAGTGCTCGGCGTGCTCTTTCTGATTCTTTAAATACACCAGAATGTTGTCGATG
The DNA here is from genome assembly GCA_030015575.1 of Agapanthus africanus. NCBI lineage: Eukaryota > Viridiplantae > Streptophyta > Magnoliopsida > Asparagales > Amaryllidaceae > Agapanthus > Agapanthus africanus. Next base: position 852,712,573 of record JASDDO010000024.1, read on the forward strand.
AAGATAACAACAAACATATCTAAGTACTCTCGGAAAACTTGGTTCATCAAGTTCATAAAGATGGCAGGTGCATTGTTCACTCCAAATAGCATTACGAGATATTCATAATGGCCATAACGAGTCATAAATGTCATTTTTGGAATGTCGGACTCTTTGACCTTCACCTGATGGTAACCCGAACGAAGATCTAGCTTTGAAAAGACACAAGATCCGCATAACTGATCGACAAGGTCATCGATGCATAGTAGTGGATACTTGTTCTTAATTGTCACTTCGTTCAAACCTCGATAATCCACACACATCCTATAGGAACTTTCCTTCTTCTTCACTAGTAACACAGGAGATCCCCAACTTGAAGTACTGGGACGAATCCAACCTTTCTTCAAAAGTTTGACCAACCGATACGGATCTCATTTAATAACTCCGAACTTAATCGGTACAGAGCTTTTATTACTGGTTGTGCGACGGGTTGTAAATCGATGCTGAATTCAAAAGCTCGGTCGGGAGGCAAACCTGATATATCTTCCGGGAATACATTCTCGAACTCTCGAACTACCTCTGGCTTCGATTCTTCCGCTTGCAACACTGCAAGCTCTGCCTTCTTTGGTTTTGCTCGGTAGATGTTAGGCTCTAAGGTCCAATCTCCGCTTTTGAAATAGAACACTGGATGATCTGGTATTTCGAACACTATCCTCTTTTGGCGACAGTCGATGGTAGCGAAGAAAGTTCCCAGCCAGTCCATCCCCAAGACTATGTCGAAATTCGGTATGTTCAGCACCATGAAGTTCGCATAGAATTCTCGACTGCAGACGACCACTGGACACAAATCGTATCCCAAAGTTGCTTTTAGAACGTCGTTCCCTGAACTGACATTCCGGCTGGATACGAGCGGATTAACTGGGATCGCATAAGTTCGGACGAACCGTTGCGACATAAAGCAATGTGATGCCCCAGTGTCGAAGAGCGCTAGTGAAGGTAGAGAGGCTACTAAGATTGTACCTAAGTCTAGTGGTATAGGTTTAGGTATAACAAATATAAGGTGTGTATCGACTCTGAATTTACTGTACGGAATTTTCTAGTTTAATGTACAGAAAATGAATTATAAGGCCTGAGATTGAGTTATAAGTAAATTTTGTTAAATAACAGCAAGAAACAACTTGTACCTTACTGGTAAAGCCCTTGCGCTGCTGTAACGTATCCCATGTATTCGATCCCCATCAGACACCTTATTTTTTCTGATTTTTCTTTTCAACTTTTTGGAAACCCAAAAGTTTACACGTGCAATACACATAAAAATGAAAAATCAGAAAAATCAAACATTGGAAAATAGAGTAAACACTGAGTTGTATACGTGGCACAAATCCAGAGGCATGAAGCCCTAAATCGGCCGGCGGAAATGAAGAATGGGTCGGTACCGACAGGTCAATCGAGGCCAATGAGCCCCACGCTTTACACACTTGACTCTTCCCCTACCCCTAACTCCCCTGAACTGTTTGATTTCCTTGCAATCAAACAGAGACCTTTCATTTCACCATTAAACCAAATTTTAATGCTTTTTAATTCAAAATTTTAATTCCAAAACCCTAATTCTACACTATAAATACCACCTCACACTTTGGTTCAGCATCATTCTGAAATTTCTAGCCAAAACTCTCAAAAAATTCTCTAAGTACAAGTGGAGTAAAGAGGAGTTAGCTAGCGGTCAACTTCCGGCAAAGAATCGAAACTATTCCGGCACTCCCGCGACGCTAAGAAACTCATCCCCCATTCTTCAATTTTTTTTTTAAGCCTCCTAACTAGTAAGTCCCTTCCAATCTTCATTTCTCTTTTTTAAAAATCCATTTTAAAACGAATATCGGTAAATGGAGTTAATATCGATATCTATTTTCTAAACCCTAAAATCTTCCATTTTTCTAACATATTTTTCATCCAAATTTTACACAATACTTGTAATCATAATTATAAATGTTTAGAATAAATTTTAACCTAAAATTCCAAGCAAAATAACTTTAACTTAAGTTTTTCATTAAAATACCATGAACTTTAATATTATCTCTTTTAGTATTGCTTAAACATACCTTTAGGAAAACTTCACGGGGTAATGACCTACCCCTCACATACACTCTTCTTCCATAGCACGATGCCTTTGTATGAATATTGGTTACGAAGAAAATATTACATTAAAACACCACTCACTTTAAAAACGGTTTTCTTTTAAAACAGTATTTTAAATTCCTTTACGATTATGCCTCTACAACTCTCTTTAGGGGACCCGCTATTAGATGGTGCGGATTATTGCACATCCTTAAGCTAGTAGAGCAAGATGCAGACATCCTTACGGAGCATTCGATCTCGAAAGGTTTTAAATACGGTTTTTAAGAAAAACGCATTTTTTCTACTTAAATAAAATTTAAATTTTTAATAATTATATAAAAATTACAAATCCATATATTTTCAAAATATAATAAACTTATATTTTTTAAAATGAAAGAATTACAAGTTTCACTAAAATACCATCAAGATAGCAACAAAAGTTAAGTTTTACAATAAAATACCATGAACTTTCCAAGCTAAGCTATTATCACTAAAATAGCTCAAATCCTTAAAGTCATCTCCATGAAAACCCTAAATAATATAAATAAATTCTCGAGGTTTATTTTGAAATTTTATTAAAAATATTTTTCATAAAACCCCCTCGAGTTATATAAAACAATATTTAAGGACCTTAGTAAATATAGGTTTAAGCGGGATCAATTCTCTTGAGCCCCAGGAAGCCAGAGAAAGTGAGTGCTTGCCTATTTAAGGTAGATAACATAACGGAGTTATCAATGGTAATTGTCTTGGAAAAGGACACAAATCATGTCATCCATGTATAGCAGTTACTGATGATTCCCGAACCTAATTCAAGATACAAATCAGTTATAAGTGTTTGACTCAAGTCTGAGTCTATTCAAACCTGAATCTAAAATCAAACCTGAATACTTAAACATGAACCTGAATACTTGAATTCATACACCAATATCAACATGAATACTTGACTTGACTTGACCGAACCATAGTTATATCTTGACATGACTGCTTGAATACATGATTACATCCTGAACCTGTTTACTTGAGAAAATTGTATCCATAGTTTCGGCAAGACTTATAAATATAATATATACAATACTTTATGCGGAGATAACGGGATAGATTGGTACGGAATGTATAAACGTGGCATGAGATGGTCACTTAAAAGACACCTACATGAACTCTCGTGCCGTTGTCCCGTGGGTTTTGATGAGGCCTTGTACTGCATGTTAGCATAGTCCACGGGGTAAGATGGACTCCTCTCGTATACACAAATACCTTCTATACCATGCTACAAACAACTACGTTAGAATAATAAGCATATACCTATACAACTTACCAGTTTTATTTCACATTACTTATTATATTCCATTCCTTCTTTGGGGACTTACCGAGCGCTGGTTCGCTGACGACATTCCTGTTTTTTCTTTCTTTGGGATGTTCGTCAGGAGGATCGAACTCTCAGGAGATCGAGCCTAGACAGGAAGACTTAGACCGGCTCATTGCCCAGCCGGACTTCTAGCTCTCCTTATATTTACTATCAGTCTGTATGCCACTATTTAGGCACTGTTTATATCATTGTATCTTTCATTTTTTAAACAGTTGTATGTAAAATGAACATAAATAAAAGTTGTTGTTTGTTTATTTTATATCTCTTGTCATTCTTGTGCATTTTACATTTATCACTTAATTACGCTTAACGTATTTATTTCTTAGTAAATACGTTGTGGCCCGCCACGTTACGTTTCCATACACTGGGAAGCAGGGAGTGTCTACTTGACGTGCCCCCGGCATGTTTCTGTAGTCGACGTGCCCCCGGCACGGAGCTTCTACTTGACGTTTCCTCGAGGCGGAGTGTCGGCTGGTTGACGTGTTCCCGAGACGGAGTGTCTATAGTCGATGTGCCCCCGGCACGGAGTGTCTGCTTGACGTTTCCTCGATACAGAGTGTCGGTTGGTTGATGTGTCCCCGAGACGGAGTGTCTGCTTGACGTTTCCCCGACACGGAGTGTCGCTGGTTGACGTGTCCCCGGTACGGAGTGTCTGCTTGACGTTTCCCCGGTACGGAGTGTTGGCTTGACGTGGAGGTCTATGTTGGAATTGGTTGGTTTGATTTGTTTGATTTTTGCCTTGTTCGGCGGGACTTTTGAATTTGAGAGGAATTTGGAATTTGTTTAGCATCAGTATTGCTGCACTGGAATAATGCTAGCAGCAACTCATCATTTGCCCCGGGAAGACTTGTGATTTTGGTTTTGGTTTAGCATCAGCACCGCTTACACTGGAATATGGTACCAGGAGCGAATCATCATTTGCCTTTGAGAGGATTTGGGGATTTTTTTTTTGTCGGTATCTGCATTGCTGCACTGGAATAATGCCAGGAGCAACTCATCATTTGCCCCGGGAGGATTTAGGAATTGGTTTTTTTTTTGGTCGGCATCAGCACCGCTCACTGGAATATGGTACTAGGAGCGAATCATCATTTTCCTTTCCCTGTTGGGAAGCGATGGGTTAGGAGACAGGTTTAGATCCCTATCACCTAAGGCTTTTCAATTTTATGGACCGTAAGGGTCCCATAAAAGCATTTTCTCCCTACTAGTCGTAAGGATCCCGTAAGTTCATTTTCTCCTTAGGAGTCGTGAGGACCCCCAAGTGTGTTTTTCCTTTGTGAGTCGTAAAGATCCCACGAAGGTGTTTTCTTACGAGTCGTGAAAATCCCGTAAGTTTGTTCTCCTCATGTATCGTGAGGACACATAAGTGGGTCTTCCCAAATGGAGCATAATTCCAAGGGCGGAGATCAACCGCGTAACTGATGATTGCGGTGGGGCATGGGTATGATGAGAATTATTTGAGCCTGTGGATTGTATACAGTAGTCAACTTGGGGACCAACCGTAGGGCCGGAGGAATTTTGGGAATTTGAATTTTGGTTGGCGTCTGCATCGCTGCACTGGAATATGGTACTATGAGCGACTCATCATTCGCCATTGGGAATTCAGAAATTTGGAATTTTGGTTGGTGTCTGCATCGCTGCACTGGAATATAATACCAGGAGCGACTCATCATTCGCCATTTTGGGATTTAGAATTTGGTTGGCGTCTGCATCGCTACACTGGAATATGGTACCAGGAGCGACTCATCATTTGCCGTTTTGGGATTTGGAATTTGGTTGGCGTCTGCATCGCTACACTGGGATATGGTACCAGGAGCGACTCATCATTCGCCGGTTTTTTTACCGCGATTGCTCTATCATTTCAGCTTTTCTTATCGCGAAGGTCGCGATTGTCCTATCATTTCGGCTATTTATTCGCGGTTGCCCAATCATTTCGGTTTTATTTTCATTTTTATTTTTACTTGCTGATTTTTATTGTGAGTTGCCCCATCATTTCAGCTTTTTATTTATATATACATATATATTTTTTTATTTACACATTTTTACATCCCCAGTTTAACGACTTAGAGGTCAACTGTTCCCAGTTTAATGACGTGGTGGTCGACGGTTCCCAGTTTAAAAACTTAGAGGTCTATCATTCCCAGTTTAACGACGTGGTGGTCATCTGTTCCCAGTTTAATGATGTGGTGGTCGATGGTTCCCAGTTTAAAGACTTAGAGGTCTATCATTCCCAGTTTAACGACGTGGTGATCAACTGTTCCCAGTTTAATGACGTAGTGGTCGACAGTTTCCAGTTTAAAGACTTAGAGATCTATCATTCCCAGTTTAATGACGTGGTGGTCAGCTGTTTCCAGTTTAAAGACTTAGAGGTCTATTGTTTCCAGTTTAACGACTTTGAGGTCATCTGTTTCCAGTTTAAAGACTTGGTGGTCATCTGTTTCCAGTTTAAAGACTTAGAAGTCTACTGTTTCCAGTTTAACGACTTAGAGGTCATCTGTTTCCAGTTTAAAGACTTAGAGGTCTATCTATTTCCATTTTAACGACTTAGTGGTCATCTGTTTCCAGTTTAAAGAATTAGAGGTCTACTATTTCCGGTTTAACGACTTAGAGGTCATCTGTTTCCAGTTTAAAGACTTGGTGGTCATCCGACGGGGAGCTTAGAGAAGATACCCGATTGAGCAATTTTCAGGGGCACCGCTGGAGCTTGCCCGAGATGCCTTATTACTTTGTCGGTGTTGATGGCCTTGTCCCCAGCTGGGGCCAAGGAAAGTCATTCAAATACCGACTTGCGTTCGAAAATTGCAGTCGAAAGTCATTAACCCTGCAAATAGAAACATGATTTCAGTATAGGCAATCGATATGTATATTGATTGAGTTCGCATGACCGTTTAACCCGAAATATGGGATGAGAGATTAGGTCCCACCGGGCGTGCCAGAATCTGTAGGTTATTTTTCGTCACCCTATTGAGATGAGAATGCGCGCGTTCTTGTCAGGCGTACTACAGATTCCCCCCGCCTAGGGTAGGCGGAGGTTTATTGATTATGGGGATCCGAAACTCCGGCAGCCGCGGACTAAGCTGCCGTTAATTACCCATCGCCTTTGGAGCGAAGGAACCTCCGATTGACGGGTTAAACTGGTCATGCGAACTCAATATGCAGTGTGCGTGTGTTGTGTTTTGAAAGGAGATTTGGATATATCGGGGGCCCCTCAGAGTTTTTACGGGGGTCCCGCTCCCGAATAACGGGCTGGGGGTCAAGGAGGCTAGCATCCCCCTTACGGGGTGCGGGGCAGCACCCTGTTAGAAATTTTTTTCTAACAGAGACAGTGTCGTAGAGTATGTGTGTGTGTGCGCGCGCGCATATATATATTAAAAAAAGGGAAAGGGCATCCAAAGGATGCGTGGGAGAAGGCGCCAGCGCACCACGTGCCTGGCACGCGGGCGCTGTGCGCCAGAGCGCCAGCGCACCACGTGCCTGGCACGCGGGCGCTGTGCGCCAGAGCGCCAGCGCACCACGTGCCTAACACGCGGGCGCTGTGCGCCAGTAGTAAAAGGGACTTGGTCTCTGCACTGGGAGCTGTACTCCCGATTTGACTTATGGAGTTAAACTCCTGACAGAGATTAATTTAGGGAGTTAAACTCCAATGGATCTTGAATGGAGTTAGACTCCAATTTAGAAATGATCAAAGGGGGCTGTTTTGTTTCTCCCTTTGGCTATGGATCTTCCCAAACTGGGATTTCTGGAGATAGGTCTCCTTCTTCTTCCTGTCGGTTGGCCGGATCTTGGAGAAAGAGGGTGAGATTTAAAAATCTCCCCTTTTGAAATCTAATGGAAGATCTGACCTCCCCTTTATGGGTTTTGTGGTGAAAAACTATTTAGTTTTGGAAAAGAAAAAGTAAAACTCTTGATTTAATTCAAAAGAAAGGAGAAGGTTTAGAACGTTGAGGAAGGAGAAGGAGGCACAAAAACCCTAGAGTTTTTAGAGAATGAAAAGTTGTCTCTTTTATTCATTATCATGTTGTCTTTTATAGGCTTACATATTTACACATAGCCCCTTGGGCTTTACAAAATGACATTTTGCCCATCCCATGTCTTATGTGCTATTTCTTTTTTGCACATAAGCCATGGGCCTTACAAAAATTTGGCTTTATACCCATTCATATATAAAAAATTACATTAAAATTATTTATTACATGATTTTTATGTTGGCATGGGGGAGGCCGGCCCCTTCATGTCCGGGCTCGACTCGGACATGGGCCTACTTGACCTGGGCTTGGGCCTACTTGGCTTGGGGTTGACTTTGACTTTGACTTGGTCAATCGGGGTGCAATTTTCGACCCCAACACTCTTAAACTGTAAAAGCACAAGCATTGCTTACAAATTATCACATGACATGCTTGCATGATAACACTTGAGATACATACAGTACTGTTCTATGCTTGCATATACTGCACTTTATGGTTACATGCATTGAGATGTTGTTTTCATGAGATCTCTGGATTTGAGAACCGCTGATATATTTTAACAAGTCTTATGATTGTTTTCAAAATGCGGTTTCTCATGATGTGATTTGTGGCGTCCACCATGAGTTTTCTCGATTCTGAGCTATGAGTTGCCCGATTTGAGGAGTGAGGAGGCACCGTCTGCGGGTACATGGTGGACCCGGTGCGGTACCCCGAGGCAAGAAGATTGTATAGAAATGCGTTGAGCCCGTTAGGGGAGCACTATCGAACAGTGATAGTTTGGGCTTGGCGGATATCCGGAGGATACCGACCGGAGTCGTATGATCAGATAGATATGAGGGCCAATCCAATGAGACGGAGCCCGAGATATGAGGATTTACGTGTCGATGCTGGACATGAGTTTCATGATATTTTCGAGTGTCGATGCTGGACACTCAGGTTTCATGATGATTGATGTGTCATTGATGGGCATACGTTGAATATTCACATACATAAATGCATATGCTCAGATGACTTGATACATATACTGATACTGGCATGATATCATTATTGTACACATATGTATACATGATCACCCTGGATACCACATAATATTACCTTTATGTTACATTATGACCTAGGGATCATTGTTCATTCGATTTCTACCTGCTGATATTTTCTACTCATGAGTTGGCAACTCACCCCCGTTGTGCCACAGTTTTCTTGCAAGTTCGACTGCTCGGATCAGTTGTGGCTCGCTGGCACACAGCCTTCTTCAGGGTGTTTTGCTTTGGTAGGTGGGATACATATTTGGATCCTGAACACCCTTGTACCTATTTATTTCTGTTGTATCTAGTTAAAGGTCCAGCAACCAGAAACCAAACTATGTATATTTGGTAGACCTAGACATGGACTTGTATATTCTCGAGACTTAGAGCAAGATGGGTGTATTGTCTTTTATTTGAGCTGATGATGTCTTGGTCTGCTTTACTTTCATTCTATGAGTGATCTTCGCCATAGGGCATCGTATATATATGCTTTATTGCGTAGTTGTGATTCCGCCAATTGGCAAAGAGCTAGCTCCCGCTTGGAGATGCCTATATTACTGCATGTATGTGGTTTTGGATCAAAATATACAAACGAGGTGCTGCCCAAATTTCAAGGACGAAAATGTTTTCAAAAATAGTATGTAAGCTGTTGTATTTTCATATGATATTACTTATACATCTAAAGGAAAGCTTGAATTCTTTATGCCGATGTTTCAAAACTGCACCTCCATTATTGTCCATAAAAGGTTTAGATTTCTGGGCTTCGGCGGCGGGGTCCTATAAACTTCACATAATTCTCGTGCCGGTCACGTGCCAATTCCGAGTCATGACAAAGTTGGTATCAAAGCATTAAGTTTAACCTTGGTTCGAGTTTAGGCTTGACCTTACTGAACTTAGACTTGACTAAGGGTATTTTTGGGACCCGAGTTTTCATCACATAAGTTGACCTTGGTTGATAGAGTAGGTAATTTGAGTAGAGTGACGTACCGTGTATATGTTCCGCGGCATACTTAAAATACGCTGCTCCGCTTAAGTGGCCTTAGGATGTACATTTCCTGAGATCCTTGATTCTATTCGTTCCTATGATCATATTCCCATTGATTTCATTCGTTCCTATGATCATATTTCCATTTCAGACCTATCAATTCGACTCGTTCCTATGATCTATTTTCATCGATATTTGCTTGGGGTTCCTGTCACCATGGCTACGAGAGCAGAGAGAGCTGCTGCTAAAGATGCGGTCGGAGCGAGCTCATCATGGACGAGAACTGACCATGATATTCTTCCAGTGACATAGGAACATACTGATGTTTGTTTGTGTTAGGATCTCTCGTTTAAGGCGAGTGTTCGGATCTGTACTGGATGATCGGGCTATTGATTGAGACAGCCAGATTATGAGGACTGTTGATGTACAGCCTACCCCAGAGATCGCGACATTGTCTACCGTGCAGAAAAATGACCCAGCTGTTGCTGAGATTGACGGGGTGTCGCCTCCAGAATTTTATAAGCTAAAACCACAGGAACTTACAGGCAGGGATGTGACAGAAGATCACTAGTCCATCTGGAATAAAGTGACTAAGATGATTCGTCTAATTGGATGCGCCGACGCAGGCTCAGTTGAGTTGAAGCATTCCAGTTTGAAGGATCTTACTCAGATCTAGAGTAAATCGATCAAGAGAGGACATTGTTCATTGGATGCTCTGATGCGAGATCAGTAAGTTGACCAGCTTCAGATAGAAGGACCTCACCCAGACGTGTTATGAGTTGATCAGGAAAGGACGAATGAAGCGTATTCCTCCGACAACTTGAATGAGTTCCCGAGAATGTAATCGGCTAGATATCTTTCACAGAGTGGTGAAGATACCCGAGTTCGCAGTTTTGAGTCTTTGTGATAGACTCCGGTTTAACTATAGCCAATTTGAATTGCAGTACACAGCCAGCAAGACGTGATTTCGAAGTGAACGATAATGAAGACATGTGGAATAAGAGGTTCGTGCGAGATATTAACGAGCTATTGTTACTCCCCGTTGATACCAGAGAATGGATATGTATGTAGAGGCGTTGGATACGGCCAAATTCCAGAGAAAAGCCGTGCTGAGGACGCAGCTGTCCGGAACAGAAAAGGATTAAGTAAAGAGTACCAACCTCCGTATAGTTCGGCATAGGTGAGATCAGAAGAGACCATAAGCAGGTTCTTTCCAGGATGCCATAGCAATAAGAATTTGCACCCAAGATCAGTTGTATCGCACATAATCAGAGGGCCAGATGCCACCATCAGTAACATGCTACTTTACGAGTGATCATGTTAATTAGCCAAGAGATGATCAGAGGAGTGACAGAGCGGGACCGTATCCGTCATTACACCTAACCGGGCCGACGAACAGAAAGATTATGGGATTGGTAATCCACAGAGAAAATAAGGACTCAGAGACAGAGGACGCCAAACCGTGAGCAGGAAGCAAGTAGATATTCTTGCTCTGCCAGTTTTGGGCGCACCGGCACTTTTCGACATTGAAGGAGGTGTACCTCAATGTTATTTATTTCAATTTGCATTTTAGTGATTCGAGTATCACACTTTTATCGCTTGGACTTTGAGTTTCAATGATTTGGTTTCGTGATATTTGTTTTCGTGCACCGTGGCTGCACCTACTAGATATTTTCCTTTGTGCACAGTTGTTGCACTTGATTTATGTTTGACACATTTATGACATTGTTTTATGATTTGTGCATATCTATTGCACTTGATATCGATTTTGTGCATTTGTTGCACATATTTATGATTCTATGTATTTGATACAATCGATTTGACTTCGTGCATGATGTATGTACTTGACTTTGACTTATGTACTCGGTATAGTTCGCATGTGCTTGCAGTGCATTGATATGGTTTTTGTGCACGTAGTTGCACCCGTTTATGATTTTATACACCTTGGTATACTCGATGTCGTTATTATGCGCTTTTGAGACATTGACGGGTTTTCGAGCACCTAGTGCACCTGGTATTTGTTCTCGTGCACTCTATTGCACTAGATATTTTTGTGTAGACGTGACGCACTTACTTTAGATTTTCGTGCACATTTGGCACACTGGATGTGATTTTGTGCACACCGGATGCACTTGATCGAGATTTTTATTCGTGCATGTTAGTTGCACTTGATTGAGACTTCCGTGTGTTCTAGATGCACTTGATATAATTGTTGTGCACACCCATTGCACTTGACAGATGCTTTCGTGCACACCCGATGCACTTAGTTTTTGCTTTTGTACACATTCGTGGCACTTATATTTGACTTGGATTTCCGTGCGCACAAGACACACGTGGTGTTTGGATACACCTATTGAGATTGATTTATTTCTAAGCATCATACTTTATGATATTTACTATATCATATAGTAACTGAGCAAGACTGGTCTGAGGATAGTACCTGAGTATTTTTGTATGCATCAGTATTTACCAAGAGGTTTTCAAAATAAAGCTATAGTCTCACTACTTTCCTACGTGCCCAAGAGGGACGCAAACTTTTATGGGGGAAAACCTTTTGAGATATTTCAAAAGGCAGGACGTATTTCTTGAGCAAACATATATAAATGTATATTTATTTCTTTACAAAATGAGCATCCGCCACTTGTACCATGAGTTACACATCGCACAACGATTTGGAAAGAATTTTGCATGTGTTTTATTCAGCTTTTAGAGGGTTTTACAAGGATGTGTACTATATACGTATAATGATCTTGAATATAGTATTTTTGAGAATAGCAGTGGATTTCAAGGCTAGCATTTTCATCATAACTCCTATGATTGTGTGACGCTTGACGGAGTTTCGATTTAAGTTTCGCACTCGTTTTCATGCGCACACGATACGCTGTGGTATAGTTGAGTATTTCATGATTTCGGAGCCCCGTTGATCTGGCTGATTACTGAAATGTTTTAGTATTTGGGGGTTTAAATTTAAATTTGGGGACCGAATTTATATAAGGGGGGAAGATTGTAACATTTCAGAAATATAAAATAATATTTTTTGGAATTTAATGTAGGGTTACTAGGCACTAGAACAAGGTTCTACAAGGTATTAACCATGCCAAAATCAAATTTTTCATGTGCCGAACAACCCTAACCAAAATCTTAGATTAGAGATTAGGCGAAACAAAGTATGTAAACAACTTTACCTCTAAGAGTTTGGGATTACAACCTTTGTAGTTCGTTCCTTCACTTCTAAAGCTCCGTGTTGAGCTCCCTTCGCTGCGATCATCGAGTACCCGGACTCTAGAGAGACTCCATGAAGAGAAAAATGCAATCTTGCTTCCGATCTTCAATAACAAAGATGATCTACCTTGAAAAAACTCAAACCCAAACTCTTGCTTTGCTAATCAAGTATTAGCAAAGAAAACACCCTAATCTAAGTGGGAAGAATAGATGAGGATGATGAAGTAGGAATTTAGCTCTCATTTGTTTTCAATTTCTCACTCATTTTCATCACATAATTAAAAGCTAGTAAGCTTAAGAAGGAAAAAGAAGATGAAGTCTTTTATGATGAATAAGGAATTGTTATTCTAATTACAAATGCAACCCATGGTTAAAATGAAAGGGCTAACCATTGTAGAGATTTAAGTAGGGTAAAGGGTTTAGGTTGGGTTAGGAAAATATCTCCAAAATATCAACACATAATATCTTAGCTTAAAACAAAACAAAAGCTTCTAGAACCTTTATGAAAGAGCTAACCCAAATCAAACCCTAACTATGTTTAATCTCCACTAATCATGTTGCATTTGTAATCATAACTTGTTACAATATTATATATCATATATACAATATTTATTGTAACAAAATAAAATAATACAATTAACATATATCGCATATATATCAATGTATTACCCGAGTGAGAAAAAGAATCTTTAAGTGAGCTTATATTAGTTAATGTAATTTAATATATCAAATATATAATTATACATTAAATTATCGAATCAACACTTGACCCGATAATCCGGCTATTTCATAAATAACCGACTAATATAATCTGTATCAGTTCATCGAATCAACACTTGATCCGATGACCCGGCTATATCACATATACCCGGCCGATATCTCATATCGCGAGAATCTAATATGGTATCGCATACACGTATCATTCTCGGTCCCGCACATATCACATATGTGCTCCTACTCCGTTTTGCCTGAGCCAGAAAACCTCTGTGTAGGACTCTAAAGAATCGTCAATACACCGGAGGTAGGTGATGATCATATCAAACACCCACAAGCTGCAAGCGGTCAGCTAAACATAACAGCCACCTAGGTATTGAGTGATCAGAAGATCAACAAGTAAGCATGTACATTCTCCTGCGATTCCAATCAGTAACACTCCCGTACAGTCCGGTCTCTTCGTCTGATATGTCGCATATCCCGCCTAGGGGTGGTAAACGTCAGACCCCAGTAGCTTGATAAGTCATGTCGATATGAGGTCTATAACAGTTCGAGAAACTACTGATAACACTTACCAGTAAATCTCAGTAACCCTGGCCAGGGATTTCCAGTTATAGCCAATCGAACACAGCGCAACATCAACTCCCTATACCGGGAGAGACGAAACCCCTCCTATCGCTCATTGCCTCCATGTGATTCAGGACTGTACCCAAAAGCCACCTTTTTGCACGCCCTCTTGGATGTGGTATGATGGAAATCAAAGCACAGTGGGCATCACACAAGACTCTATGACGATCTCGGGTCTACAGACTAACCTGTACCAGTGTCACCAGAGAACTGCCATCTGACGTGAGGTATAATACCATCTGGGAGTTCTCGGCGAGTCCGTCCAGTGTACCCAGTCTCCACTGAGCACCCGTATACCTTCTCTGATGTCAAACACCAATGGATATGGGATCATCCATCGCCCATCATATGGGTCAAGAAGCGCATACGCTAGTCTACTCTGGAGTATCGATGCCCTGTCTCGATACTCCCACGACTAGGAACATTTGAAGGATGTACTTGGCGACTACTCTGTCCCCACTAGTATGATCTGTATCATAGTCCTGGTAGTCAAGTACTCATCCTAAGGGCTTTATCAACATGTAACATAGAGACAATCAGAGTACATATTAAGATAAAGAGTAACCAGATAGCATACTATCATGTCGAGCAAGAAAGTCCTCCCTATGTATCTCCCAGCATCCACTACAATATACAACGTATATACAGTAATGGCCTCTAGGGCATACATATAACTAACAATCTCCCACTTGCACTAGGGCCATGTATTGTAGTATCTCATACCCAACAATAAGCTGTGGTTAAAGTATCTCATACTCAACCATCCCATAAAAGTCTCTACTGGGAAATAGGCCTTTGTGAGTGGATCCGCGATGTTGTCCTCTGTGTCTACTCTCCTAACCTCGATCTCCCTCGAGATCAACCATCTTTATGATCAGGCGATACTGCCTAAGAATATGTCTGGATCTTTGATGGGACGGGGGTTCCTTGGCATAAGCCACAACTCCATTGTCACACAATGGCAGGAACGAAGTTCATCTCATGAACTCATATATATCCAGACTTCCTCTTTGGTAGCATCCTTAGTAATGATGTATCTTGCCTTTAATCGTCTAGTATGTCACGGTATCTAGCTTGGAACTCTTCCAACATACCGTCCCTCCACTGAGGGTAAAGACAATGCCTGCGACTGACATTCAGTCGTCCTTATCACCCTAGAACTTTTCCAGTGATTCTTCCCAGGATCGATTGATACCATCTCACTACAACTAGTGAGAATCCTAATATACAATTAGATCTATCTCATAGATTCATAACCCAGGATTTAGGAGGTATCACCTTGATCCTATAGAGAATCTTTTTGATAAGAGGAGATTGACCGAGCGTAGCATAGGAAACTTCTTCCCTATCAAGAGTATGTCATCCACGTACTATACGAGGATCTCCACCATACTCCCTACTACCTTTTTGTATATACAAGGTTCATCTACCATTTTGATGAAGTCAAACTCTTTGACTACTACATCAAAACAGACGTTCCAATTCCGCGATGCCAGATTTATCCCATAAAATATCATGCTCACGTTTCTGCTGCTCCCACTTTCTACGAAGCCCTCTGGCTGTGTACTTATAGACGCTCTCTTCCAAATCATCATTTAGAAAAGCAGTCATGACGCCCAACCGCCAGATATCGTAGTCATGGTATGTAGAAGTGGCAAATAAGATCTAGATAGACTTAAGCATAGCTTTGAAAGTCTCAACTTTTTCATGTACACCAAGTAATCTTCTCAAGATATACTTGCTCCTGATGGGTTTAACCCTTCAGATAATAGCAACCAAAGTCCATACTTTGTCGGTGTATAAGGATTCCATCTCAGATCGCTAAGCATCCAGCCATTCTCACAGAGTCCCACTCCTGATGGCCTGCTCGAAACTAGTTGGGTCATCATCTCATGATGCAATCCTCTCTCCCACTGTTATAGAGAAACCGAAGTATCTCTCAGGTGGATGAGAAACTCTACCAGATCGGCGGAGAGACTGAGGTTCGTTGGAAACTATTGAATCCTCCGGGTTTACCAAATCATCAGCTGCAGTTTGTATAGCTGGAACTCCTTCCAGTTCTACCTCATGACCACTAATTTCTTCACAAGAAATTCCCTTTTTCTCAAAAAGTGGTATGCCGAGAAATAAAACATCTTTTTTTTCTCGGTGTGGTAGAAGATATTCTCTTGCAAATATTTGGGATATCCAACAAACTTCCACAGAACTGACCTTGCCACGAGCTTGTCCGGATTTTGCTTTTGACATAGGCCGGACAACCCCAAATCTTAACTTCCTTAAGAGATGGGCTCTTCCCATACCATATCACATATGGAGTGGTAGGCATCTGATTTGGTTGGAACCCTATTCAATAGGTATGCTACTTCTCAAGTGCATAACCCTAATTGAAAATAGGCAACTCAGTAGTACTCATCATAGAGCACGCCATATCACATAAGGTGTGATTGCTCCGCCCTGATACACCGACGTGTTGTGGTGTATTCGGAGGAGTAATGCTGAGAGAGAATCTCATTCTCCTTTAGAATAGTCCAGGAATTCCGTGCTCAAGTATTCTCCTCCTTGATCTCATCAAAGGACATAATACTTTTACCTATTTATGGTTCTCTACTTCTAACTTATATTCTGTGAATATCTCAAAAGCTTTGGACTTGTGTTTCAACAAGAACATATGTTTGAATCTTGAGAGATCATCAGAGAATGTAATGAAGTATAAAGAACCGGTCCTGGCATATGTAGACAGGGGACTTTCATACATCAGCATGTATCAATCCCAAGAGTTCAGTAACTCTTTCTCTGTTTCCAATAAACGGAGCTATGGTCATCTTATCTTTGTGACATGACTGGAAAGTTTTACAATATGTAAATCCAAACTAATTTAAATATGCATTTTTATATAACTTCAGCTAGTCGGGTCGCATTGATATGACCTAGTCTACAATGCCTCAAGAAAGATTCGTTCATTTCTGAACTCTTTCTCTTGTGTGTACTCTGTACGTTAAGAACTGTGGTTTGATTTAGAATGTCTATGCTTTTAGATAACGTGCCTAAACCGATCAACTCTTGATATAGGAAATGTTCAAAACATTATCCAACAATACAAAATTATATCTTGCTTTACTAATAAAGAGACCGATATGATATTGTATATCAGGTTCGGTATCTAATAATATTCGTTCAGAATCAATGTATTCTGGTAATACAGGGTGATAACTGCCAACAGACTTGGCTGCAACACTTCCATCATTTCCAACTCTTGAAACTTATCACCCGTTCTCAGTTCTCTACCTATCTGTAGCCCATGTAACAAATTACATTTGCGGGGTCCTGATTTGGTATCTCATACCCAGGACGTAAAGGATACTGAGAAACAGTTCTCGGTAAAGAACATACCCGAAGAAGATGCATCAACATGCACTTTCTTCGTTTGGGTGGCACGGGAATTCTGGTAATCCCCTATTTCATGCTCTGTCTTATAACAATTATAAGTTGGAGCGGGACCAACGTTCCTTAGCGCAGTATAACAAGCGGGTTCGGTCAATACTTTCGTATTATTATCTTGATTAAGGCGTGACATGGTCGCTACCTGGAGAGAGATAGAAGAAAACACTCAGCGTATGCTCTTGCAAGATTAGATTGGTTATTAATATATCTAATCAGGATGTCTCCCACTGTTTTAGTCAAATCTTCCTTAAAACCCTAAAAGGAAAGACTAGCCGGGATTAATTACACCCTACAAGTTCGCCAATCTTTCAGCCAGGCCAGTGCCGGTATTTTGAGGGAGGTTCCCCGTGCTTTCGCACGGACCTAATTAAAGTAAATCTCGTTTTTCCAGGGGCATAACCCCGTTGACACCTTTCTAGACACCTACTTGATTGGCTAATTGTAATGTAAAAACTCTCCCAGGAGTAACTCTTACTCGCAGCGGGTATCGGGATCCAACTATCTCATAGAAGGTATGCAATCTCATTGCAAATTTCAACACTTGAAATTCCCAATAATATTTTACCCCTAGCATCCTATGACCTTGACGAAAGCCAATAAACCATAGGCTACTAGTCAAGTTCAACCCGTCATTTCCCGATTGAATTAAACCCACCCGCACGACCCTTGACGAAAGCCAACAAAGTCGCACGACTACCCTAACTCAATTGCATCATATGCTTATACAGATAAGCATAAATAGCTACCGCACACTACGCCTTGACGAAAGCCAACAAACGTAGTACGAATACTATGAAGTACTTATCTGAAATGACGGAGGGCTACGACAGGTTTTTAAGAAAACCCTTTGCATAATGAACTTGATATCGTTGTAGAATTGAGTGATTTTAAATGGAATGTTTTTTAGGCCTTTTCTAGTTTTGCTAAAGAGGTCACTCCCGGTGAAGGGATCTCGGCTCTTTCCTCATCGAATAAGGTGCAGGATATTTCACAAATATCACTATGCAAAGCAAAAACTATAAAAACAATCAAAAGACAAACCGAGTTTGTAGCATCTGCTAGTTTCGCTAAAGAGGTCACTCCCGGTGAAGGGATCTCGGCTCTTTCCTTATCGAATAAGGTGCTGGATATTCTACAAGGAATACCGCTATGCAAAGCAAGAACTAGAGCTACCAGTTTTTGACACAAGTTTCTACAACATCTTTAGGTTTCTTTTAGTTTCATTAATCTTATTAATGAAGTCCCGTTTTATTATGCTTCACAAGTATCACAATTGAAACGAAATCAGCAATGTAACATATATCTCATATATATAATATAAACATTCGTCTCAGGCAGTAATATGATCTCATCACAGAACATTGCAGCAGAAGATAACATATGAAATATTAGATATACTAGGATTTCCATGTTTTATGCGAGCCTGTATAAAACACGGATTCCACGGTCGCGATGAATAGCCAAACCCACATCCCTAGACCCCTACGAGAGCGGCAAGCAACACTGCCAATTCTAGGGTTAGGAGACCCGGTCTCGACTCCTCGAGATGGTCTCCCACTGGACCCTAGAACCCGGTTACTTGTGCTCCCCGCCTTGAGTCTACCTAATGCAAAAAAGTAAATAATATACAATGGTGACATCATCCTCATCCCGGAAGTGCCCCAATAAAAGAATATTACATACAATTGAATTTTACATGAATGAAAAAGAAAAACTCTCATCTCACATAAAACCCCCGGCTATTCAGAACACGACGATCCAATATATCATATCACAGCAACACATAACATTGCATGTCATCAACATAAGTAAATATGCGTATCTCAATTGTCGTTGATGTATAGAAGCGAAACCGGCGATACACCACATATTACACTTACGGTCGCAGAAAAGAAAGTATAAAACTACAACAGTTGGAATCCGCAACCTTCTTAGACATCTCATGCCTAACCAAATGAATTCCTTAGACATCGCATGCCTAACAATTATAAACCCCGCATTTTAGTCTCGATCTCGAAAATACTTTTCAATATCAAGTCAGGCAATTCAACAAGATTCCCGACATCCTGATCGAATGCTCGTCGGAAACTTTAGTAAACGGCCGCACCCCCGATGCCGTCGACGAAGTGCACTAAGGCAGAACACCGCTGCCACGAGCACCCGAACGGATGCTTTTGGCGACGGGGTTCTCCTACAGTCACTTGGTCGGGGCTATGGGGCATGGCTATCTATTAAGTTTACCCGGCGAGTATCCGCGTATGCTATGTGATTGCGACGGACTTTTGATCACATTAAAATCCCGTGGCAACCGATCAAATGAGACTAAACTGCTAGATTTATAACATTCAAATTAGTTATCTCATAACTACTTGTGGATTTCAAATATTGTATCACATTCCAGATAAATAGACAATGTTAAACTTTCTGATCGAATAAACAAACACCCAAGATTTCCCAAATAGCTCAACACTTGAGCGGAGTTCAAAAAGTATCCATCACATGCCACGGTACCAATGGTCCAGCCGTAGAAGGGTAAAACCAACGCCTCACATGTGGCAACGCCGTACTGCCTTAAACCCTAAGGTTTAGAAGAGGTTCAGACGGTCACATAATCGAGTTAAGGTTTGTGTTCTTCTAGAGGGTCCACCGCGTTACTTGCACGACTATGAATGTTCTTTAATTAAGGAAAAATCCAACACTTGGAAATTTTCCGGTAGGGGAAAAAGTGAGTTATTGATATCCGTTCGAACTTTTTAACACGTTCTAAATTACCCGGAAAAAACTTAAACGAAGTTAAACTTTCCGATCGAATCAACGAATACAAAAGATCTCCAGAAAACTCAACACTTGATTAATATTAAAAATTCCCAGAAGCATGTAAAAATACCTACGGATGTTACTGTGGAAAAATCTAACCCTAATACCTAAGTTCGGCCGCGAAACCACCGCGCAAGGTATAGTAATGCCGCGGTTCCGCGGCGACTTGAGGGGATTAGTGGTTCATTTTTCACAGTAATCCTTAGAATTCCCTGCTTAATTTTCTGAGTAATTTTAATACAGAAAAAATCAACATTTTAAAAAATTTCCAGAGAGGGGGTGTATTGCGACGTTTCGGGGTTCGATCAGACTTTAAACTTCATCTAGACTTCGCCTAAAGCTCTAGCTTGGCTCTGATACCACTGTAAGATTACTAGGCACTAGAACAAGATTCTACAAGGCATCAACCATGCCAAAATCAAATTTTTCATGTGCCGAACAACCCTAACCAAGATCTTAGACTAGAGATTAGGCGAAACAAAGAATGTAAACAACTTTACATCTAAGAGTTAGGGATTACAACCTTTGTAGTCCGTTCCTTCACTTCTAAAGCTCCGTGTTGAGCTCCCTTCGCTGCGATCATCGAGTACCCGGACTCTAGAGAGGCTCCATGAAGAGAAAGGTGCAATCTTGCTTCCGATCTTCAATAACAAAGATGATCTACCTTGAAGAAACTCAAACCCAAGCTCTTGCTTTGCTAATCAAATATTAGCAAAGCAAACACCCTAATCTAAGTGGCAAGAATAGATGAGGATGATGAAGTAGGAATTTAGCTCTCATTTGTTTTCAATTTCTCACTCATTTTCATCACATAATCAAAAGCTAGTAAGCTTAAGAAGGAAAAAGAAGATGAAGTCTTTTATGATGAATAAGGAATTGTTATTCTAATTACAAATGCAATCCATGGTTAAAAATGAAAGGGCTAACCATTGTAGAGATTTAACTAGGGTAAAGGGTTTGGGTTAGATTAGGAAAATATCTCCAAAATATCAACACATAATATCTTAGCTTAAAACAAAACAAAAGCTTCTAGAACCTTTATGAAAGAGCTAACCCAAATCAAACCCTAACTATGTTTAATCTCCACTAATCATGTTGCATTTGTAATCATAACTTGTTACAATATTATATATCACATATACAATATTTATTGTAACAAAATAAAATAATACAATTAACATATATCGCATATATATCAATGTATTACCCGAGTGAGAAAAAGAATCTTTAAGTGAGCTTATATTAGTTAATGTAATTTAATATATCAAATATATAATTATACATTAAATTATCGAATCAACACTTGACCCGATAATCCGGCTATTCCATAAATAACCGACTAATATAATCTGTATCAGTTCATCGAATCAACACTTGATCCGATGACCCGGCTATATCACATATACCCGGCCGATATCTCATATCGTGAGAATCTAATACGGTATCGCATAAACGTATCATTCTCGGTCCCGCACATATCACATATGTGCTCCTACTCCGTTTTGCCTGAGCCAGAAAACCTCTGTGTAGGACTCTAAAGAATCGTCAATACACCGGCAGTAGGTGATGATCATATCAAACACCCACAAGCTGCAAGCGGTCAGCTAAACGTAACAGCCACCCAGGTATTGAGTGATCAGAAGATCAACAAGCAAGCCTGTACATTCTCCTGCGAATCCAATCAGTAACATTCCTGTACAGTCCGGTCTCTTCGTCTGATATGTCGCATATCTCGCCTAGGGGTGGTAAACGTCAGACCCCAGTAGCTTGATAAGTCATGTCGATATGAGGTCTATAACAGTTCGAGAAACTACTGATAACACTTACCAGTAAATCTCAGCAACCCTGGCCAGGGATTTCCAGTTATAGCCAATCGAATACAGCGCAACATCAACTCCCTATACCGTGAGAAACGAAACCCCTCCTATCGCTCATTGCCTCCATGTGATTCGGGACTGTACCCAAAAACCACCTTTTTTGCACGCCCTCTTGAATGTGGTATGATGGAAATCAAAGCACAGTGGTAATCACACAAGACTCTATGATGATCTCGGGTCTACAGACTAACATGTACTAGTGTCACCAGAGAACTGCCATCTGACGTGAGGTATAATAACATCTGGGAGTTCTCGGCGAGTCCGTCCAGTGTACCCAGTCTCCACTGAGCACCCGTATACCTTCTCTGATATCAAACACCAATGGATATGGGATCATCCATCGCCCATCATATGGGTCAAGAAGCGCATACGCTAGTCTACTCTGGAGTATCGATGCCCTATCTCGGTACTCCCACGACTAGGAACATTTGAAGGATGTACTTGGCGACTACTCTGTCCCCACTAGTATGATCTGCATCATAGTCCTGGTAGTCAAGTACTCATCCTAAGGGCTTTATCAACATATAACATAGAGACAATCAGAGTACATGTTAAGATAAAGAGTAACCAGATAGCATACTATCATGTCGAGCAAGAAAGTTCTCCCTATGTATGTCCAAGCATCCACTACAATATACAACGTATGTACAGTAATGGCCTCTAGGACATACATATAACTAACATTTAAATAATAAAATAATAAATTTCACGAAAATTATACGAGTATGAATTTGGAGTTTTCATAAAATGGTATAATTATATACCAATATTTGAAAAATAATTGGAGATTAATATGAATTATTAATTCAAAAGGTATTTATTGGATTTGGACATTTTATAAATAATTATGCAATTAATTATATGCAAGTTTATGTTAAACTTGATTAGTGCACTACTAATCATGCATTAAGCCAAATCCACTTTTGTTAATAACCATGAGTAGTGCACCATGACACATTTTATGTTTCATGCATGGTTTATTTGTTTTTGTGGACTTGTAGTTTATTATGTGAGAGGAAAAAGAAAAGATATTTTGTATGAGAGGGGACATGAAGGCATGGGCGAGAGAGGGGGAGAGAGAGAGAGAGGAGGGGAGTCTTCCCTTGACCATGGCTCACATCCTTCACTATTCTTCATTTCATTTCATTCTTCACTTCATCTACTTCATCTTCTTCTTCACTTCCTCCTTCCTCCATCTCACTACCACCTCCAAAACACCACTCAAACATCACCAAAACCTCACTTCACCTTCACAAAAAAGGTGCACAACCTCATCCTATACCCTATGGTGAGCTCAAGTTTGGATTTTGAGAACTTTGAACCATCTTGGAATTTTCTTCAGTTGCTCCAAAGGGTAAACCCTTCACTTTCCTTCTTGTTATCTAGTTTCTTAACCTCCTATTTGTGTTTAAAGTTCGATTAAGCTAAATTAGTGATCTTGGAAATTTTTAGGATGTTTTTAGTGGATGATTTGAGTTGTAGAGATATAATTGAGGTTTAGATAGTGACCCTAAACCTTTAGTGATGATAATTCTGGACAACTTGAGACTAGAAACCCTAAAACACGAACATAGAATTTTCCCGATATCGGTTTTGACGATATGTGATGATCTAATAGGATCTGCTATGACCCGAGAGTTTTATAAAATAAGTTTCCAACACAGTGAGATGTGCAGGCTACTACGAATTTACCACAGAGACCCGAGACCCCAACTCCTTACTACGGCCGCAAATTTAATCCCCCAGGCCTCAAATTGTAGCCTGGTCTTGGTGTATTGGTCTGGGTTTTAAACCATAGCTCTGTTATCTAATGTGTAGACCTACCCTATATGTAAAATCTCCTAATTTCATCTAGGGTAGAATCTGGGAGTGTTTTCCCATGTTGCTGATTTTGAGTTTCCGACGTTGGAAAACTTGGTCTTGGTATTTGAGTTTGGACATGGTTGTTGGACGTTTGTATGTCAACGCTGAGAGTTATTTGGTTGTTCTGCATGCGTGGGCTATAGGTTCTAACCTATGAGCACTCCGCATGTCGTATCGGTTTCAGATTTGGTTTTGATATCATTACGATGTGTATTGAATTATAGGTATCTTCGCGTGGACTTCCGAGACGACGAAGAAGAACAAGAAGTTCATCGACTTCGGCTAAAGCAAGCTAATCACTGATTCAAGACCGAAACTAAGACAGAAAGGACAGCTTTCCATCTCACAAGCTAGTGATTCGCGCAACTCGAGATTCCATTTATCAAAACCGCAAAGTTGATTAGCAGGTGAGTAGATCAATATTTACGGGAGAACTTGGGTGGATGGTGTATAGCACCCCCGCAACCATAGTAATGGAAAAACCGATATATAGAATATATTTTGAGAAAGCTATGCTTATGAACTTACGGAGATGATCATAAGATTAAGTACAAGATGACATGATGAAATAAGAGGACATGGGTGGATATATTGATATGAGGATATGAGGCGATATATATATAATGAAACAAGAGGACATGAGTGGATATGTTGATATGATGAGATGAGAACATGATGAAACGAGATGGCATGAGTCGATATGTTGACTTGAGGACGCAAGGCGATATACATATGTGTGTGTGTGTATCAAGATATGATATGAGAATTATATATACATATATGAGAATATGAGATAATAAGATATACGAGACCATAGATCCGTACCTTTGATTTATGAGATGTACGGTAGATTATACCGTACGCGATATTATATGTAGGACGATAGATCCTTATCCTGATTTGATGACACCGTACGATGGATTACCGTACGCGGTATGATATACCGGATGATTGATCCGCACCTTTGACTCGAGGATGATATACGATGATTATACCGTTCATGTTTATGCTGTTTTATTCTTCGTGACATACATACTACATTCCTAGCACTTACCTTTATATATGGCTTCATCTGCTAGAACACATGCACCATTACTGATGATGTGCATGTTACACATACATAGATTTCCGGCTCACGCATACATCATCAGTAATTTCCATGCCACTTACACAGTAGAAATGTTAAATCATTGTATTGTTCTTAAATTGTAAAAGCACAATCATTGCTTAGAAATTATCACATGACATGCTTGCATCATAACACTTGAGATACTTACAGTACTGTTCTATACTTGCATATACCGCACTTTATGGTTACATGCATTGAGATGTTGTTTTCATGAGATCGCTGGATTTGAGAACCACTGATATATTTTAACAAGTCTTATGATTGTTTCAAAAACACGGTTTCTCGTGATGTGATTTGTGCAGTCCACCATAAGTTTTCTCAGTTCCGAGCCATGAGTTACCCGATTCGAGGAGTGAGGAGGCACCGTCTGCGGGTACATGATGGACCCGGTACGGTACCCCGAGGCAAAAAGATCGTATAGAAATGCGTTGAGCCCGGCAGGGGAGCACTACCGACTAGTGATAGTTTGGACTCGGCGGATATCCGAAAGATACCGACCAGAGTCGTATGATCAGATGGATATGAGGGCCGATCCGATGAGACGGAGCCCGAAATATGAGGATTTACGTGTCGATGCTGGTGTAACAAACCTAACTTTTTGTACGAAATTTTTTTAAAATACAGAAAGGCACACCTAAGCCTAAACACTGTTCCCTCATAAAATACAAAGAAAAACCCCAATGGGGCATCACGTGCGCACACGTGATCGGGGGTCACGTGCCGACACGTGATGGCTTCCTGAAGGCTCTCAAATGACAAAAATTGAATCCTAAAAAATGGGATCACGTGCCCGCACATGATAGACCTTTAAACCCACTGAAAAGAACTAAATGTATAAGAAAACAACAAGGAAAAATCCCAATGGGGCATCACGTGCCCACACATGACCAAGGGTCACATGCTGACACATGATCATTCCTGAGTTCATTAAAACAACAGAATTAAATTCTGGTTAAAAGCTTAATCAGTGGGTCACGTGCCACCACGTGATGGGGTCTTAAAAACTCTCTGAGTTAATGAAAAGAGAATCCCAAATAGGGCATCACGTGCCTACATGTGACTGGGGGTCACGTGCCAACACGTGATGGGTTCCTAAGCTCTCTGAACTAATAGAATTAAATTCTAATAAAATGGTCAGTCAGTAGGATCACGTGCTCACACATGATAGGCTCTTAAATCTTCTGAACTAATAGAATTAAATTCTAATTAAAAGAAATCAAAAACCCTAATATTTCCCTAGATTTTTCCAAACAAAAAGATTGCGCTCTGTAAAGTGGAGCACCGTTGGATTAAAAATCCAATGGTGATTAAAAATCACCAATTTATAGAATGATTCTATACAAGGAAAGATTTCCCTGAAATTTGCCAGGAATAACAGATAAAATATCTTTTGGATTAAAAATCCAATAGTGAATAAAATTCACTGAGTGATCTAAAAGATCATGTTGGTTACAAAATCAACCAAAATCTTTCAATGAAAGACTGACTAAACAAACTGATTCTTTTCTTCCTCCTATAAATAGGAGCCAAGAAGAGAAGAGAAAAAAAGAAAGAGAGACAATAGCAACAAGAGAGAAAAAAAAAAGAGAATTTAATTCTCCAGAGAGAAAGAAGGTCTCTTGATAAAAGAAAGAAATCCTAGGTGAGAGATCATTCTATAAACGCCCACAAAACAAAAAGAGAATTTAATTCTCAAACTAAGAGTTTAACTCTTCTGAATAAGAACTTAGTTCTTCCTCTGGTTGAAGATCTACAGAAGCAGATCTTCCCATAAGTTGAGAATTTAATTCTCATCGGGGAGATTCTGTCATGTAGATCTAAAACCTAAGGGAGGATCTAAGTTCAGAGAATTTTATTCTCCCAAAATGCACATAGGAATTTAATTCCTCCAAAAAAAATAGGGTTTAACCCTTAATACAAGAATTAATTCTTCCAAATACATAGGAATTTAATTCCTCTAAACAAAATTAGGATTTAACCCTACCAAAGAATTTAATTCTTGAACAAGGGACTTACACTTTTCATGCACGTAAAAGAAGTCAGAACCCAACCTGATCACGTGGCAACACGTGACCCTCCCTTCAATGGTCAGAAAAGAATGAATAACATGGGGTCACATGCTCCCACGTGACCCTTGGAAAAATTCCTCAAAATAAAGAGAATAAAGCCAAAGCAGAACAAACTTCGGGCGCCCTCACGTGTCCCCACATGACCCCTGACAAACACCTCTTTAAAAAAAAGAGAAGATAGAAAGAACTGAAAGATTAAAATTCAATGCATGGGCGCCCTCACGTGTCCCCACGTGACCCCTAGCAAGTCCTTTTAATATCCAGTGCATGGATGCCCATCACGTGCCCACACGTGATAGCCTGTAAGACTAAAAGTGTTTAACACTTATTCTGAGAATAAAAAGGAAGGCTTGACCCAATCCTAGGGAGCCTCGCGTGACCTCACATGAGCGCTTCACTTTTAGTGTTTAACACTATTTTAAGCATTTCATCCTTAGTGTTTAACACTATTTTAAATGCATCACGTGGGAACACGTGACCGCCAGATATGTGCTAGCATTTAACACTATATGCAAATGGTCTTATCCCAAATTGGCTAAGTCTTCCAAAGGCAAGACTCCCCTTTGACTGAATCTCAAATACATTCTTGTCTTCCAAGATTGATCATCTCATATGGTATATGAGTGCTCAACACTCAATAAAAAACAGAACCCAGACCCATGTTTAGCATTGCTAAATAATGGGGGGCTGAACCCAGACAAATGCTCAACAGTCCCAACAAAGGTCCAACATTTTAAACCTAATTGGACTTGGCCCAAATTGGCCATAAGTCCTCAATTCAGATTTAACTGAGCCCATGTGCTCATAATCTAATTAATTGATCTTAGTCCCAAATTGGACTACAGATTTCCCAATCAACGTTGGTTCAAGGGTACATCTCTTCACTCCTCTGATATTTGTCGTTGTAATCCTTCAACGTCTTCAGAGAGGTAACGGGTCCCGATAACCAATCATTCCATGGACTGTGGGGTCCTTAAGCTCATGGACTATGATGTCCTTAAAGTTTATAGACTATGACGTCTTTAAACTACGGACTGTGGGGTCCTTAATCCCGTGGACTATGATGTCCTTAACCTCGGACTGTGGGGTCCTTAAGCCCATGGACTATGATGTCCTTAACCTTTACAGACTATGATGTCTTTAAACTGGACCACCATGTCCTTAAACTGGTAATTGGACCGCAAAATCCCTAAACTAAAACAATAGAGCCCAAATGCTCTTTTGTTGGATCTAAATGATCCTGTTAAGTAAATCTTAGTATAAAATTAGACTAACGTATTCTTAACAAATGGTTAAGTTGATCTTCGTCTAAAATTAGACTAATGTATCCTTAACAAACGTTTAAGTTGATCTTAGTCTCAAATGAGATTAATGATCCTTAAACCCAACCCAAAACCCAAATCTAAGAAAATACGGATTTAGACTAATCCACACCCTACAGGCGACAACATAAATTAGTCTCCGTATACAATCTACGGGCAACCAAAAACAAAACAAACATACATGACACGAAGTGACCATCTGGAGAAGGAGAAAGTGGTTACTGCGATGCGGTAGCGTAATTAACTGCAGGGGCTTGCGCCTGCAGGGAAGAGCGTCCCCACAATCAAAAACCCCTCACAATGAGGGGGAATCTAACGAAGTCTGCTACATCGGCCACATCCGTATAAACCTTCAATACATGGTGCCATAAATCAACTTGGCATCTTCGGAAAGGTGGACGGATAAAACCAAATAGCATCTGCCCCCAAATTTAGGCAAGACGTTTGTCTTCCCGGTCTTTCGGCGGAGAACAGATTCTGGCACGCCCTGTGGGAGCTCTTCCTCTTTTCACTCCACACTTCGTCTGTCGTGTTCATGAAAGAATCGCGGTTTAATATGGTTGCCCTTGGGTTCGAGGTACTAAGATTTGGTTTTTCTCCTGTGCAGAAGAAAGAACAGCAATGGCCTCTAACTGCTCCAGCTGCAACTGCAACTCCCGTTCCGCCTCATCTGGAGGAGTAACCTACGAGCCCCAAGTGGCCTCCCTTTTCACAATGCCAGTGGAGCAGGTAACTCAGGCCACCACTGGGCCATTCTTCGGGACCATGCTCCCACCGATGAGATTCAACGCCCCTGTACCATTGCAAGAAGCTCAGAAGAAGTCGGTCTTTGATCGGTTTACCACTATTGCGGCCCCTCTTAACGGGTCACCCAAATCAAGCGCCTCAGTTTTCAGCAGACTGGTCTAAAGCTCCAACGGGCCCGTGAAGAAGCCCACAATACCAGAAGGCGTTATCCCGAAGCGGATAACCATTCCTACTCTTGAAGTCACCAAGGAGGTTTCTACGGCTAAGGGGTCGGTCTTCACAAGACTGGCCATTTCAGCTCCCACTCTGGGTGAAGTAACCAAAGCCGTTTCCCCTGCACGAAAATCGGCATTTTCAAGATTAACCATTCCCTCTCAGCGAGCATCTGTCTTTAACAGGCTAGCGCCAACAACAGGCTCTCATCAGAACAGGGAGTATGAAAAAGCTCAGCCAACAACGGAGGTGATCCCGGCCGCACGACATGCTCAACGTCACCACTGGCGCCGAGTGAGGAAAGCTGGGGGCAATTCCCCTTCTGGACTGACTCCGTCAGCTCCAATGGTGGAAGTTGATGCTGATGTTCCAACTGGGAACAGCTTTGAATTACTTAACAGGGTACGCAGGAATTCACCAACTGATGTGCTGAAAAGATCTCCTCCACCAATGGAGAACGCTACAAAGACGAAGCTGGAGCGGCCCCCTCAGCGGCTGTCCTCTAAAATTTATAAAGTTTGGCGACAAGTCCAGAACTCCGTGGTAGATCAAAACTATCCCCGCCGACAGAAAAAGATGAAGGTTCGGCAAGAAGAGGATCACCCTGTCAAACCACAGAAAGTGACAGCTACTTGGGTGCCCACTGCAACGGCCCCATCAACCTCGACTTCTCACAAGAGGTGAAAGCTGGAGAAAATCCCGGTGTTTGCGACGAATCGCAAGAACACTGAGTTTAAACGCCCCAAGTCTGGGGCATGGTGGTGCACACCATCTATATGGCATCCGGAAAAGAGGATAGACATATCTCCACAGGTCATCGACCGCTTACGCGATCAGTGATTAAGGCTCAGGAGCAACAACAACAACAAAAGCTCCAAGAGATATTAACAGCTATGGCCGCACTCACAGGACTGAAAGCAAGCCCGGAGACATTCTCGGAGCAGCGCCGTGAGCAGGAAACTGATGTCGAATTCCTTCGGGGAATGCTTGAGAAGAAGGACAAAGAGGCCGCGGAACAAGCGGCCAATATAAAACAAATGGCCCTTCTATTCCAAGATATGGTGGGCATGATGATCCAGCCGGACCCTCCAGCCGAAGACCCTCCAGTAATAATTGAAGATGACAGAGGAGAGACATCAAACCCTCTGTCGGCTCTGTCAGCAGCCAAGGAGGAGACCATCTCAAAAGCCGCCCTAGATGATTACATCGCTCAGCAGATACGAGTTCATCAGGCGAATGAAGCGGCTGGACAAATTGTTAAAACTGGACGACCCTATCCGGGTTGGTACGACCAGATAAAGTACCCGCCGAGATACACGATCCCTAAATTCCACATATATAAAGGGATGGGAAATCCACATCAGCACGTCGCTTAATTCAGAGCCTTGTGCGGCAACACTGGAGGTGACGATAAGCTACTGCTTCGCCAATTCGTTGGCAGCTTGTCGGAGACAGCATTCGAGTGGTATTCCGAACTCCCAAATGACTCTATCAAGACATTTGCAGAGATGGAATTGCTATTCACCCAGCGTTTCGCGAGCGCTAGCGAACGTAGCCCAATTACGGCACTGATCAATGCCAGGGTGAAGCCTGGAGAAACATGGGTTCAGTACGCGATACGGTAGCGGAATTTATGATCAAAATGCGACCAGCGCATCGAAGAAGCGCCTGCGGTAGGCCTGTTTGTGGGTACTCTCGACCCTCAAGCGACCATTTCCCAATTCATGATTTTTTTCAAGCCGACCACTTTCCAGGCCTTAATTGACAAGCTGGCCCAAATGGACCAGATGGGCCACAGGCCTTCCTTTTCGAAGTCGGAGCCTCGAAACAAAAAAGGTAAGGGGAAAGCGACCTTCGTCGCCAATGCTCAACAGTAGCCCAGTGGCCCAAAACTAATAGATCGCCTAGACGAGAGACAGCGATTCTTTAATGAGAAAATGAAGCGTCTTTATTCGTTTCCTCGGGACAAAACAAGGAGATTGTTCGAGCTGGCGGTGGGCAACAGGCTCATCAACTTACCGGATCCAAAATGCCCATTGCAACCCGGTGAGGCTAATAATCCCAATTATTGCCCCTATCACCAAGCGATAGACCATCCAATCGAAGATTGCTTCATCTTCAAAGGATGGATTGAGAGGCAATACCAACAGGGCAAATTCGCACTGTCTGCGAATTAGAAAGTAAACCCTCCCCAGCCGCACGCTCTCAAAAAGGCAGACAGACCGGGGGCATCGTGCTCTTTTGTCGAAGAAGCTCCATGGGAGGTCGCTCTTCCAGCTAAAACGAAAAGAATGCTGAAGGATCTCCAAACATGCCCGGCGATCAAATGGAAAAGTCCGCTGGAACCCGAAGTCATCGAGGGAATGCTGAAGCCGCGCCCGACGCCAAAAATTGGTAGTGATAATCAAAACCCTCATACCCAGCCGTCAAAGTCTTCGAAGAAAAAGAAGAAAACCAAAAAGCCCATGAAGCCTAATGACAAGCGCACGGACCTGCAAAAGCATATTGACGCGCTGGAGGAATATAACCAGAAGGCACGGACCCCAGTCACACTTCAAGAGTTTCTCAGCCGCGTCCTTGAGGACGGAAATGATGACAATGGAGAAGACTCGTCAGATGAACCTGAGGATTATGTGGCAAACTGCCATGTGATCTCTCAATCGTCGATAAATGATGAAGAAGCTCCTGATGCAGAGAAACTGGGAGCAGATCTCGAATCGGAGCTCCTAGGACTATCAGACGAGATGATTGATGCATTCCTGAACGAACCTCTTCTAAAAAGCAAGGCTGATCGAGAGCACGAAATGGCCATATTTGAAAAGGCCAAACGCCGGCGATTAGATGAAAGGGTTGAAGCACCCCAACCAGACCAAGGCATGCCCGGGACAGACAAAAGCAGGCTTAAAACGAAGAAAAGGTTCGCTAAAGCCATATCGATGGGAATGAAGCTGCCACCTTTCGAAGGAGACATTTTTGAGGAGATACACCTTAATGAAGAGGTTGTGCATCCTGATTACTGTTTATATCATCGAAGGATTGCGCACCCCACTGAAGAGTGCAACGCCTTTAAAAATTGGTGGCAAGGGTATGTCGCTCATAGGCAACACTTCAAGAAGATGAAGCGTGAAGCTCGTCGACGGCGGAAAAATGCGACAGACGAATGTGCAAGAGCTGCCGGCAACTGTCACATGATTGATAGCAGAGGATCGCAAGTTCTCACCTTCGGGAGTGATTCTGAAGAAGAAATGGCTCTTGGCCCTCTCATCAAAGAATCCACCTCAGGAAAAGAGGAAGAATCGAAGAGCTGCGAGAACATTCAGCTGCGCAATCGCACATTACCAGAAAAGAATCTCGGACCCGTAAACAAGGGGTTGAATAAAAAGGATAAGAGAAAAGAAAAGATCTCTGAGGATATCACCCTCGATGACCAAGCCGTCGAAGAGCTGATAGCCAAGGATCCGCCCAAGAAAAACAAGGTGGATTACAACGTTCTGGCACACCTGAGAAAGATACCCTCACAACTAAGCATTCTCGACGCCCTTCTGCTATCCAAAGAGGCAAGAGATTCTTTGATCAAGGCACTACAAGAGCCCGAGCAGTTCCAAGCTTTCCTCGCCGAAGAAAAGATGAATGACGAGCTAGAAGAAGTGCACACAACCGATATCACCTTTGGCGATGAAGATCTCCTCTTCGGGACGTGCGAGCATAACCGTCCCCTTTATGTCTCTGGATACTGTCATGATATTAAGATAGGCAAGATCCTGGTTAACAATAGGTCCTCCGTCAATCTCCTCAATGTAAGAGTATTGAAGGAAATCTGCATAAGCGTTCAACACCTCGCTCGGGATAAGATCACTATCTCCAGGTTTGACTCCCAATCATCAAGGACGCTCGGGTCTATGATACTGACGTTACGCTTTAGGCTGCTCGTCACGGACATTAAATTTCACGTCATTGACGCCAAGACATGCTATAATGCTTTGCTCGGCAGGCCTTGGTTACACGAGTATAACATCATCCCTTCCACACAACATCAGTGTATTAAGTATTTCAAGGATAGTCTCGAGTATACCGTGACAGAGGAGTTGAACCCATTCTCCGTGAATGAAGTCCGAAAGTACGAAAATGAAAAATACTTCTTACCAGATTTCGAAGACACGGAAAGATGTCACAAACCGAAGAACAAAGTTATCACTACTATTCCGGTCTTCGGGAGTGATACCGAGGAGGAAGAATAAATAGTGTTGGAGATAGTGCCCTCAGAGTCAATTATTGGATCACAGGCACGTGATTGCAATGATTGAGAGAGGACCTATCCCGGTAGGACAGTCTCACTCAAGATGATAGTATGCTATCTGGTTTATCTTTATCATCGTGTACTGCTTTAGGTGACCTGACATGTCGCTATTACACGTTGATAGAGCCCCTAAGATTCTTGCTTGACCACCAGCAGTATGAGGGCGATCATATAAGTGGGAGCTGGGGTCTATAAGCACATCCTTAAAAGGTCCCTAGTCGTGGGAGTTTCGAGACAGGGCATCGATACTCCAGAGTAGACTAGTGTATACAGTCGAGACCCCGACGAAGGGCGGTGGCCGGTCTCACAAGCCATTGGTGTCAGTTGGATCACCTAAGATGTATACAGGTGCTCATTGGGTTATGAGTACACCGGACAGGACTCACCGGGAACATGCTAGTTGGTCTTATACCAGACGTCAGATAGCAGTTCCCAGGTGACATGTGTACAGGTTAGTTCATCGACCTGATGATCGTCATTTGTCTCGTGTGAGTTCCCACTGTACTTTGATTACTACCCTACCACGCTCAAAGGAGACGTGCAAACAGGTTTTAGTTGGGTACAGTCCCGAGCCACATGGAGGCAGTGAGCGGATCTTCAGGATTTCGTCTCTCCCGGTATTGGGGGTGAGGTCGCGCTGTGTCTAGGAGAGCCATTACACAAAGCCTTCGGCCGAGGCATGAGATTTATTGGTAGGTATTCCAGTAGTATCTCAGGGTGTTCTGGGCTACACTCCGACACGACTTGTACCGCTTTTGGGGGTCTGACTTTACCAACCCTCTAGGCCCGCCATGCGATGCTCATAGACGAACGGACCGGACTGTACGGATATTGTCACTGACAGGCTCAGTAGGGTGTCAGGATGAGTTCGCTCATCGACGTCCCTTTTGGTCAATAGCTGGTGGCCCGTTACGTATTGGCTTATACCTCTGACATGCTAGTGGTTAAATCCACAACCAAGGTGTTGACGAGTCTTTAGAGTCCCCCACATTCAGTTGCTCAAGTTTTCGGGCGAAAAGCTGTAGAGGCCGTATGGAGATATGGCAGGGTTCGATCAGATACGTGCGGTATTGCACGGATCAGGATCGGACGAATAATACTGGCCGGCTTTGGTTTAAGCCGGATCCTAGTATAGTGCAGTGTAGAGTTTGTCTCATTGCATTTGTATTTCGGTCGGAATACAAATGCGGGTGTGTATACACAGTATCGGGGTTTTCCTGTAATTTATTACGGGACCAGTTTTCTGGAGTTGCCAGTTTGATTTCCGTTTCGGCCATTTTCTTTTGTATCCTTCATTGGCCGAAGATTGGTGGAGGAGGGCTTATTTGCATTTGTGCAAATAAGCAATTTGGAGGGGTCTTTGCATATTGATGTGTCATGATGGGTGCACCATACATTGACTTGATTGTTCCATCATGGCTTGACTTTTAAAAGTCATGATTGTTGATGGTGATGGGTTATGATGAGGTTGGAAGAGTGTTGTTTTTGATTGGTGATCATTTCTACACTTGATTTCTTTTTCCCTCTCTCTTGCATTATTCACTAAAACCCCACTCTCATTTTTCTCTCTCTCTCTCTCATTCCCTAATGAGCATGGCCGGCCACTTCTCATGGGGGGCTGTCCAAACATTTTGGTAGGGGGATTTTGGTTCATTTCATGTTGGAAAAATCCCACAACACCATCTCCAAAAGCTTAGTTCATTTCCTCCACCAAAAGGCAAACTCCATAACCCCAAAA
Source organism: Agapanthus africanus (assembly GCA_030015575.1). Taxonomy (NCBI): domain Eukaryota; kingdom Viridiplantae; phylum Streptophyta; class Magnoliopsida; order Asparagales; family Amaryllidaceae; genus Agapanthus; species Agapanthus africanus. Next base: position 852,748,081 of record JASDDO010000024.1, read on the forward strand.
TGAGACATAGTTCTACACTATATTCTACAGCAAACCTTGGGCACGTCGGCTCGCCAACTTCGTGCCCGAGTTTCCTCGGTATAGAGGTGGGAGCCCGTAAAAGAAGCAGGCGACATGGTGCCCTTCCGGTGAGGAGGTGGAGACCGGACATTCCGCGGAAGATCGGAACGACGGCGAGAAGACCGGAGGACACGGATCGCTCGGTATATCTCTTTTCCCCATCTTGTAGTTAGCTAGAACTAGTTAATGGCCCGATCCGGGTTTTAGTGCGCGGTTGTGCCGGTTCAATAAAATTAAAGTTAACCATCGCTTCCGCATTTGGCCTCGGGATGGAGGCCGGGGCGCCGCCGTGCACTTACAGTGGTATCAGAGCCTCGCCATTAACATAGTCTAGCTTTGTCTAATGTGTTTTACATTTCCGATCGAACAAAATTCCAAAAACCCGCGTTTTCTTCACATCAGTTTCTGTTGAAATTTTTTGAAGTCCAAAAATTTTTCAGGTTGTAAAATAGTGATGTACTGGAAGTTCTAAGCACTCTGTAGAAATTCGACACAGTAACTCGACTACTGAAACGCGGAACCGCGGCCAAACCCCCCTTTGGGCCGCGATTCCGCCGCACAATGATGTCCTTGCTGTATCAAATTTCTGCAGTCGCTTTCTGGGTTGAAAATAGGGGTTTTGGAATATTATTTTTGGGCCCAGAATTTCTTGATGTGCTACAGTAGTACTTGGGGGCCCACTTGATAAAATTTGATCGATCGGAAATTTTAAACACATTATTTCACAGTATTTACATTATATCTGCGACCGTGAATGTCACTTAATCGGTAAATCCTGTCTGACTGCTATAGCCCGGTTAGACGGATTTGCGAACGTGACTTTCACGTTGATGTTCTGTGTTTTGCTGTGATGTTGCGGATCGGTCGTGGGGGATAGCCTGGTTGCAGTGGTAGTACAGTTTTGTTGTATTATGTACATTTGATATTGCGGGACGAGCGTCCGACATGTGGACTGCCGTCACTGCCTGTTTGTATTATTATTTTGGGGCACGGCCAGGTTGCGGTCGATGTACCCGTTGTATGTATATTTTACTTTCTGTACTAGGATTACCCCGCAGAGGAGTGCACGGATAGCCGGGTTCTAGAGGGCAACGGGCCCGCATCTCATGGCATTGAGACGGAGGGGGCTTCACTCTAGAATTGGCGGGCTATTCGCCGCACTCGTAGGGGGTACAGGTTGACCCAGGAGGGATGCCCAAGTTACCGGATTCCGTGAAGTGCTGGGTGGTCCATTCACGTTGCTGAAGGGGGCTGCCTCGCTTCAGGTTTTGGCGGGTAACTTGCCGCGCACGTAGGGGTCTAGGATTTCATTGCACAGGCTATCCACACGACCAGGGGAACGTCGGGTTTCAGCGGCTCTGTGAAACCCGGGTATCCCAGATATCTGTATTGTTCTGTGATGCTGTACATTTCTGTGATGTTGTATTTTATCACGCCTTGAGCGAATATAATATATTGGTATATATATTAGTAGATGTTGTATATGTTTTGCATCCGCGCTAGTCCAGTCCCCGCTCTGTCGTTAGTTAGCTAACCTAACGGGTAATGACGGGACCCAGTGGCGAATGCGGATGGCATATACGTACATCAGTATATTTTCGTTCTTTGTGGTGTGATCAATTGATGGGACTGCGTTGATTCGGATCAATGCAAGTTAAAAACAAACCTAATCTGATGTTGTTGGAACACTTTTCAAAAAGCTGTTATTGCAAGGACGTTCACTTTTGTTTTGCATCGTGGTATTCAGTTGGAATATCCTGCTCCTCAGTCGACGAGGCAAGGGCCGAGATCCCTTCACCGGGAGTGACCCCTTGGACAAAAAGTTTGCGTCAGGGCAATGACTTCACTATAGCCGATTACTTTTGCTTTGCATCGTGGTATTCAGTTGGAATATCCTGCAGCTCATTCTACGGGGAAAGAGCCGAGATCCTTTCACCGGGAGTGACCTCTTTAGCAAAGGTTTTCGTCACTACATTTTTAAAATCTATCCGTTCCTTCAACGATATCAAGTTCATTACGTTAAAGGTTTTCGCCAGAAACCATTCGTAGCCCTCCGTCGTTTCAGACGGGTAGCACGTAGTATTCATGCTATGTTTGTTGGCCTTCGTCAAGGCATAGTGTATGGTAGCTACTTGTTACCTTTCTGCTGCATAGATAGATGCGTTGGTTTGGGACAGTCGTATAGCCTTGTTGGCCTTCGTCAAGGGCTTGTACGGGTGGGTTCAAATTAACCTGGACAATGACGGGTAGAACTTGACATGTGACTTATGATTTGTTGGCCTTCGTCAAGGTCATAAGAGCATGGGGCAAAAATCACATCGGGAGTTTCAAAAGAACTGAAACTTGCCAGATATGCGCATACCTTCTGGAGTGTGATAGCGTGAGCGGATTCCGTCACGTTATCATGCGATGATAGTTGAATCCCGATTCCCACTGATGAGTTAGTTTACTCCTCGGGTGACCCCGACTAATTCTTCTTTTGGGTTTGGAGAAGAATTTGAGGTTACAGTGGGAGGTTTCCAGATTAGATAAATTGGTAACCATTCTGATCTAGGTTAGAGTGCACGCTGAGTGTTTCTTTTCTCTCTCTCTGGCAGCGACCATTGACCCGACCCTAAGACTATGACTCAGAGACCAAAATTAACCGAACCTTCTTAAACATTGGCTTTTGGATTGTCAGAGTTGCAGACCTCATTGCCACTCCTACTTTTACCCTTTTCTCCAGGACACCCCGTATTACTACGAACGTCCACTTCCATTGGACAAAACCATCGTATGGTTATATACGAACTCGAAGGGATTTATTCGAGGATGGTTTCAGGTTCTGAAGAAAACGGATAGGACTATTCAGTTGTCTTTTCCTTTTACCTTCTCTCAGGTTGCGAGTACTCCTTGGTTTAGGAAATAGTACACCTATTACGCAAATTGGATAGTCTTCTTCCAAACCTTAGGCTGGTACCAAACGGTGGGGAATGAAGAAAACCAATTAGCATAACAATGGTGTGCAGAAGGTATTAAGTTAAGACAAAGTAAGGGATTAGTAAGAGGGCAAAGTAAATTGCGACTGATATTCACGACCAAACCAAGTATTTCATTACCACTCCCACTTCACCTTTGTATTTCTCCAGGACACTTCGTATCACTACGAAGATCCACAGTTTATTGGATACTCCATCGTATGGTTATATACGAACTCGAAAAGAACTTGTTCCAGTTCGGGGATGGATTCTGGTTCAGGAGAAATAGGAATAAGATTTATTCAGGTTGTCTTTTATCTTCACCTTCTCTCGCATTGCGAGTGTTCCTAGGGTTGGGACAGTACACCCATTATGCTTATTGGATAGTCTTCTTCCAAACCATAGGCTGGTGCCGAACGGTAGGGAAGGAAGAAAACCATTTGGCCTAAAGGGGTGTGCAGAAGGTAATGACTAAAGACATATAAAGGGATTTGGAGAGGTGGCAAAGAATTACACGGTTACAGTTGTGAATCTGGAAGAGGCATTACTAGGAATACCAGGATACCCTATCGAAACATTTCAATGTTTCAGTTTCACTGTGTACTGTTAAAGGAAAACTGATTTCCCGATTAGATACTTACTCCAGGATATGTATTTACCAGGTATGATTTTCACATCTGTATGGTTTTACAGATGATGAGTGGGAGTAAGTTATTGGGAATTGGGTGATCATCCTCATTATATCGGGATTCGTTGTAATTGATGATATTTGAGGAAGTCACCTGGGTTGTTTGCCGGACGGCGATTATTTGGTTTTGAATATCCGTTATAATGCACCAATTTCAAATTGATATATCTGTACGTCTATTTTTATAGAGTGAGATGTACCTTTTTGAAATTATGTCTATGACATTTACCTATATCAGTGGATGGTTAGGTAAGGAGCATTAAACAGCGGTGTAATTCTTCATAACCAAAGGTACAGTTTTCAATCTACGACACACAGGGAATGAGTTATTAGACTCAAGGGACTTATACAGAGTATTGTATGTTGTCCAGTGTCCATCAGGACAGAGGGGTTGGTCCTCGTACTATATTCGGTTTACTTATGACTTCTCTAGTTTTTAGACAAATGTTTCGTGGAAACACAGGGTCCGAATTTTGAGAAGTTATAGGTATTTGAATAAAGTAGAGAACCAGGTATTGTAAGTATCGGGATTCTTCAAGTTGATCGAAGATGTAGATACTTGAGTATGGTATTCAGTTGATAGTAATAGTTAAGAGAACTTGCTTCTCTTTCAGGTTACTCATAATTGGAAGCATTCCTAAGTTGAGTAATCGGCCTCCTTCCATTTAGTTGACATGCACTGGAGACAGCTGCATGATTTGAATCTGGTTCAATTAAATCAGTGCCTCTGGTTCTATATTGGATATAGAACAGTTCATATCTTAACGATGTTAAGATACGGGGAGTTGTCCGGATTATGCTTAAAACCAGACACTTGACAACTCAAGGCACGTTTCTGTAATGGCTGTTTGTGGGTTGACCCAGGCTATGACGAGGGTTGACTTTCTACCATAAGAAAGATCAATAGTGATATTGTTCTTGACTCGTCACAGTTTTAATAAAAATGGATTTTTTCAGAAAACAGTAGTGAGAGTATGGTAGAACTGGAAGTAATTCCAGAACCACAAACGATTACTGAAGATTTTGAAAGGAACCTAAAGATTCAATCTGGTTTGACATTCCATTGGCCACTCCGCAGATACGGTGGGTAACTTCAGGCACCCGAGAGGTACTCCGGTAGCCTCAAGGACGGTGACAGGGAAGTTCTTGTTTACCCACACTTGCCATTGCTGTTGTTCCAGGCTGCGAGACCCGGCAGGAGGATGAGTATAGCGTCGTTCTGAACTGGCTTCAGAAGTGTGCGTGTATATGACTCAGCCAGAGGGTTGTCGTAGTCAGTGGGAGCAGCGGAAGCATTGGTGGACAGGTGGCTTATGTCTATTTATAGACTAAAGCAGATATAGCGGAGATAGATCATCAATTTCTGATGTGACAGTCATAGCTTTGACTTCATCAGAATAGGGGATGGATCTGTTGAGAAGGAAGTAGGGTGTGATGTCCTGGTATTTGGATGACATACACATAGTAGGAAGTGATATTCCTATACTACAATCGGTTACACTTTGGTCGTCACACAGTGGTTTCTCCACATGGGACTTGGACATTATATCAGACATACTGGTTACTAGATCTATGGTTTTAGATCTAGATTTGGGTGGTCTCCCAATCAGGGTACTTAGACAGCATTCTAAGAGTATTTAGAATGGACGACTCCTGGCACGGTAGTGTACCTGCAGGTGATGGAGTCACCCTCTCTAAAGGTGTCTTACAGACTAAAGGGGAGAGGGATGTGCATGATTGGCAGATCACTTACTCAGGCAATTGAGTCAATCATGAGATGTCAAGTACCACACCAGATGTTGTTCTTGCACTAGATGCAATAAGTTGACATTGATCCAATCCTAGAGAAACAGTCGGAAGCAGTTTTAGAACATAAGTAGATGTTCTAGGGATATGATAACGACAGCCTCATTCGGGAGACAGTTATCATTCCAGGCTTCCAAGGTGACATGGACGACAAGGAGGTTGTCAGAGTTATAGTTTTTCCTTCTGACGAGGGGCAGTATTTTGGACAGGTGGTCCAAGGCAATACTGAGGGAGGCATGGCACAGGATACTGATTGAGTTCAGTTGACGATACTGTCTAAGAAGTTTGGATTTGGAGTTCATTTATGAGCTAGGTCCCATCAGACATCCAGACACATTCTAAAACAGGTATTGCTCATTTCGGGAGATGGCTTTCTCCGCGAACATGAGATATAGAGAGACATAGAAAGAAACATCCAGCCGGATCCACTCACTGAGGCTATTCCTCGAACGCAATAGTTTCGCAAACGAGCTTTGTGAGACTGACTAGTAGAGGAGTTGGGTGTTCGGTATCACACGGGCTGTGAGTATGCGACATCGCAATAATTAGCCTTGAGTGCAAGTGGGAGATTGTTGGAGATTGTGCCCTCAGAGTCAATTATTGGATCACAGGCACGTGATTGCAATGATTGAAAGAGGACCTATCCCGGTAGGACAGTCTCACTCAAGATGATAGTATGCTATCTGGTTTATCTTTATCATCGTGTACTGCTTTAGGTGACCTGACATGTCGCTATTACACGTTGATAGAGCCCCTAGGATTCTTGCTTGACCACCAGCAGTATGAGGGCGATCATATAAGTGGGAGCTGGGGTCTATAAGCACATCCTTAAAAGGTCCCTAGTCGTGGAGTTTCGAGACAGGGCATCGATACTCCAGAGTAGACTAGTGTATACAGTCGAGACCCCGACGAGGGGCGGTGGCCGGTCTCACAAGCCATTGGTGTCAGTTGGATCACCTAAGATGTATACAGGTGCTCATTGGGTTATGAGTACACCGGACAGGACTCGCCGGGAACATGCTAGTTGGTCTTATACCAGACGTCAGATAGCAGTTCCCAGGTGACATGTGTACAGGTTAGTTCATCGACCTGATGATCGTCATTTGTCTCGTGTGAGTTCCCACTGTACTTTGATTACTACCCTACCACGCTCAAAGGAGACGTGCAAACAGGTTTTAGTTGGGTACAGTCCCGAGCCACATGGAGGCAGTGAGCGGATCTTCAGGAGTTCGTCTCTCCCGGTATTGGGGGTGAGGTCGCGCTGTGTCTAGGAGAGCCATTACACAAAGCCCTCGGCTGAGGCAGGAGATTTACTGGTAGGTATTGCAGTAGTATCTCATGGTGTTCTGGGCTACACTCCGACACGACTTGTACCGCTTTTGGGGGTCTGACTTTACCAACCCCCTAGGCCCGCCATGCGATGCTCATAGACGAACGGACCGGACTGTACGGATATTGTCACTGACAGGCTCAGTAGGGTGTCAGGATGAGTTCGCTCATCGACGTCCCTTTTGGTCAATAGCTGGTGGCCCGTTACGTATTGGCTTATACCTCTGACGTGCTAGTGGTTAAATCCACAACCAAGGTGTTGACGAGTCTTTAGAGTCCCCCACATTCAGTTGCTCAAGTTTTCGGGCGAAAAGCTGTAGAGGCCGTATGGAGATATGGCAGGGTTCGATCAGATACGTGCAGTATTGCACGGATCAGGATCGGACGGATAATACTAGCCGGCTTTGGTTTAAGCCGGATCCTAGTATAGTGCAGTGTAGAGTTTGTATCATTGCATTTATATTTCGGTCAGAATACAAATGCGGGTGTGTATACATAGTATCGGGGTTTTCCTGTAATTTATTACGGGACCAGTTTTCTGGAGTTGCCAGTTTGATTTCTGTTTCGGCCATTTTCTTTTGTATCCTTCATTGCCGAAGATTGGTGGAGGAGAGCTTATTTGCATTTGTGCAAATAAGCAATTTGGAAGGGGGTCTTTGCATATTGATGTGTCATGATGGGTGCACCATACATTGACTTGATTGTTCCATCATGGCTTGACTTTTAAAAGTCATGATTGTTGATGGTGATGGGTTATGATGAGGTTGGAAGAGTGTTGTTTTTGATTGGTGATCATTTCTACACTTGAATTCTTTTTCCCTCTCTCTTGCATTATTCACTAAAACCCCACTCTCATTTTTCTCTCTCTCTCTCATTCCCTAATGAGCATGGCCGGCCACTTCTCATGGGGGGCTGTCCAAACATTTTGGTGGGGGGATTTTGGTTCATTTCATGTTGGAAAAATCCCACAACACCATCTCCAAAAGCTTAGTTCATTTCCTCCACCAAAAGGCAAACTCCATAACCCCAAAATGAGACATGGTTCTACACTATATTCTACAGCAAACCTTGGGCACGTCGGCTCGCCAACTTCGTGCCCGAGTTGCCTCGGTATAGAGGTGGGAGCCCGTAAAAGAAGCAGGCGATGTGGTGCCCTTCCGGCGAGGAGGTGGAGACCGGACATTCCGCGGAAGATCGCGACGACGGCGAGAAGACCGGAGGACACGGATCGCTCGGTATATCTCTTTTCCCCATCTTGTAGTTAGCTAGAACTAGTTAATGGCCCGATCCGGGTTTTAGTGCGCGGTGGTGCCGGTTCAAGAAAATTAAAGTTAACCATCGCTTCCGCATTTGGCCTCGGGATGGAGGCCGGGACGCCGCCGTGCACTTACAAATAGTTCATTCAGGGACGCCCCAATGCAACGAACCGAGACCGTCCACCCTTATTCTGGTCTTTGGCAGCGACTCAGGAGATGAGGTCAATGCCATATTTTCTGTACAACCATCGATACAAGCCTTCGCTGGCGATGATTGGATTTTGCAAATTGCCATGGTTCCGCAAAAGCATTACAAGGAGCTCGACGCGCTTGGTACCTATGGTGTGCAGGAACTGCAGAAATTCTACATCCCTCCCAGGCGAAGAGATGAAAAGGCGATCCTCTTTTATCAGTCCACGGAAACCAAAGTGGAGAAAGAAATTTGGCATGGTTCCAATTCGACACTTGACAGACTTCAGCCCATCCGTCTGCCCAGATACTACACAGAAGGATAAAAAAAGGCTGTTGAGGCGCCAAGGCGTACCCTTTAAACAGACTGCTCGACAAGCTCAGTTCTACAACAGGATCCGGGACGTCTCTGGAACTCAGCGAAAATTGCCCAACGGGAGAATGGAAACGATCGAGCTTGGATATATTCAATCCAAGAAACGGGAACGATTCCACGGCTGCTACGTTATACATGACTTTGATGAAGAAGGAGATGTTCTGTTAAAAGACGCTAACCCTGAACCAAAATGAGGTCCCGCCATGAAAATGCCAAGTCCGTCGTTTGAAGAACATATGGACAGGCTAATAAGGGAAGCGGGTCAGAAGGTCCGGAATGACCATAACCGCGAAATGGCCATTTACGAGAAAGCCAGGACGCAGCGCCTCCTTCAACAGGCCGTGGAGAATGACAATGCTCTTCGTCACCAGCCCATCATACAAAAGACCCGGCGCAGAGGCAAAAATAAACCAAAGAACGAAAAAAACGTTCGGCAGCAGCAAAGCGGATCTAAGAAACCACGCGATCAAGAATCGAGCATCCGAGATCCATCTCTTATAAAGAAGATGGGTCGAGCATATTCTTTTCCCTAAGACAAGACAAAGAAGATATTCGATCTTGTCATAAAATATCAGATGATGACACTCCCGGATTCCAAGCACCCCGAGCAACCAGACAAGGTCTCTCACCCAGACTATTGCTCCTATCACCAAGTAATAGGACATCCTCTCGAAGACTGCTTCACCTTCAAGAACTGGGTTGAAGACCAGTATCAACTCGACAGATTGGCTCTATCCAACAGTTGGAGGGTAAGTCTGCCACGGAAGCATGAATCAAAAGCCACTTATGCGATAAGAGTAGAACCAGATCAACATCAGTCTTGGAAACGATCTTGTACCTGTCACGCGATAACGCTGTCAGAAGAAGAACCCGAGAATATGGATGACCTTTCTTGGTGCTTCAAAAACGATGAAGATGAGTTGATCTCAGAATTTCCACCGGCGCCAAAAGAGCTGGAAGATAGGATACATACAACTGCAGATGACCTCAGAAAAATCGACTTGGGAACGGCAAACGATCCACGGCCGACGTTCGTCAGTGAACTATTGTCTGAAGAAAAGGAGGCTACGCTTAAAGACGTGCTCATGCGGTATAAAGATTGCTTCGCATGGAACTATTCAGAGATGCCGGGACTTGATCCAGAGATTGCTGTCCACAAATTGGCGATTTCTCCGGACGTCAACCCGATCAAACAAGCACCGAGAAGAATGCGGCTCGAGCTTGAGATGAGCATCAACGCCGAGGTCAAGAAGATAATCGACTCCGGCTTCATCCAAGAAGTTCAGTATCCTGAATGGATCGCCAACATCGTCCCAGTGATGAGGAAAAATAGGACAGTGCGCATATGCGTGGACTTCCGGGATCTCAACAAAGCTTGCCCGAAGGACGACTTTCCAGTACTGGTCACTGAGCTGATGATAGATAATATGTCCACTCACAAAGTTTTCTCTTTCATGAACGGCACATCAGGATACAATCAGATAAAGATGCATCCCGAGGACTAGAAGCAAACCGCTTTTCGGACCCCTTTGGGCATATTCTGCTATAAGGTAATGCCTTTCAGTCTAAAGAACGCCGGTGCCACCTATCAAAGGGCCATGACGAAGATTTTCGATGACCTCATACATGAAATCATCGAATGCTATATCGACGACCTCGTAGTTAAAAGCAAATCATACGAGAAACATTTAGAGCATCTGAAGATCGTGTTTTAGTGCCTTCGGAAATACAATTTGAAGATGAACCCTCTCAAATGCGTTCAGAGTTTCCTCGGGCAAGTTCCTAGGATTCGTCGTCTGACACCGAGGCATCGAGATAGACCCGTCGAAGATCAAGGAGATCATGGAAATGCCTCCGCCAAGGACTCTTAAACAACTGCGGTCTCTCCAAAGAAAGCTCACGTATATCCGGCAATTTATAGCCAATCTCTCCGGCAAGTGTCGTCCTTACAGTCACCTGATGAAGAAGGGAACCCCGTTCGTCTGTGATCGCAAATGCCAAAGTGCACTGGACGAAATCAAGCAATACCTACAGAATCCTCCGGTACTGACCGCTCCAGTCAAGGGAAAGCCCCTCATTCTGTATACAGCTGCCCTTGAAGGTTCCTTAGGCGCGTTATGGGCCCAAGAGAATGACCAAGGGAAGGAGAGAGCCCTCTACTACCTGAGTCGAGTTCTCCTGGGGGCAGAAAACAATTACTCCCCCATCGAAAAACACTGCCTGGCGTTGATCTTCGCGATAACGAAGCTCAGACACTATGCGTTGGTACATGAGATCCATCTCATATCAAAGGTGGATCCTCTCAAATATTTGATGTTAAAGGCCATATTGATGGGACGGCTCGCTAAATGGGCCCTACTCTTAATGGAATTCTCGGTGATATACCGACCCCTCAAGGCAGTGAAAGGTCAGGCCATCGCCGACTTCCTCGCTAAGCATCCGATACCTGCCAATTCTTCTTTGAACTGCGAATTGCCCGACGAGCACGCGTTTGACACGATCGACGGGGAGAGAAGAGAAAATGATACCCAGCGGGAACTCTACTTCGATGGAGCATCTTCCATGAAGAAGCGCAAACAAGCTACCCCCATAATCAAATCCGAGGTGGGCCTCATCTTTGTGACTCCACAAGGAGGGATAATGCGCTTTGCCTTCTCCTTAACAGAGCCGAGGACGAACAATGAAGCCGAATATGAAGCTTTGATAGCAGGTCTTGAGATCACTGTCGACATGGGAATTGAAAACCTCGTCATATACGGAGACTCCCAGCTGGTCGTCAGCCAAATAAACGGCGACTATCAAACGTGCAAACCAGAGTTGGTGAAGTACAGTGAGAGAGTGCAGCAACTGCTGACTCAAATCCCTGCCTGTGCCCTGGAAAACATACCGCGTACAGAAAATAGCAAGACGGATGCATTAGCCAAACTCGCTAAAGAATTGGCCGACGAGAACCTCGATGACGTGAGGATCGTTGTGCAAAGCCGTCGGGTTCTTGCACCGGCAGAGATGTCTCCAGAGTCGTCCGAAGAAAAAGGAGCGACCGAGCAAGCGACCCTACAAATAAAAGACCAGGAAAAGACTGAGGATTGGAGAGAAGTCTTTATAGACTATTTCAAATTCCGTCGAACTCCTGAAGATGCATCCTCAAGACATCAGCTCATGAAACGAGCTCTATCTTTTGCCTTCGTCAATGATACTCTGTATAAGAGATCATTTGATTCTCTGTGGCTAAGATGCCTGGGACCTGAAGAGGCAAGGAGAGTCGTCCAAGAAACTCACGACGAACTCTGCGGTTCTCACCAAGCCAGGCCGAAGATGAAGCTGAAGATCAAAAGGATGGGTTAATATTGGCCCACAATGATTCAAGACTGTCTTGAATACGCGAAGCGGTGCCACTCGTGCCAGATTCACGGGGACTTTATCCACCAGCATCCAAATCCGCTACATCCGACGGTGGCTAGCTGGCCGTTCGAAATGTGGGGAACCGACATAATCGGGCCCATTGAACCAGCATCGTCCAAAGGACATCGATTTATTTTGGTGACAACTGATTGCTTCTCCAAATGGCCAGAAGCAGTACCGCTGAGGGAAGTGAAGACGGAGAATATTCTCCATTTCTTCAAGACACACGTTATTTATCGATTCGGTACTCCACGACGGATTATCTCCGATAACGGACCAGCCTATAGAAGCCACAAAATCAGCCGCTTCGCACAACAGCATAATATAGACTGGAGATACTCTTCGGTCTATAATCCCTGAGCTAATGGTCTAGCTGAGGCTTTCAACAAAACTTTGACGAAGATCGTGAAAAAGACAGTGTCTCGAAATAAGAAGGACTGGCACGAGAGACTGCATGAAACTCTCTGGGCGTATCGAACTACTTTCAAAACGGCCACGAACACAACGCCGTATGCATTGGTATTCGGCATAAAAGCGGTACTCCCCCTCGAGATAGAGTTGCCCTCTCTACGAGTGGCGGTTCACTACGAGCTGATAGATAAAGAAAATGCTCACCTTCGGCTTGAGGAGCTCGACGCCCTTGATGAAATCCGGCTCATGGCGCAACAAAATCTGGAGGCTTATAAAGAAAAGATGACGCGCTCATATGAAAGATTGACTAGGCCGAGAACATTCCGCCAAGGCGAACTCGTGCTAGTGGTCAAGAGACCCATGATCCCCAATCGTACCAAGCAAGGGAAATTCGAACCGAACTATGAAGGTCCGTACATCATAGACAAAGTTTACCAAGGTGGAGCCTATCTACTCATGGACATGCATGGTGAAAGACCTTTCAGGCCAATAAATGGTCGCTTCCTGAAAAAATACTACGCCTGACGAGTCACGGCCTAGGTCAACGATAGATGACGACGCCTATGTCCACTCGCTATCTTCCTAAGCCCAAACTCTATAAGTAGTAACCGGCAAACGGACCGAAACGTCCTTAAACTAACAACGGACCGAAATGTCCTAAAACTAACAACAGACCGAAATGTCCTAAAACTAACAACGGACCGAAATGTCCTTAAACTAACGATGGACCACTATGTCCTAAAACTGGCTATTAACCGAGACGTCGATAAACTACTACGGACTGCAGCATCCCAAGGCTGACAAAAAAAAATAATAAAAAAAAGAAAGAAAACGGTATGTCCGTAAGCGAGATGGGCACGGATGAAAACCCGAAAGGGCTCTGTGAGTAAAAACAGCAGGGCTACCGGCGAGTATTGTGAAAACCCGAACGGACGCAATCTCGTTAAAAGACACTTGCAAGGTCCTCTCGACCTTGTAAGGAGAAAATACCTGCGTGAGATCCTTACGACTCACAAGGGAGCAACACACTGAGGGATCCCCACGATTCCTAAGGAGAAATTACACTTACGAGATCCTCACGACTCGTAAGGAGAATTCCCCTTTGAGACCCTCACGGCTCATAGGATTCAAAAGTCTTAAGCTACAGGGATCTGAACATGTTCTTAAGCCATCACAACCTCCAATACTGCCCTACAAGCGGTTCAATATTGTAAGCCCGCGGGGGCGCCCCGGCCGTCGATCGGACGCCGGAAACGCGGAAAACAAAAACTTTGCGAACTTTGCAAAACGGCACCACCGCGGACTTTTTACCCGGATCGGGCCATTAACCTAGCTAGCTAGCAAAAGGAAAAGAGTAGAGATGCTATACCAAACGATCCGTGTCCTTCGGTCTTCGTCTCCGCTCCGATCTCCCGCGGAAACTCCGTCACCTCCTCGCTCGTCGGAAAGGGCACCACGTAGCCGGAATCTTTTACGGGCTCCCGCCTCTTGACCGAGGCAACTCGGGCGCGAAGTTGGCTAGCCGACGCGTCCAAGACTTGCTATAGATATAGTGTAGTGAACTTGTCTCTTGAGGTTCTTGAAGTTGCCATGGAGGATGGAGGTGAGAAAAAGATGAGCTTTGAAAAATGGAACTTTTATTTTTGGATGAATGGAATAATGAGATTAAGATATTTGCCACCATCAAAATTAATCCCTCTCCCTCACAATGAAGTGGCCGGCCCCTTTATCTCTAGAATGAGATTAGAGAGAGAAAAAGGAATGTAAGAAAGAATATATCAACCATAGAAAATGGTCACTCTCATTTCATTAATCAATCTCCCTTTTTAAAACCATCACAAGAAAAGCAAAGATGAGACCAAAATAGAATATCATCATGAAGCAAGTCTCATCAAATAGCCACATAAGCAAGAAAGCCCTCCACATAATGTTAATTGCAAACTTGCAATTAACACCCTCCAACAAGAAAGTCCGACCGAGAAGGAATGAAGGAAAACCGGCCGGAACGGAATGCAAACTGGCAACTTCAGAAAAACTGATCCCGTAATAAAATACGGGAAAACCCCACTACTGCAAATACATGCCCGCATTTGTATTCCCACTGAACACAAATGCAAAGAGACAAAACTACACTATCTAATACTAGGATCCGGCTTAAGCCAAAGTCGGCTAGTAAAAACTGTCCGATCACGATCCGTGCAATACCGCACGTATCTGATCGAACCCTGCCATATCTCCATACGGCCTCTATAGCGTTTCGCCCGAAACTTGAGTAACTGTCTGTGTGGTGGACTCTAAAGACTCGTCAATACTGTGGCTGTGGATTTAACCACTAGCACGTCAGAGGTATAAGCCAATACGTGACGGGCCACCAGGTATTGACCAAAAGGGACGTCGATGAGCGAACTCATCCTGACACCCTACTGAGCCTGTCAGTGACAATATCCGTACAGTCCGGTCCGTTCGTCTATGAGCATCGCATGGCGGGCCTAGGGGGTTGGTAAAAGTCAGACCCCCAAAAGCGGTACAAGTCGTGTCGGAGTGTAGCCCAGAACACCCTGAGATACTACTGGAATACCTACCAGCAAATCTCCTGCCTTGGCCAAGGACTTTTCATGTTCTGGCTCTCCTAGACACAGCACGACCTCACCCCCAATACCGGGAGAGACGAACCCCTGCAGATCCGCTCACTGCCTCCATGTGGCTCGGGACTGTACCCAACTAAAACCTGTTTGCACGACTCCTTTGAGCCGTGGTAGGGTAGTAATCAAAGTACAGTGGGAACTCACACGAGACAAATGACGATCCCAGGTCGATGAACTAACCTGTACACATGTCACCTGGGAACTGCTATCTGACGTCTGGTATATCCCAACTAGCAGGTTCCCGGCGAGTCCTGTCCGGTGTACTCATAACCCAATGAGCACCTGTATACATCTTAGGTGAACCAACTGACACCAGTGGCTTGTGAGACCGGCCACCGCCCCTCGTCGGGGTCTCGACTGTATACACTAGTCTACTCTGGAGAAACGATGCCCTGTCTCGAATCTCCCACGACTAGGGACCTTTTAAGGATGTGCTTGTAGACCCCCAGCTCCCACTTATATGATCGCCCTCATACTGCTGGTGGTCAAGCAAGAATCCTAGGGGCTTTATCAACGTGTAATAGCGACTCGAAAGGTCACCTAAAGCAGTACACGATGATAAAGATAAACCAGATAGCATACTATCATCTCGAGTAAGACTGTCCTACCGGGATAGGTCCTCCCCTCAATCATTGCAATCACGTGCCTGTGATCCAATAATTGACTCTGAGGGCACTATCTCCAACAATCTCCCACTTGCACTCGAGGCTAATTATTGCGATGTCGCATACTCACAGCTCGTGTGATACCGAACACCCAACTCCTCTACTAGTCAGTCTCACAAAGCTCGTTTGCGAAACTATTGCGTTCGAGGAATAGCCTCAGTGAGTGGATCCGCCTTGATGTTTCTTTCTATGTCTCTCTATATCCCATGTTCGCGGAGAAAGCTATCTCCCGAAATGAGCAATACCTGTCTTAGAATGTCTGGATGTCTGATGGGACCTAGCTCATAAGTGAACTCCAAATCCAAACTTCTTAGACTGTATCGACAACTGAACTTAATCAGTGTCCTGCGCCATGCCTTCCCTCAGTATCCACCTGGACCACCTGTCCAAAATACTGCCCCTCGTTAGAGGGAAAAACTATAACTCTGACAGCCACTCTGCCATCCAGGTCACCTTGGAAGCCTGGAATGATAACCGTCTCGTAAAGGAGGCTGCCGTTATCAATTCCCTAGAACATCAACTTATGTTCTAAAACTGCTTCCGACTGTTTCTCCAGGATTGGATCAATATCAACTTATTGCACCTACTGCAAGAACAACATCTGGTGTGGTACTTGACATCTCATGATTGACTCAATTGCCTAAGCAAGTGATCTGTCAATCATGCGTATCCCTCTCCCCTTTAGTCTGTAAGACACCTTTAGAGAGGGTGACTCCATTACCTGCAGGTACACTACCGTGCCAGGAGTCGTCCATTCTAAATACTCATAGAATGCGGTCAAAGTACCCAGATTGGGAAACCACCCAAATCTAGATCTAAAACCATAGATCTAGTAACCAGAATGTCTGATATAATATCCAAGTCCTATTTGGAGAAACCACTGTGTGACGACCAAAGTATAACCGATCGTAGTATAGGAATATCACTTCCTACTCCGTGTATGTCATCAAATACCAGGACATCACACCCTACTACCTTCTCAACAGATCCATCTCCTATTCTGATGAAGTCAAACCTATGACTGTCACATCAGAAATAGATGATCTATCTCCGCAATATCTGCTATAGTCTATAAATAGACATAAGCTTGATGTCCACCAATGCTTCCGCTGCTCCCACTGACTACGACAACCCTCTGGCAGAGTCATATAGGCGTACACTTCTAAAGCTAGTTTAGAATGACGCTATACTCATCCTCCCGCCGGGTCTCGCAGCCTGGAACAACAGCAATGGCAAGTGTGGGTAAACAAGAACCTCCCTGCCACCGTCCTTGAGCATACCGAAGTACCTCTCGGGTGCCTGAGGTTACCCACCTTATCTGCGGAGTGGCCAATGGAATGTCAAACCAGATTGAATCTTTAGGTTCTTATTAAATCTTCAGTAATCGTTTGTGGTTCTGGAATCACTTCCAGTTCTACCATACTCCCACTACTGTTTTCTGAAAAAATCCATTTTTGATAAAACTGTGGCGAGTCAAGAACAATATCACTATTGATCTTCCAGATGGTAGAAAATCAACCCTCGTCATAGCCCGGGTCAACCCACAAACAGCCACTACTGAAACGTGCCTTGAGTTGTCCAGAGTCTGGTTTTAAGCATAAGCCGGACAACTCCCCGTATCTTAACAATGTCAAGATATGAACTGTTCTATATCCAAGAAACAGAGGCACTGATTTAATTGAACCAGATTCAAATCATGCAGCTGTCTCCAGTGCATGTCAACTAAATGGAAAGAGGCCGATCAGCGTTACTCAACCTAGGAATGCTTCCAATTATGAGTAACCTGAAAGAGAAGCAAGTTCTCTTAAACATTACTATCAACTGAATACTATACACAAGTATCTACATCTTCGATCACCTTGAAGAATCCCGATACTTGCAATATCTGGTTCTCTACTTTATTCTTATACCTATAACTCCTCAAAACTTAGACCCTGTGTTTCTACGAAACACATGTCTAAGAACTAGAGAAGTTAAAAGTAAACAGAATGTAGTACGAGGACCAACCCCTCTGTCCTAATGGACACTGGACAATATACAATACTCTGTATAAGTCCCTTGAGTCTAGTGACTCATTCACTGTGTGTCGTAGGTTGAAAACTGTACTTTTGGTTAAGAAGAATTACACCGTTGTTCAATGCTCCTTACCTAACCATCCACTGGTATAGGTAAATGTCATAGACATAATTTCAAAAAGGTATATCTCACTCTATAAAAATAGACGTACAGATATATCAATTTGAAATTGGTGCATAACAACGGATATTCAAAACCAAATATTTGCCGACCGGCAAACAACCCAGGTGACTTCCTCAAATATCACTGATTACAACGAATCCCGATATAATGAGGATGGTCACCTAATTCCCAATAACTTACTCCCACTCATCACCTGTAAAACCATACAGATGTGAGAATCCAACCTGGTAAATACATACCCTGGAGTAAGTGTCTAATCGGGAAATCAGTTTTCTATTAATAATACACAGTGAAACTGAAACATTGAAATGTTTCGATAGGGTATCCTGGTATTCCTAGTAATGCCTCTTCCATTATCCAGATTCACAACTATAACCGTATAATTCTTTGCCACCTCTCCAAATCCCTTTACATGTCTTTAGTCATTACCTTCTGTACACCCCTTTAGGCCAAATGGTTTTCTTCCTTCCCTACCGTTCGGCACCAGCCTATGGTTTGGAAGAAGACTATCCAAAAAGCATAATGGGTGTACTGTCCTAATCCGAGGAGCACTCGCAATGCGAGAGAAGGTGAGGATAAAAGACAACCGAATGTACTTAATTCATAGGTGATTTAGGATTGACAAAGAAGTACATGGTTTGGTCGTGAATAGCAGTCGCAATTTACTTTGCCCTCTTACTAATCCCTTGCTTTGTCTGAACTTAATACCTTCTGTACACCGTTTAGGCTAATTGGCTTTCTTCATTCCCTACCGGTCGGCACCAGCCTAAGGTTTGGAAGAGGACTGTCCAATTTGCGTAATAGGTGTACTACTCCTAAACCAAGGAGTACTCGCAACCTGAGAGAAGGAAAAAGGAAAAGACAACTGAATAGTCCTATTCGTTTTCTCCAGAACCGGAAACCATCCTCGAAGTCCTTCGAGTTCGTATATTACCATACGATGGTTTTGTCCAATGGAAGTGGACGTTCGTAGTAATACGGGGTGTCCCGGAGAAAAGAGTAAAAGTAGGAGTGGCAAAGAGGTCTGCAACTCTGACAATCCAAAAGCCAGTGTTAAGAAGGTTCGGTCAACTTGGTCACTGAGTCATAGTCTAGGGTCGGGTCAATGGTCGCTGCCAGAGAGAGAGAGAAAAGAAACACTCAGCGTGCACTCTAACCTAGATCAGAATGGTTATCACTTTATCTAATCTGGAAACCTCCCACTGTAACGTCAAATTCTTCCCCAAACCTGAAAGAAGAATTAGCCGGGATAACCCGAGGAGTAAACCAACTCATCAGTGGGAATCGGGATCCAACTCTCATCGCATGATAACGTGACGGAATCCGCTCACGGTATCACACTCCAGAAGGTATGCGCGTATCTGGCAAGTTTCAGTACTTTTGAAACTCCCGATGTGGATTTCTGCCCCATGCTCTTATGACCTTGACTTTGGCCAACATATCATAAGTCACATGTCAAGTTCTACCCGTCATTATCCTGGTTAATTTGAACCCACCCGTACCTACCCTTGACTTTGGCCAAAATGGCAGTACGACTGTCCCAAACCAACGCATCTATCTATGCTGCATATGGATACCCAACAGCTACCAAACACTGTGCCTTGACTTTGGCCAACATACACAGCTTGAATACTATTGACCATCCATATGAAACGACGGAGGGCTACGAATGGTTTCTGGCGAAAACCTTTAACGTAATGAACTTGATATCGTTGAAGGAACTGATAGCTTTATAAAAATATAGTGACGACAACCTTTGCTAAAGAGGTCACTCCCGGTGAAGGGATCTCGGCTCTTTCCCCGTAGAATGAGGTGCAGGATATTCCAAATGAATACCACGATGCAAAGCAAAAGTAATCGGCTATAGTGAAGTTATTGCCCTGACGCAAACTTTTGTCCAAGGGGTCACTCCCGGTGAAGGGATCTCGGCCCTTGCCTCGTCGACTGAGGAGCAGGATATTCCAACTGAATACCACTGTGCAAAACAAAAGAGAACGCCCTTGCAATAACAGCTTTTTGAAAAAGTGTTCCAACAACATCAGAATAGGTTTGTTTAACTTGCATTGATCCGAATCAATGCAGTCCCATCAATTGATCACACCACAAAGAACGAAAATATACTGATGTACGTATATGCCATCCGCATTCGCCACTGGGTCCCGTCATCACTCGTTAGGTTAGCTAACTAACGACAGAGCGGGGACTGGACTAGCGCGGATGAAAAACATATACAACATCTATAAATATATATATACCAATATATAATTTTCGCTCAAGGCGTGATAAATGCAACACAGAAATGTATAGCAACACAGATCAATACAGATATCTGGGATCCCCGGGTTTCACAGAGCCGCTGCTGAAACCCGACGTTCCCCTGGTCGTGTGGATAGCCTGCGCAATAAAAACCCTAGACCCCTACGGGCGCGGCAAGTTACCCGCCAAAACCTGAAGCGAGGCAGCCCCCTTCAGCAACGTGAATGGACCACCCAGCACTTCACGGAATCCGGTAACTTGGGCACCCCTCCTGGGTCAACCCTATACCCCCTACGAGTGCGGCGAATAGCCCGCCAATTCTAGAGTGAAGCCCCCCCCGTCTCAACTCCATGAGATGCGGGCTTGTTGCCCTCCAGATCCGGCTATCCGTGCACCCCTCCGCGGGGTAATCCTAGTACAGAAAGTAAAATATACATACAACGGGTACATCGACCGCAACCAGGTCGTGCCCCAAAAGAATAATACAAACAGGCAGTGACGGCAGTCCACATGTCGGACGCTCGCCCCGCAATATCAAATGTACATATAAAACAGAACTGTACTACCACTGCAACCAGGCTATCCCCCACGACCGATCCGCAACAACACAGTACAATCACAGAACATCAACGTGAAAGTCACGTTCGCAAATCCGTCTAACCGGGCTATAGCAGTTAGACGGGATTTACCGATCAAGTGACATTCACGGTCGCAGATATAATGTAAAAACTGTGAACTAGCATGTTTAAAATATCCGATCGAACAAATTTATCAAAGTGGGCCCCACACACTACTGTAGCACTTACAGAAAATCTGGGCCCAAAGAAAATGTCCCAAATACCCTATTTTCAACACACAAGCTTACTGGGAAAATATGGTGCCACGATTCCTCTTTTCCGCCGCGCAAGCGCGGCCAAACCAGGGTTTTGGCCGCTCTTCCGCGGTGGAACTGAGGAATTAGTGGATCGTATTTTCCCAGATTTCTTATAATTGCTTGTACATGCCTCTGAAACAACCAGAAAAATTTTAGGAGCTCAAAAAATTTTAACAGAGAACACATGTGCTAAAAAATACGGTTTTTGGGGATTTTGTTCGATCGGGTTCTAAACGCGCTAGAGCAAGCTAGGGAAGGTTAACGGCCTGGCTCTGATACCATTGTAAGCCCGCGGGGGCGCCCCGGCCGTCGATCGGACGCCGGAAACGCGGAAAACAAAAACTTTGCGAACTTTGCAAAACGGCACCACCGCGGACTTTTTACCCGGATCGGGCCATTAACCTAGCTAGCTAGCAAAAGGAAAAGAGTAGAGATGCTATACCAAACGATCCGTGTCCTTCGGTCTTCGTCTCCGCTCCGATCTCCCGCGGAAACTCCGTCACCTCCTCGCTCGTCGGAAAGGGCACCACGTAGCCGGAATCTTTTACGGGCTCCCGCCTCTTGACCGAGGCAACTCGGGCGCGAAGTTGGCTAGCCGACGCGTCCAAGACTTGCTATAGATATAGTGTAGTGAACTTGTCTCTTGAGGTTCTTGAAGTTGCCATGGAGGATGGAGGTGAGAAAAAGATGAGCTTTGAAAAATGGAACTTTTATTTTTGGATGAATGGAATAATGAGATTAAGATATTTGCCACCATCAAAATTAATCCCTCTCCCTCACAATGAAGTGGCCAGCCCCTTTATCTCTAGAATGAGATTAGAGAGAGAAAAAGGAATGTAAGAAAGAATATATCAACCATAGAAAATGGTCACTCTCATTTCATTAATCAATCTCCCTTTTTAAAACCATCACAAGAAAAGCAAAGATGAGACCAAAATAGAATATCATCATGAAGCAAGTCTCATCAAATAGCCACATAAGCAAGAAAGCCCTCCACATAATGTTAATTGCAAACTTGCAATTAACACCCTCCAACAAGAAAGTCCGACCGAGAAGGAATGAAGGAAAACCGGCCGGAACGGAATGCAAACTGGCAACTTCAGAAAAACTGATCCCGTAATAAAATACGGGAAAACCCCACTACTGCAAATACATGCCCGCATTTGTATTCCCACTGAACACAAATGCAAAGAGACAAAACTACACTATCTAATACTAGGATCCGGCTTAAGCCAAAGCCGGCTAGTAAAAACTGTCCGATCACGATCCGTGCAATACCGCACGTATCTGATCGAACCCTGCCATATCTCCATACGGCCTCTATAGCGTTTCGCCCGAAACTTGAGTAACTGTCTGTGTGGTGGACTCTAAAGACTCGTCAATACTGTGGCTGTGGATTTAACCACTAGCACGTCAGAGGTATAAGCCAATACGTGACGGGCCACCAGGTATTGACCAAAAGGGACGTCGATGAGCGAACTCATCCTGACACCCTACTGAGCCTGTCAGTGACAATATCCGTACAGTCCGGTCCGTTCGTCTATGAGCATCGCATGGCGGGCCTAGGGGGTTGGTAAAAGTCAGACCCCCAAAAGCGGTACAAGTCGTGTCGGAGTGTAGCCCAGAACACCCTGAGATACTACTGGAATACCTACCAGCAAATCTCCTGCCTTGGCCAAGGACTTTTCATGTTCTGGCTCTCCTAGACACAGCACGACCTCACCCCCAATACCGGGAGAGACGAACCCCTGCAGATCCGCTCACTGCCTCCATGTGGCTCGGGACTGTACCCAACTAAAACCTGTTTGCACGACTCCTTTGAGCCGTGGTAGGGTAGTAATCAAAGTACAGTGGGAACTCACACGAGACAAATGACGATCCCAGGTCGATGAACTAACCTGTACACATGTCACCTGGGAACTGCTATCTGACGTCTGGTATATCCCAACTAGCAGGTTCCCGGCGAGTCCTGTCCGGTGTACTCATAACCCAATGAGCACCTGTATACATCTTAGGTGAACCAACTGACACCAGTGGCTTGTGAGACCGGCCACCGCCCCTCGTCGGGGTCTCGACTGTATACACTAGTCTACTCTGGAGAAACGATGCCCTGTCTCGAATCTCCCACGACTAGGGACCTTTTAAGGATGTGCTTGTAGACCCCCAGCTCCCACTTATATGATCGCCCTCATACTGCTGGTGGTCAAGCAAGAATCCTAGGGGCTTTATCAACGTGTAATAGCGACTCGAAAGGTCACCTAAAGCAGTACACGATGATAAAGATAAACCAGATAGCATACTATCATCTCGAGTAAGACTGTCCTACCGGGATAGGTCCTCCCCTCAATCATTGCAATCACGTGCCTGTGATCCAATAATTGACTCTGAGGGCACTATCTCCAACAAATATTGACCCTTGTATACAATCCACGGGTGCGAATAAACATTTCCCTGACAAAGTCCTACCAGAGACTGGGGATATGCTCACATGGTGAACAGCCCTTGTAAGTCCTCTCGACTTATAAGGAGAAAATACTCTTGTAAGATCCTTACGACGTATAAAAGAACACACACTTAGGAATTCTCACGGTTCCTAAGGAGAAAACGCACCTACAAGATCCTCATGCCTCGTAGGGAGAAATACCTTTATGAGACCCTTACGGCTCGTAAAGTCAAAAGCCTTAGTCGACAGGATCCTAACCCTGTTTGCTAAGCCACCTTTGTTCGACATCGATGGAAGAAAATGACGATTCGCTCCTGGCAATATCCCAGTTGTAGCGATGCTGATGCCTAAATCGGTATCAAATACCAAACTCGTGGCGAAAAGTCAGCGAGCTACAAATGCATATGAAATAGCCAAAATGATGGGGCAACTTGCAACAAAATCAACAAGTAAAAATGTATGCATACAAAATAACCAAAATGGTTGGGCAACTCGCAATAAAAAGTAGCGAGTAAATAAAACAAATAGCCGAAATGATTGGGCACCGCAAAAAATAGCCGAAATGATTGGGCAATCGCGACTTTCGCGATATAAAAAAAGCTGAAATGATAAAGCATCGCAGAAATATAAAAGAAATAATAACAAAATGAAACTCTAGCCCTACAGACGAGATCACATCGATCCCTGTATACAATCCAGGGACACAAAGCAGAGAAGGAACCATATCATCCCACCATGCTCCATTGAAAAGAGAGCCAGGTCTCGATGGCCACATCTACAGCCTGGAGACCCACAACAGCGTTCCTCCTCATTCCAGCAAGACTCGAACGCGACACAAAACAACGGAGCCACGGCAAAGTCCCTAGTTCCAGGTCCTAAAGGTTCACAAACAACCTAGGAACTACCTCGACGTTCGTCTTGATATGGCAGACTCGATGTCACCCCAGCGTTCTTTCCCCAGCAGGATCCAAACACGACACCAACAATGGAGCCATGGCAAAGTCTCTAGTTCCAAGTCCTGACGGTTCACCAACAACCTAGAGACCACCTCAACGTTCGTCTCAATACAGCAGACGCGGTGTCACCCCAGCGTTCTTCCTCCAACAAGATGCAGATGCAACACCAACAACGGTGCCATGGCAAAGTCCCTAGTTCCAAATCTCGACGGTTCATCAACAACCTAGAGACAATCGTGACATTCATCTCGATACAGCAGACGCAATGCCAAAGCAAATGAAGCAAAGGCAATATTCCTAGCTTCAGGGTCTTGACGGTAACTCATATAAAGCCTGAAAGACTATCGAAGATCATCCCACACCAGCGCAGAGTGGTCACCACCTTGACGTTCGTCTCGATACAGCAGACGCAACGCCAAAGCAAATGAAGCAAAGGCAATATTCCTAACTTCAGGGTCTTGACGGCAACTCATGTAAACCCTGAAAGACTATCGGAGATCATCCCACACCAGCGCGGAGTGATCGCCACCGTGACATTCGCCTCAATACAGCAGACGCAATGCCAGCAAATGAAGCAAAGGCAATATTCCTAGCTTCAGGGTCTTGACGGCAACTCATATAAAACCTGAAAGACTATCGGAGATCATCCCACACCAGCGCGGAGTGGTTATGACTCATCGGGGCTCCCAAACTGAGCCTAACCTCAAGTAAAAGCGATATGGAATATCCCTAACGCTTGCTCTTTCGACGGTAATACTACCTGAAAGATTGCTTGAAGACGTCTTGTCCAGCCCCCGAAGGGATCAGAGACACGACAGTCGCGAGGCTACTCGAATAGCAAAATTGCCTATCGAGGAATACATCAGCCAACGCGACGGTACAACGGACACAACCCTAGTACCACAGACCCTAACGGACCTCTGTCGTGTAGAGCGGAGGTTAACTGTGACGTTAGGACATCCTTGCAAGAACTTCTTGATTCATCTTGACTCGTAAGGCAAAGCCTTAGGCAGTGGGAACTAAAAAACCTCTTTCCTAAGCACTGGGGCCCTGCAAGTCGGTTCAAGATGGACTCTTGCATACTATTCACAGGTCACACTCTCCGAAATCAAATATCGACGAAGAGGGAAACAACCACTTACGAGTCCTCTCGACTTGTAGGCGGGAAAATTCTCTTGTGAGATCCTTATGACTCTCAAGAGAAAACGCACTTAGAAATCCTTATGATTCCTAAGGAGAAAAAACACCTACGGGATCCTCTCGACCTGTAGGGAGAAAATACTTTTATGAGACCCTCACGGCTCATAAAGTTAGAAAGCCTTAGGAGGCAAACCTGACTCCTAAACCATCGTTGTCCTATGAGGAGATCGAAATAGACTATTGTTTCCCCCAATCAGAGCAAAGCTCTATTTGAATTTTAAATTTCAAATTGAAGCAGCGCTTCAGATGCAGGGCCAAGTACGCTGTGCCCTAGGCAGCGCACCATGTGTGCGCTAGCGCTAGGCGCGCTGCGCTCTAAGCAGTGCGCCACGTGTCAAACACGGATGCGCTAGCGTAGGGTGTGCTGCGCTCCGAGCAGCGCACCACGTATAAGACACAGGTGCGCTAGCGCTAAGAGCGATGCGCTCTAAGCAGCGCACCACATGCAAAGCACGAGTGCGCTAGCGCTGGAATTAAAAAAAAAACTCCCCACCGTTAGATCAAAAGATCTAATAATAATGATAAATCATTAATTAATCAGAATTAAATTCTGTTATGGAAAGATTTTCTAATCTTGTTAAAAACAAGAAGATTGCCTTCTGTAAAACAGAAGCCCTAGGATCAAAGATCCAACGATGGGAAAATTCCCAAATCAATCAAAGAAAGATCTCTTTAACTGATTCAACAAATCAGCTTGCCCTATATAAAGGCCCCAAGACTTCAAGTCTTATATAGAGAAACCCCCCATAAACTTTGAGAAACTCAAAGATAAAGGGCAAGCTCTTGCAGGAAGATATTTTTTCAAGGTAAGAATGAAGGATGATGAACACAGAGATGAAATCATCTCATGATTAAGAAAGAAGAATTCATTTCTTTAAAAAGATCATAGATCTACAAGACAAAGAGTCTTTCACAAAAGAGATCAAAAGATCTCATCATAAAATAAAAGAAGAACATAATTCTTCTCACAGATCATGGATCTATAAAGGCAAAGCCTTTCATCAACATAAGAGATTGGAAATTTCTCCTGCAAAATAAGAACTGTTGTTCTTAGATCTTAAGACAAAGTCTCTTTTAAAAAGAACATAAATTTGTTTCCCAGATCATAAAATTGATCAAATGCGCTTTGCGCTCTTGAACTGCGCTTCTGCGCTCTCTGGACTGGCGCTCAACGCCAAATGCACCACGTGTCAATCACGTATGCGCCAATTGACAACTTACGCTCTGCGCTTCTGAAATAGCGCACTGTGCTCATGGGCTGGCGCTCAGCGCCAAGCGCACTACGTGTCACTCACATGTTCGCCACTAAACTGAAAGCGCAATGCGCTCATAGATTAGCGCTCAGCGCTTATAAACTGGCATCATGCGCTTATCATCTGGCGCCTAACGCTGAGTGCAACACGTGTCCCTTACATGTGCGCCATGTGGCAGAAGCGCACTGCGCTCTTTGACTGGCGCAAAGCGCCTAGCGCGCCACTTGTTGCGCTGACAGAACATAAATTGTTCTTTAATAAGCCCAGAGCTCTGATGAATGCTCAGCATTCAATAAAAGACAAAACATTGTTAAAAGGGCCAAGCCCAAATAAAGGCTCAACAGCCCAAAACATAATGTTAAACATTTATTGGACTTAGCCCAAGATTGGCCATAAGTCCTCAACCCATATTAATTGAGCCCATCTGCTCATAAATATTTTAACAGATCTTAGTCCCAAATTGGACTACAGATCTTTCAACTAACTCACATCGGTTTGAGGGTACATCTCTTTACTCCTCTGATATTTGTCGTTGTAATCCTTCAACGTCTTCAGAGAGGTGATGGGTCCCGACAACCAAACATTCTGCGGACTGTGGAGTCCTTTAAAACCCACGGACTATGATGTCCTTAACCTTGACTGTGAGGTCTTTAAACTCACGGGCTATGATGTCCTTAACCTTGACTGTGAGGTCTTTAAACTCACAGACTATGATGTCCTTAACCTTGACTGTGATGTCTTTAAACTCACGGACTATGACATCCTTAACCTCGACCGCGATGTCGTTAAACTAACAATCGACCGCAATGTTCCTAAACTAAACAATAGAGCCCAATTGCTCTCTTGTTGGATCTAAATGATCCCGTTAAGTTGATCTTAGTTTAAAATTAGACTAATGTATCCTTAACATATGTTTAAGTTGATCTTAGTCCCAAATGAGACTAACGTATCCTTAAACCCAACCCCCAAACCCAAATCTAAGAAGATACGGATTTGGACTAATCCATGCCCTACGGGCGACAACATAAATTAGTCTCCGTATACAATCTACGGGCAACCAAAAACAAAACAAACACACACAACACGAAGTGACCATCTGGAGAAGGAGAAAGTTGTTACCGCGATGCGGTAGCGTAATTAACTGCAGGGGCTTGCGCCTGCAGGGAAGAGCGTCTCCACAATCAAAAATCCCTCAAACGAGGGGGAATCTGACGAAGTCTGCTATATCGGCCGCATCCGTCTAAACCTTCGATGCATGGTGCCATAAATCAACTTGGTATTTTCGGAGAAGTGGACGGATAGCACCAATTAGCATTGTCCTGAAATTCAGAAGAGACGTTTATCGCATCTCCGTGTTTTCGGCGGGGAACAACTATCCACAAAATGCATTTGCTAAAAGGGACACACCACCATGAAGAAAATATGTCTTTTATTCATGAATCAAAATGAATACAAAGTACAATTTATGAAAGAATAAAAAAAATACTCTCATTCAGGAGTATGTACAAAAGAAGAATAAAAAAATATACAATTCTTCAAGCCGGCCGACGATTTAATAGATTTGCCAATTCATCCTTTTTCCGCTGAGCCTCGGCTTCATGATTCATTATCGCTAAGAGACAGGCCTCCGCTTGAGACTGTTGGGCCTGGTACGAAGCAAGCCGACTTTCAAGCTCCTTTTTGGTAACTTTATGAGCTTCGACCATTTCGCGAGTGAAAATGAGGGCTTTATCAATGGCTACCACCTCCCTAATAGCTTCTTGAAGCACCCGCCAAAGTTCATACGCCCGAGTGGTCTTGGCCGTGAGATTAACTTGAAGTTCCCCCAGCGCAGTTGAAACCACCTTCCTCTCTGAAAATTTTCGGCTGAGTCTCTTCTCGCATGACAGCATATTTGCGGCGCACCGTTCGATTAACCCCCGCAAGCTCGCCTTTGCAGCCACAACCTCTGAAGGAAGACGCGAGCACTTAAGGCTATGTAAGCAAGCCTCCACCCGACAACAAAACTCAACCCAGACTTGCACCAATGTTTCGCTATGGTAAGAAGTAAGAAAGGGGAGAGAACTGTTGGTTTCGGCAGCAAATTCTTCGGCCGTGATCAAACTACCGGCACGAAGGTCTTCGATCAGAGCTGACAAAGAGTGAAGGCTTAGCTTTGCCATCCGTTCCGAGGCACATAGAGCATAAGGGCCAGGCGGCATGACGATGAGAGATTCCAGCATGGTAAGAACTGGCAAAGCTGTTAAGATTAATAAAAAGAAATCAGCGAGACTTGCAAGCAAAGAGCAGGTGGAACAACGTCGAAACTTTACTTACCCACAGTCATGCAAGAAGGGTCTGAAAGATCCCCAGGCCCGTCAAGAATCTCAACTTCGTCATCGGCTTCCAGAACTGCAGAAGACATCAGTATCGTTATATGAAATAATAATAATGCCGTGAGAAGAAGGCAAATAACACTAACCCTGCCCGGAAGATAGGATGATGCGTTGAGGGGATATTTCCTGCGGAGCGGCCATCTCTAGCAAACGCTGAAAGGATTTTCTGGGAGATAGATCAGCGATAGACGCCGCCAACCCGCGCAATTCTGAAAAGACAAAAAGGTTCAGATAATGGAGAGATTATTAAATTAAAATATAAAAGGCTACCTTCGATGCTCCTCCCACTCTGAACTGGAGTGATAGCAGCATCGGCGGCCTCCTCCATGCCCCCAGGCACATCATCGAGGACATGGGCCGATATAACAACTTCCAATTGAGGAGCAGTGGCCACCACTGCAGGCTCCAATGAAAGGACGGTGGCCTCAACTACCTGTCCCATAGTCTCCGGGCCATCCCCAGAAAGATCCATTGAATCCGCGGCCAATGAAGATGCCTCCTCCGGGAGAGCAAGCACCGGGGGAACGGAAATCACCAATGGGAGCTCTGTGGCAGGAAGAACGGCTATATCGACCCCCTCCACACTTACTAGTGTCTCATCGGGGATATTTACAGAGTCCATAGTCAAGGCGCGACTCGAACTCAGATCCTCCACCATTGCCGAAGTCCCTGCAAAGTTTTCACAAAAATAAGGATATATATATAAAGCTGTGCAAAATACTACAAAAAAGATATATAAGTATACCAATGCGCATAAGAGCTTCTAGTATGGCTTTTTCAAGCCGGCGTTCCTTCCTGAGGAGGTGTGCTCACCGGGGTTCGAGGGTAGACTCGTGGCCACCAGTCCACAACGACAGCGCATTTTCGGTATCGGCCGAGATAGGCTGCTTAAGGGTTATCTCGCCTCTCTCTTCCTCCGCCGTATCGATGGAGGATCTTCGTAGAAGATGACAGCAGGATAAGGCCTCTTCGGGACCCTTACATTTTCAGTCTCATCCTGGGAGCGTCTTATAGCCTCAGCCAATTGTGCGGCTTCCTCGGCAGATGAACCGGGAAAAAGAAGACAACCATCGGGCTCTTGCATAGCTATTGGCTCGTCCTGAAAGATAGGCTCGGATTCCACTAAAAAGTTGAGCAGATTGGTGACCGTCTTTCTTCACCTCTTTGACCCAGAACTAACACCAGAAGACGATCACTTCTTTTCCATCGGTGCTTTGGTGCGACGTTGACCCACTTCGCCTTCAATATCCTCTCTCGGTGGTGCTACCGATGACGACACTGCCATTGCTGACGCCGCAGCTGATGATACTGCTACTGGCGCCTTATCAGAAGCTCTTGCCTGAGCTCTAGTGCGCATCAGCATCCCAACTGTCGAGGTCAAGTCCACATTCGCCGCCTCAGGAATAAGTATGGTACCAGCATCCCTCAAGAGAGGGCGAACCATTGTCCACGATCGCGGTGGGACTCCCGTAGCCTGGAGCGGGGCGGGAGCTCTAAGCCTAAAAAGTATCCTCCTCTCCTCAGCAATGATTGGACTAACCCGGTAGCGATACCAACCCGTGAAAGCCCCCACGCACCTCGGAATGTAGTCGGCTTCAGGGATCATGAAATGAGAACCGGTGTTCAGACTCATGAAATGGTGAGTGGCGTCACGAACAGCTTCCAAAGAAGGGCGAGGTTCTACTGTGAATGCTTCAAAGGGAACACCCTGGTCATAACCCAATTGCCGGGCAAAGCAGTGTGGATTGTACCGCATGAAAAGAGCCGCATTATTTCGACGGAACACCAGATAACCGGGTCTGATTGAATACAAGTGCATAGCTTCCTTGGGCTTCAAGGAGGGTGCTCCCTCTTTCGATAAATCAAACAATTATTGAACAGGTCCCGAGGGAGCAGAGAGGATTCGATCATTAAATACCATTCCACCTTCGTTGGCATACGGATTGAGCAGCACTCAAAGAGCCCCTAATTGAGTCGGATCAGGAGCAGAAGCATCCACCAACCTCATGAGCCGCGGAAAGGTATAAGCATCATAAAAGCTGGGTCTCTGATGCGCGGCAAATGCCCCTAGCACGTGCATCTCAATCCATGATGTAAAGTAATGAAGAGAGAAACTCACTACGTTCACGCCTGGGGTTGAGGTATTGGCTGCAGTGCTTAGCCCATGGTACAGATGTGACAGCCCTGTAATGCCCACAGCTAGTCGCGTCCCTTCGGCGATGCGATGAGCAGGGTAAATGACCGAGGCTCTCATGAATCGACGGTGCATTGGAACGACAAACCAACTGAGCCAAATGCTGATAAAGCCGACGAAGAAAGTTTCTTCATCCATGCCCGGAGCTGCAATCGACTCAAAAAGTACAGCAGATAAGATTGGGATATAAAACTGAGGCAGATCTTCTTCTCTGGCCGGTAGCTTATTTAAACCAAACCCGAAGGGGTCGTTGATATTCACGAACTTCGGAGCCGCCTTTGATAGAACGTCTCCACGAAGGAAGCAGGCGATAAAGCTGTTAAAAGTGATGCCCTGCTCTTCTGACTTCGTGAACAGCCTCTCAAAAATCCCCAGAGTCTTGATTAGACTCGGGTACTTGTGGCGGACGGCATTTTTAGTTGACAAGCCGTCAAGCGTAGCGGGAACCGTCTCGAAGGCATACTCGTCAGAGGGCAACAATTCTTCATAAGGCGCTCCCTTAATCGGTAACCTGAGATCACGCGAAACTCTTCCGAAGAGATCGAAACTTCGCAGTCCCCTAACAAGAAAGTGTTGAAGATTCTATTGATTAAGGAAAGCTTTAACCCACCATACGTGAGGAGACTGATAATGGAAGAGAGACGCGTACACCGCCTGGTAAAGCCTGACCTTCTGCAGTCGCACACGATGGGCGGACAAGATGTAACGAGCCCAGAGAAGATAGCTCGTAGGATGGCGAGGGGTAAGCCTTATCTTGTAGACTTGTCCCCAGGGCTGGGATTCACCTTGGCAGATACGATGCCCCAAGATATCTATGGCCGGCACAGGCTGGTTTGGTATCCCAGTTGTTGACGGCTCAAGCCGGTCTGTAGGAGTCCAATTCGCCACCTCTACAGCAAAAGCAGTCCGCGGACGGTCTATCGGCAGGAATAGGCGGATAGGTTCTGTTGGCTCCTCGCAAAGAAAGTTTCGGCGACCGCAGATGATATGACCATACCAGGTCCCCCACAAAAGTAAGTTGGTGCAATCCGGATCTTGGGCCCTAATCATTGCCATCACTTCTTCATCCGACAGTGATTGAGAAAAAGCTGCCTCCGAGCGAGTGAAGGGAAAGTATGGAAGAGAAGCCATTGTGCCTGAAATAAAGAAAGGGGAAACTATTAGTGAAGCCCACACGTGTATATATATATTTATAAATATATATATATAAGAAGACAGTGGAAGAAAGCGACAAACAACTTATTTTTATGGGACCATTGGTTACATAACACATGGGCCCCACAAAATCAATATGGCGGCTCACTAATGATGATGCTGAGCAATCATCATGAGGACAAAAGGAAGATTCTCAATAAATTCAAATGATTCTGCACATTCCCCCAAGGAGAAAACCCATTACAGGAACTCTGTGCAAATCGAGAAGGATCTCTGCAAGAACAACTCAGGATGAAAAATCCCAAGAAGTCTTCTTTTAAGAACTAAGTTCTTTAGAGGAATTAAATTCCTTTTGAATAGAGGAATTAAATTCCCAGAAAAAATTTCAGAGCTAAGCTCTTTGAGATGGAATTAAATTCCAGAGGGAGGACAAGTATCATCATCAATCCGCTATGATCATAGAAACCCTAACAAAAGGGGTTTATTATTTAAAGATTGGACATTTTTTTAAAGAACTTGGAAAGATGGGTTCTTGTTAAAGGGAAAAAACCCTTGGTGTGGATTTAAAATCCAAAGAAAATTTCTATAAGAAGTTCCTCGGCCGTTCAAGATCCTTACCTGAAAAAGGAAATCTTTTTGTTGACAGAGTTAAACTCTGGAAATTTTTGAAACTGAGAACTGAGCACTGAAAAAGAGAATTAAATTCTCAGAGGAAAACAAGAAAGGAAGAAGATGGAAAAAGTGGAGGCGCTTCTGAAGAGACCCCTGCATTTATAGGATGTGATGGGAAATGGTTCATCTACCCCCTTCCCTAGGCAGATCCAATGGCCACAAAAGTTACAGTGTTGCACTCACGTGCAAACACATGAGAACAACGCTATAGGGGCATTTGTTCCCTCATAAAATACAAAGAAAAACCCCAATGGGGCATCACGTGCGCACACATGATCGGGGGTCACGTGCCGACACGTGATGGCTTCCTGAAGGCTCTCAAATGAAAAAAATTGAATCCTAACAAATGGGATCACGTACCCGCACGTGATAGACCTTTAAACCCACTGAAAAGAACTAAATGTATAAGAAAACAACAAGGAAAAATCCCAATGGGGCATCACGTGCCCACACGTGATCATTCCTGAGTTCTTTAAAATAATAGAATTAAATTCTGGTTAAAAGCTTAATCAGTGGGTCATGTGCCACCACGTGATGGGGTCTTAAAAACTCTCTGAGTTAATGGAAAGAGAATCCCAAATAGGGAATCACATGCCCACACGTGACTGGGGGTCGCGTGCTAACACGTGATGGGTTCCTAAGCTGTCTGAACTAATAGAATTAAATTCTAATGAAATGGTCAGTCAGTGGGGTCACGTGCTAACACGTGATAGGCTCTTAAATCTTCTGAACTAATAGAATTAAATTCTAATTAAAGGAAATCAAAAACCCTAATATTTCCCTAGATTTTTCCAAACAAAAAGATTGCGCTCTGTAAAGTGGAGCACCGTTGGATTAAAAATCCAATGGTGATTAAAAATCACCAATTTATAGAATGATTCTATACAAGAAAAGATTTTCCTGAAATTTGCCAGGAATAACAGATAAAATATCTTTTGGATTAAAAATCCAATAGTGAAAAAAATTCACTGAGTGATCTAAAAGATCATGTTGGTTACAAAATCAACCAAAATCTTTCAATGAAAAACTGACTAAACAAACTGATTCTTTTCTTCCTCCTATAAATAGGAGCCAAGAAGAGAAGAGAAAAAAGAAAGAGAGACAACAGCAACAAGAGAGGAAAAAAAAGAATTTAATTCTCCAGAGAGAAAGAAGGTCTCTTGAGAAAAGAAAGAAATCTTAGGTGAGAGATCATTCTATAAACTCCCACAAAACAAAAAGAGAATTTAATTCTCAAACTAAGAGTTTAACTCTTCTGAATAAGAACTTAGTTCATCCTCTGGTTGAAGATCTGCAGAAACGGATCTCCCCATAAGTTGAGAATTTAATTCTCATCGGGGAGATTCTGTCATGCAGATCTAAAACCTAAGGGAGGACCTAAGTTCAGAGAATTTTATTCTCCCAAAAAGCACATAGGAATTTAATTCCTCCAACAAAAATAGGGTTTAACCCTTAATACAAGAATTTAATTCTTCCAAATACATAGGAATTTAATTCCTCTAAACAAAATTAGGATTTAACCCTACCAAAGAATTTAATTCTTAAACAAGAGACTTAGACTTTTCATGCACGTAAAAGAAATCAGTACCCAACCTGATCACGTGGCAACACGTGACCCTCCCTTCAATGGTTAGAAAAGAATGAATAATATGGGGTCACGTGCTCCCACGTGACCCTTGGAAAAATTCCTCAAAATAAAGAGAATAAAGCCAAGGCAGAACAAACTTCGGGCGCCTTCACATGTCCCCACGTGACCCCTGACAAACACCTCTTTAAAAAAAGAGAAGATGGCAAAAACTGAAGGATTAAAATCCAATGCATGGGCGCCCTCATGTGTCCCCACATGACCCCTATCAAGTCCTTTTAATATCCAGTGCATGGATGCCCATCACGTGCCCACACGTGATGGCCTGTAAGACTAAAAGTGTTTAACACTTATTCTGAGAATAAAAAGGGAGGCTTGACCCAATCCTAGGGCGCCTCACGTGACCTCACGTGAGCCCTTCACTTTTAGTGTTTAACACTATTTTAAGCATTTCATCCTTAGTGTTTAAACACTATTTTAAATGCATCACGTGGGAACACGTGACCGCCAAATATGTGCTAGCCTTTAACACTATATGCAAATGGTCTTATCCCAAATTGGCTAAGTTTTCCAAAGGCAAGACTCTCCTTTGACTGAATCTCAAATACATTCTTGTCTTCTAAGATTGATCATCTCATATGGTATATGAGTGCTCAACACTCAATAAAAAACAGAACCCAGACCCATGTTTAGCATTGCTAAATAACGGGGGGATGAACCCAGACAAATGCTCAACAGTCCCAACAAAGGTCCAACATTTTAAACCTATTTGGACTTGGCCCAAGTTGGCCATAAGTCCTCAATTCAGATTTAACTGAGCACATGTGCTCATAATCTAATTAATTGATCTTAGTCCCAAATTGGACTACAGATTTCCCAATCAACGTTGGTTCAAGGGCACATCTCTTCACTCCTCTGATATTTGTCGTTGTAATTCTTCAACGTCTTTAGAGAGGTGACAGGTCCCGATAACCAATCATTCCACGGACTGTGGGGTTCTTAAGCTAATGGACTATGATGTCCTTAAACTTTATAGACTATGACGTCTTTAAACTACGGACTGTGGGGTCCTTACCATAGACTATGATGTCCTTAACCTCGGACTGTGGGGTCCTTAAGCCCATGGACTATGATGTCCTTAACCTTTACAGACGATGATGTCTTTAAACTGGACCACCATGTCTTTAAACTGGTAATTGGGCCGCAAAGTCCCTAAACTAAAGCAATAGAGCCCAAATACTCTTTTGTTAGATCTAAATGATCCTGTTAAGTAGATCTTAGTCTAAAATTAGACTAACGTATCCTTCACAAATGGTTAAGTTGATCTTGGTCTAAAATTAGACTAACGTATTCTTAACAAACGTTTAAGTTGATCTTAGTCTCAAATGAGATTAACGATCCTTAAACCCAACCAAAAACCCAAATCTAAGAAAATACGGATTTGGACTAATCCACGCCCTACGGACGACAACATAAATTAGTCTCTGTATACAATCCACGGGTAACCAAAAACAAAACAAACATACACGACACGAAATGACCATCTGGAGAAGGAGAAAGTGGTTACCGCGATGCGGTAGCGTAATTAACTGCAGGGGCTTGCGCCTGCAGGGAAGAGCGTCCCCATAATCAAAAACCCCTCACAATGAGGGGGAATCTGATAAAGTCTGCTACATCAGCTGCATCCGTCTAAACCTTCAATACATGGTGCCATAAATCAACTTGGCATCTTCGGAGAGATGGACGGATAAAACCAAATAGCATCTGCCCCCAAATTCAGGCAAGACGTTTGTCTTCCCGGTCTTTCGCCGAAGAACAAATACGAATTATAAGTTTGTTTTGCTTTTGAACAGCAAGAAGGAGCTTGTAGCTCATTGGTAAGACCTTGCACTGCTGAACCAAAACACCAGAGTTCAAATCCCATTAGCCACATTATCTTTTTGTTTTAATTTCTTTTAATCTTTTAGAAGCCCAAGAGTCTACACGTGCACAACACGTAAAATGAAGAGTCACACTTTAAACAAATATATACACTGAAGAATACCAATCGACCCCGACACGTGGCCTAAACCCCAAGCACACCCGTCGGTGTTGGCCCGGCGAGAATGCGAAAAAATCCGGCGCCGCCGGGTCAGACCGTCTTAAATGCTTCCAAACTTCACCCCCTGCACCTCTTCAGCTACCCCACTAACCCCACATTGCTTGTTTACTCTGAATATTTCCAGAGAGCCATAAAATGCCATTTAATCCCAATTTTAATGCATATTTCAATGTATTCTTTAAACGCCATAAACCCTAATTTTCCCTATAAATACCACCCTCATTTCACACATTCTCACTCACAATTTCCTGCCAAAACTCTCAAGACATTTCCAAGTCCGTATAGTGTGCAAGTGGAGTTAACGAAGGACGAAACTCCGACGAAATTCCGGCAACGACCCAAGGAGTTTCCGGCGACGAAACAACGCACCGGTGCTTCCCTATTCTTCCACTTTCTTCCCTCTACTTTATAAGCCAGTAAGTCCCCCTTCTCTCTCTCTTTTGCTATTCCCAAACTCTTCATTCTTAAAACGTGTCGGAAGCGAAGTTATCCAGCTTCTGATTCTCTTTTCTTTTAAAAATACAATTTTTTCTTAATAACAAACCTACAACTTTTAATACATTGTTTAGTAATCATTAACATAGATAATAGAACAAGTTTTATATCAAAATGATAACCATAGCAAGTTGTATTTCAACTTTACATTAAAATACCTTTATGTTTCATATCGACGTGTTTATACCTTTTAACCATATTACCTTAGAAAAACTCATAAGGTAATGACTTATCTCATCACAACACACATATCTATCATAGCACGATGAATCTTGGGACAATAGAATACGGGAAATACGACTTTACAAATAAATCCCGTTAACTTATAAAACCGTTTTCTTTAAAAAGTGTATTTAACTTTCTATGCAATTAAGCCTCTACAACCCATTTTGGGGACCCTATTTGGGATGGTACGGATTATCGCACATTCTCGGGCTTAGTAGAGCGAGATGCAGACCTCCGCAAGGAGCATTCGATCTCGAAGGAATTTTTATACATTTTTCTTTAGAAAATAAGATTTTTACAGGAAAATAAATAAAATTATTTTCATTAAATATGTATATATAATTATTACCAAAATACTTATTTTAAATATATATAATATTCCATGTTTCCAAAACTCAAGAAAAGAATTCAAATATTACATGAAACCACCATGATAATTCAAAACAATATTCATATTACAAATAAATACGATATATTATGAAATTAGGTTTTATTCACTAGAAATGTCACATTTATAAAATATACATCAATGAAAACCCTAAAGATGATAATTAAATATTTGAGGTGTATTTTGAAATTATACCAAAACTATTTTTACATTAAACCCCCTCAAATTATACTAAATTACAATAAGGACCCTAGTAAACATAGGTTTAAGCGGGACTAGTCTCTTGAGCCTCAGGGAGCCGAAGATATGGGTGCTTGCCTATTTAAGGTAGACAACTTAACAATGGTGTTATCAACACGGTAATTGTCTTTGAAAAAGACACAAATCCTGCTGTCCATGTGCAGCAGTTACCGATAACACCAAAACAATCAGGATTTCAAGTTCTTTTAAAAGTGTCTGACTCAGACTGAGTCTCAACCTAATCAATCTGACTTGAATGTAATTCAAGTACAAACTACAATGCAACATGATTCAATATGAATTCATCTATTCAATCTATATCAATCTGTATTGACTGAACCGAACCATGGATATATTCCATTTACATGTTCATCCATTATATCCGTTCCATTACCGATATCATGGTTTCGGCAAGTCATCCATCTATACAATTTACAAGACAATACAATACAATCAAGACATCCTGGGGTTTATAAGAGGTAGATTGGTACGGAAGGTGTTAAAAGTGGCACGAGACTGTAACCATAATACACCTAACCTGAATCTCCATTGCCATTATACCGTGGCTGAACAGTTCTTTATGCTCCTTATAGCTTAGTCCATGGGGAAAGTTGGACTCCTCTCATATACTGTCACGCCCCGCTTCCCAAAATACGGAATACGAGGGGTGAGAAGGCCAGCCATGCTCCTACGGTCACGGAAATATCCTGCCCTGGTCACACTTCGGCTTCTAGCATTACGTGGCAATCAGTAATCAATGCACAGGTAATGATAAATGCAGTCACTGCTTCTATCAAACAGATATAAAACTAATCAAATAGAGATCAAGGGAAAGATAGCGCTGGCGTAGCTGATCTAGATGTCCGCAATATCCTCGAGGTACGACAGATCCACTTTTCACTCTGAGCATGCATACTCAGGTCATCAGAGCGACACAATAGAAATATATATAAATACATATGCAAACACGTGCAATGATTATGAGAATGAAGCAGTAAATATGGAGTGATGACATGAGCATGAAGTAACCGGTACTGGTAAATAATAAAGCATGTATATCGAATCAGTAATCAATTCAATGTCCATGTCACAAAACCTATCAGTCTCTAAGTCTCACTGTTCAAGTCACTAAACCTATCGTCTGTCCAAGTGTGAGCGTCAACCACCACAGAAGTATTCCCTACCCAACGGTAGGCCCCAGGGGCAAGGGAACACGGGCCCGAATCACGCTTGCTAATAATCAATAATACAATCCATACGACTCCCGAAATCGCTATATATGCCGGCGGTGGGACTCCTGAGATACCGTTGATCGAACTCACACTCAAACTACCCCACACCCCATGATCTACATCAAACACCGACCATGAATCCAAATACTAGTCTCTCCATGACAAGTCTACGCGAGAACTGGAGACAGGGTCTCCATCAAGTATGTCTCGACTAGTGTCCAAGATAAATGGACAGTGTTCAACGTCTTACCTATGACACTAATATAAGTGCTTTCATAACCGTCCCATTCCAGTTATAGTTACACTTATACATGTCCCATAGGCGTCGACAATACAATAACTAATTGGTTCCGCTGATTGTGTACAAGTATGTGTCATTTCACTTATTCATTCACGCTTTTATACTGACGTGTTTGCCACAATCCGATCACTAACATTATCACTTAGTAGTGTAATACGGTCACTAGGTTTTCGATGCAAGTGAACACTATTTACAGTAGTATGACAATCATGCACATGATGGGGATATAGTAAATGTACCGCTAACAACATATAAGCAACCGATGTCGGTTGGACTAGGAAAATCATATAAAATCACACGTGCATAATTAAGCAAAACTATATAAAAGGAGTAGGTAGTATATTTAATCATATATACAGTAAAATTAGTTTCGTGTCAATCGGGTTTCAGGTTTGCTAGTTATGGTCATTTCATTTTAAGTGTTTACTGCGGGAAATCCAATTTCTGAACTGGAAATCCGTTTCATAACACGTTTTACTCCTAGTTGAGAGCATAATTAGGCAATGCTACAGTTAAATAATATGTAGATTTTTCTGTTTTGTTTCCAACGCATCTGACGTATTAATGATAGTCATCCTGGTTTATAAGTTACGATCAAATTACTGACAAAGGGTGTAAACTGAAATGACAGAATACTTCTGTACAAGTCACCCGTTAAAATATGATTTAAATACCAAATGATATTGGAATTTAGTAAAACCTGTTCCATTGGAAAGCTAAAACAATTTTCTACACAGCGGTAATTGTATACGCACACTATCATAATTAAACATTAAGATTTCAGGTGTATAAAAGCAAGTCAAGGGGTAAGTTCCTGCACTGGACTGCGGTCCAAGGTCGGGTAAGTTCTTTGTTTTCGATATCCAGTGTATACATCTGACAGTAAAGCTACACCTTGTTTTAAATATTATGCAGTACCCTTCACAACGAACCCAGGCACGCTGCGGTTGGATTTTTCTGAAATTAATTATGAATTTAGCGGTGTCAAATGTTCGGTAAAACGCAAGTTTCGGTATAGACATTAGGGCATCACTTTAAGTGTGTAGACAACATCGATTTGCTAACAAATTCTTATAGAGTGTTTCTTAACAGTACTAGAGCCTAAACATCATGAGTTTCGCCATTTTAGATTTTATTTTCTCATGAGATTTGCATCAAACACTTCGGCTATACATGTATACGATGTTTTCCAACGAAATTTTGGTTTCTTTTACTCATCCAATTGAAAATCATTTCCTCACATATCCTACTGGATTTAAACACGGATAGTAACCTTTAGGAGGCCTCAAAGTTAAATTAACAAGATGATTAGCAGTAATTAATTGAATCTAGATGGCTCAAGTGTAAACTATATAAACAGGATATATGTGTGTGTGTGTGTGTGTATATATATATATATATATGTGTGTGTGTGTGTGTGTGTGTATGTATGTATGTATGTATGTATAGCTAGCATGTATAGCAAGTGTTTAACTTGCCTTGACGATGATCGGAGACACAACCATGATGAAGACGAAAGCAACGGCACGATCACGGTGCAATAACAACGAAGCAAGTAGCAGCAACGAGCCTCGTCTCGGCTCTGACCGGAGCTCAACTAGATGGCTCGACGGAGGCTCTGGTGATGGCACGGGGAGCTCGGGGTCCAGCGGCGGTCGGGTGGAACTCCGGCGACGAGTAGAGGTCGGCAGTGAAGGGTTTGGTGTTGGGTTTTCAGGCAACGGCGATTGTCACGATGACAGCGGCGGCGGCTTAGATGGCGATAGTACAGAGCTCGGGCTCGGAGATAGAGGAGGGCAGCGGGTGTGTTGCGGTTGAGGCATGGGGCTTGCTCATCGAAGGTGGTGTGGCCCGGTGAAGTTATGAGGTTGCTATGTGTTGTGCAGTGGCAGCTGGAGCGGGCATGGGGTTCGAGGTCGCCGGCGATGAGCACGGTCGATGTAGGCAAGGTCGAGGTGGCCGGAGGTGGAGTAGATGCTGGTGGTGGTGCTAAGCTCGTCGGGGAGTTGGTGGGTCGTTGAGCCTGGTGGTGGAGGTGAGGAGGTGCAGGGAAAGCTGGCGGCTCGAGCTCAGGTCATGGAGGCAGGGTCAAGTTGAAGATGGGTTTTGAGGAGGCTCGGGGTGATCATGGAGGAGGGATGGTGGAGAAGGGATGTTGGAGGTTGGTGGGTTATAATGTTGTGGAGCTCGTCGTCGATGATGGCGGAAGAAGTGAGGAGAAAGGAAGTCAGGAGAGAGGGAGGGGTCGAGATAGTGATTTAGAGAGAGAACGAGATTAGAGGAGGTAGGCGTAAGTTCGATGGGTGAACGTTGGAGGCGGAGGTTGCGCAGGTCGAGGGGATCACGGGGAGTTGGCGAGCGGCGAGAGCGTAGGCGAGCTGCGAGAGCGTGGGGCGGAGGTTGTTGAGAAGGAGGAGGGGTAGGCGAGGACATGGTCGCTGGGCTGGAGCGGGTCGCGGGGAGGAGCGAGATAGGGTAGGTCATGGCGAGAAGGGTGGGAAAATGCGAAGAGAAAGAGAAGGAGAGGAGGGGGAAGTGTGGGTCGGGTCGGGTGTGCGTTTGTGGGCCGGGCTCGTGGAGAAAAGAAAAGAAAAAAGGAGAGTTGGGGTTTGGGCTGAGGGAGTGGGTTTGAAAAAAGAATTAGGAATATTAAAAAGGGGTTAGGTTTGGGGAAAAATAATTTGGGTTAGGGTTTAGAATTTGAAATATTTAATAAAAAAATATTTTTTTATACAGAAATTATTTAAAAAGGAACTGGGTATTACATCATAAACCACTTATATAAAATTTCGTCCTCGAAATTTAAAATAAACAATAAGCTATAAAATGCCCTGCGAAAAGCAACGAAAATAAATCAAATACTACCATATAATGATTTACGTAAAAACAACTAGATAAAAAATCAAATATTTATAGATCTAAGAAATAGCGCAGCTAAAAAGAATAGTCATAAGTAAGAATAAGGTATAACCATTTATAGTAATAAACTATATATACAATACAAGAAAGAATGACAACAAATAACAATAGCGAAAAATTGGCAGATAAGTCTTAAGATCCGAACCTACATTAGTAAGACTACAAATCAGGCAATTATAAAATAGCTTAAGAATACTCATACGATAAAATATAGGGAAAAATAAAACAAACACATAAGTGGCTAGTAAGCAAACGAGATATCAACAATTCATGTAAAGACCAAGACTAAACTATATTTGCAGAAATGCGGCGATAATACAATACAAAAAAAACTAAGATAATACCGAGATAATGACATATGTACAAGTAAATAAAAGATAACCATAATTTATATTATAGTAAATAGAAAATTTAAATCGATTGGAGCACAAGAATACGTAAGTAAATGTAAATACGAAAACAAAAGATAGTTGACATAATTATGAACAAAGAAACGTGAATACTATATAGAAAATCAATATGAAACTCATTTTAAAGAAAACTCAAACCGCTAATAATATAAATTTTGAAAGTTAATCAAAAGAATACCATCAACGAAATGAATATGAATGATAACGGTATAATAAACAATAAAACATTAAAAGAAATATAGAGTAGCAAATAACTCAAAATGACATCATGTAATTAAAGAAGATAAATGAAAAAATTTCAAGACAAGAGGCACGAAAAATGGAACTTCATAATAACAGGACAATAGTATAAAAAGCATAAATAGGAACAATTTACTAGAAATAAAATATACGGTGTAAGTTTGAACCATTGAGAAAATAATAAAAATAATAGTAGAGCATTTCAAGACAGGGAGTAAAACTAAAATACTTACTAACACATAATAGGAATCTAAGTAACTACAAATAGGCAAAACTCTAAATTTAATATAGTAAGCACTACTGGTTATAACTATGTTAACAGGAAAATAATACTAGTAATATACGGTAGACTAGCTAGAGTAAGTATTGCGATATACACTTCGAAGGTCGACGTCGCGAGCAAGCACTCGAATGAAAGAAACATAAATAGGAATTTGGGTTGCCCAGAATAACACAAGGATAAAAGGATGAAATCGGATTCAAAATCAGGGAGAGATATAAGTTAACAAGA
The DNA here is from genome assembly GCA_030015575.1 of Agapanthus africanus. Classification (NCBI taxonomy): domain Eukaryota; kingdom Viridiplantae; phylum Streptophyta; class Magnoliopsida; order Asparagales; family Amaryllidaceae; genus Agapanthus; species Agapanthus africanus. The sequence continues at coordinate 852,792,089 of JASDDO010000024.1, forward strand.
AGTATAGGGTTTGACAATTTTAGACAGGGGTATGCAGCAAGATACAACCTAATCGAAAAGAGAATCAGGGGGTGCGGTGATGAACCATGATGTAGACTAAGCTTAAGGTCGAAATATAGTGAGTCAAACAAAAGTAGTTAGTCACAATCCACAACTTTATTGCATTCAAACTAAGAACTTTAACAGATACAAGATTTAAACGAAAGGAAACAACTACTAAATAGAGTAACAATATCTTCATTGAAAGCAGGAAAGGTGATAACTCTGCGTCGATATATAAATCTCTGTAATCTCATAAGGCAGGTCTGAATCTTGTGCTGGGTCCGTGACGTCTCGAAATTAAAGTACGAAACAACCAAGTCGCTCAAGAAGATTTGGAGGGCGTTGATGAATCTCCTCCTTGTAGCTCTTTTCTTCGAGGGAAACATTGACAAGATGCTCGTCGGATCCACAAATCAAGCACTGCCCCTTGGCCCGGCGACAGTCTCTCTGAAGGTGTCCTGGACTCTTGCAATAACCACAACGTTGGGTTCTCCGCTGCTTCTGTTGCTGAGGAATGAATGGGCGCTTCATCTGCGTACCTCCCCTTTGCTTAACAGGGATTCCTTTACGATTGGGAACTCCAGCTGGTGCCTGAGTCATTTGGCTTCTTAGCCCTTCTGCTAAGAGATCGTTTGTTCGCTCCTGGGCTTCCATCAAACCTTGCAGTACACCCAAAATCTCGACGATCTGACTATGGGTAGTGGAGGAAGACGGAGAGTTGTTGGAAGTCATGGTACTGAAATAACAAATTTTAGGACGACATAAGGTACAAGGTATAAGAATCAGAATAAGATATAGAACGAAACAAGAATATGTGGTGAGGTGAAACTCAATCGAATGGAAACCGAATATAGAACTCCAAGTCACTCAAGCAGAGAGGTGCCTTGTAACTATGCTGCAATTCATAGTTACAATCACATAACTCTACTAAGTCCCCAAAACTCTAGCAGATGGAGTCAAAATGTAGCTTGACAAACTATAGGGATTCTAGTCAAGGATAACAAGTTTACAATCTGTACCGAATGGGCGACTTAAATTGTCAAGCTCTACTCGGAAACTGTAATCTCAATCTAAACCTGGCGCTCTGATACCAACAAAACCATGTCACGTCCCGCTTCCTAAAATACGAAATACGAGGGGTGGCAAAACCAGCCATGCTCCTACGGTCAAGGAAATATCCTGCCGTGGTCATATTTCGGCTTCTAGCATTACATGGTAATAAGTAATCAATGCACAGGTAATGATAAATGCAGTCACTACTTCTATCAAACAGATATAAAACTAATCAGATAGAGATCAAGGGAAAGATAGCGCTGGCGTCGCTGATCTAGATGTCCGCAATATCCTCGAGGTACGACAGATCCTGATCCGAGCTAAGTCCACTTCTCACTCTGAGCATGCATACTCAGGTCGTCAGAGTGATACAATTGCAATATATATAAATACATATGCAAACACGTGCAATGATGATGAACATGAAACAGTAAACATGGAGTGATGACATAAGCATGAAGTAACCGGTACGGGTAAACAATAAAGCAGGTATATCGAATCAGTAATCAATGCAATGTCCATGTCACAAAACCTCTAAGTCTCACTGTCTAAGTCACTAAACCTATCGTCAGTCCAAGTGTGAGCGTCAACCACCATAGGAGTATCCCAAACCCAAGGGTAGGCCTTAGGGGCAAGGGAACACGGGCCCGAATCACGCTCGCTAATAATCAGTAATGCCATCCATACAACTCCCGAAATCGTTATATATTCCAGCGGTGGGACTCCTGAGATTCCGTTGATCAAACTCACACTCAAACTACCCCACACCCCATGGTCTATATCAAACACCAACCATGAATCCAAATAATAGTCTCTCCATGACAAGTCTACGCGAGAACTGGACACGGGGTCTCCATCAAGCATGTCTCGACTGGTGTCCAAGATAAATGGACAGTGTTCGACGTCTTACCTATGACACTAATATAAGTGCTTCCATAACCGTCCTATTCCAGTTATAGTTACACTTATACATGTCCCATAGGCGTCGACAATGCAATAACTAATTGGTTCCACTGATTGTGTACAAGTATGTGTCACTTCACTTATTCATTCACGCTTTTACACTAACATGTTTGCCACAATCCAATCACTAACATTATCACTTGGTAGTGTAATACGGTCACTAGGTTATCGATGCAAATGAACACTATTTACAAGAGTATGACAATCATGCACATGATGGGGATATAGTAAATGTACTGCTAACAACATATAAGCAACCGATGTCGGTTGGACTAGGAAAATCATATAAAATCACACGTGCATAATTAAGCAAAACGCTATAAAAGGAGTAGGCAGTATATTTAATCATATATACAGTAAAATTAGTTTCTTGTCAATCGGGTTTCAGGTTTGCTAGTTATGGTCATTTCATTTTAAGTATTTACTGCGGGAAATCCAATTTCTGAACTGGAAATCCGTTTCATAACATGTTTTACTCCTAGTTGGGAGCATAATTAGGCGACGCTACAGTTAAATAATATGTATATTTTTCTGTTATGTTTCCAATGCATCTGACAAATTAATGATAGTCATCCTGGTTTATAAGTTACAATCAGATTACTGACGAAGGGTGTAAACTGAAATGACAGAAAACTGTCGTACAAGTCACCCGTTAAAATATGATTTAAATACCAAATGATACTGGAATTTAGTAAAACTGGTACCATTGGAAAGATAAAACAATTGTCTACACAACGATAATTGTATCCGTACACTATCATAATTAAACAGTAAGGTTTCAGGTGTATAAAAGCAAGTCAAGGGGTAAGTTCCTGCACTAGACCGCGGTCCAAGGTCAGGTAAGTTCTTTGTTTTCGATATCAAGAGGATCCATCTGATAGTAAAGCTACACGTTGTTTTAAATATTATACAGTACCCTTCGCAACGAGCTCAGGCACGCTGCGGTTGGATTTTTCTGAAATTAATTATGAATTTAGCGGTGTCAAATGTTCGGTAAAACGCAAGTTTCGGTATAGACATTAGGGCATCATTTTAAGTGTGTAGACAACATCAATTTGCTAACAAATTCTTATAGAGTGTTTCTTAACAGTACTAAATCCTAAACATCATGAGTTCCGCCATTTTAGATTTTATTTTCTCATGATATTTGCATCAAACACTTCGGCTATATATGTATACGATGTTTTCCAACAAAATTTTGGTTTCTTTTACTCATCCACGCGAAAATCATTTCCTCACATATCCTACTGGATTTAAACACGGATAATAACCTTTAGGAGGCCCCAACGTTAAATTAACAAGATGATTAGCAGTAATTAATTGGATCTAGATGGCTCAAGTGTAAATTATATAAACAGTATGTGTGTGTGTGTGTGTGTATGTATAGATTGCATGTATAGCAAGTGTTTAACTTGCCTTGACGATAATCAGAGACACAACCGTAATGAAGACGAAAGCAACGGCACGATCACGGTGCAATAACAACGAAGCAAGTAACAGCAGCAGCAGCAGCGATGAGCCTCGTCTCGGCTCTGACCGGAGCTCATCTAGGTGGCTCGACGGAGGCTCTGGAGATAGCACGGGGAGCTCGGGGTCCAGCGGTTGTCGGGGGGAGCTCCGGCAACGAGTAGAGGTCGGCCGTGAAGGGTTTGGTGTTGGGTTTTAAGGCGACGGCGATTGTCACGACGACAGCGGCGGCGGCTTAGATGGTGATGGTACAGAGCTCGGGCTCGGAAATAGAAGAGGGCAGCTGGTGTGTTGGGGTTGAGGCGCGGTGCTTGCTCATCGGAGGTTATGTGGCCCGGTGAAGTTATTATGAGGTGACTATATATTGTGCAGTGGCAGCTGGAGCGGGCATGGGGTTCGAGGTCGTCGGCGATGAGCTTGGTCGATGGAGGCAAGGTCGAGGTGGCCGGAGGTGGAGCAAATGCTGGTGGTGGCGCTAAGCTCATCGGGGAGTTGGTGGGTCGTTGAGCCCGGTGGTGGAGGTGAGGAGGTGCGGGGGAGGCTGGCGGCTCAAGCTCAGGTCATGGAGGCAGGGTCAAGGTGAAGATGGGTTTTGAGGAGGCTCGGGATGATCGTGGAGGAGGGATGGTGGAGACGGGATGTTAGAGGTTGGTGGGTTGTAATGTTGTGGAGCTCGTCGTCAACGATGGCGGAAGGAGTGAGGAGAAAGGAAGTCGGGAGAGAGGGAGAGGTCGAGATAGTGATTTAGAGAGAGAACGAGATTAGAAGAGGTGGGCGCAAGTTCGATGGGCGAACTTTGGAGGCGGAGGTTGTGCAGGTCGAGGGGATCACGGGAAGTTGGCGAGCGGCGAGAGCGTAGGGCGGAGGTTGTTGAGAGGGAGGAGGGGTAGGCGAGGACGTGGGGTGGAGCGGGTTAATGGGAGGAGCGAGAGGGGGGTAGGTCATGGCGAGAAGGGTGGGAAAAGTGAAGAGAAAGAGAAGGAGAGGAGGGGGAAGTGCGGGTCGAGTCGGGTGTGCATTTGTGGGCCGGGCTCGGGGAGAAAAGAAAAAAAAAGGAGAGTTGGGGTTTGGGCTGAGGGAGTAGGTTTGGAAAAAGAATTAGGAATATTAAAAAGGGGTTAGGTTTGGGGGAAAATAATTTGGGTTAGTGGTTAGAATTTGAAATATTTTTTTATACATAAATTATTTAAAAAGAAACTGGGTATTACATATACACTGGCATTTTCTGTACCAAGTTACAAACAACAGCGTTAACAATATAATACAACTTTAAAAGTTACATTCTCTTTCTGTCTCTTCTGTCTCTACTTACCCTTGGGACTTACCGAGCGACCTGTTCGCTGACGACATTCTCTTTCTTCTTCTTTGGAATATCGTCAGGTGCTTCGGACTCACTGGAGATTGAAACCAGCAGTGAAGACTTGGATTAGTTTACTGAAGACCCGGAGTTTTAGATTCACTTGTACATTACATTTCATTTTCATTTCTGTTATTCCATTGTTTAGGCATTGCTTCCATTCCTTGTATTTTTCATTTCAGTGTATTGTAAAAAGAATATTTAATAAATAAAGTTGTTGTTTATTTACATTTTGTCGCTTGTGTACATTTTATTTTATATTGCTTAGATACGCTTAGCATGTTTACTTCAGAGTAAATACGTAGCGGCCTCGTCGCGTCCTCTGCCCGTACACTGGGAAGCGGGGCGTGACAGGTTTGTTGGTGTCTCATGCAGGTCAGCTCTGTATGGACATACAGGTCGGCTCTGTATGGACATACAGGTCAACTCTGTATGGACAAGCTAAGCAATATAACACAAGAACCAGCAACTAAAAACATTCTTTACAATTCACATTTCTTGAATCTTCCAATTTCATATATTTTGAATCTGTCCTAACCCAAATTTTTCTTTCAAGATTATGGATTCCCCAAACAACACCAGCACTAACTTCAACAACACTCCACCTCCCCTACCGATTACACCTGCTGTAGCTGCTCCGATCAATGAGCAGACGGTTTTGCTTGAGGCGATCCGCAGCTTCCTGAAGGGACAGCAGCAGCAGACTGCTATATTGATGAACCGTCCCGAGGCAAAAGCACCTAGAGTGAAACAATTCAGGACCTTGCATCCTAAACAGTTCTCCGGAAAGGAGAGCCCCTTAGAAGCTGAGGAATAGGCTCGGAGTATTGAAGATGACCTGTCAGCAGCACAAGTTCCAGAGGTCGCTTGGGTTCGAATTAAAAAACTGCAGCTCACTGACAATGTAAGGGTTTGGTGGAAGGCGGAAGAAAGCTGTCTCACCCAACCGATCGAATGTAGAACTTTCCGTGATATGTTCGACGCAAAGTACTTTCCCGAGACTGCCAGATTCGAGATGAAATAGCAGTTCATCCATCTGCAACAAGGTTCAATGTGGACCAAATCTGTAGATGAGTATGATGCTGAGTTTACCATGCTCAGTAGGTTTGCGGCCCATCTCATACCGACTGCTGAGATCAGGGCTAGAAAATTTCAGCAAGGGTTGGACCCGGAAATCCAAGCTGCATTAACTACGGGGGATTTCCCAACCCATGATTTGGCTTTGAAGGCTGCCCAAAGATACGAGGCAGTAGTGAAGAAGAAGGGCAGACCCTAATCTGCCGAAATTAAGCGCCCTGCCAACCAGATGGCAGGAGGAGCCTCTTCAAGGCCAACTGTTGAACCCAGGAGACCGGAAGAAACAATTAACCAGCCGAGTCTCGATTTTTGCTTCTATTGCAAAAGGGAAGGACAATTGGTGATGGACTGTTGACGCGCAAAAGGCCTGTGCTTAGTTTGTGGCGCATCCAATCACGAAATTGGAAACTGTCCTTATAGACGCAACGCAGCTCACACACCCATCAACCATCCGCAGCGGCCAGCTATCCAGACTCCTACACCTCGTCTTGCACTCCCAACTCCATCACCAGCACAGCCTACTCACCAATTTCATCAGGCAATAAGGAACATACCTCGTGGGCAGATAAACATGCCCCAAGGACAGAGGAATGTGCCTCCAGCTATGAGGAATGAACCACGGCGTCAAGCTTTCCTTTTAGCGGCCGAAGAACCAGAGGCTGTATGTAACAACCTAGTTCATTTATACCAATTCCAGTTCTCGTATTTCCTTAATTGTGGTATTTTCTTGATTTATCGTGTTTTAGGTGCGAATGGTATTTTACATTTTACATTGCATTCGACCCGACCCGCTTACTTGAACATGTTTGATTCATATTTATGAATTACCCTGACTTGTTAAGTAGACTGTTCATTTTCATGTTTAGTACATACTGGCATTTTATCTGGCATTGCATCTTTTACCATATAACATTTTCGGTCACGTAAAATATTTTAAAATTATATAACATGGCTTGCATGATACCCCTAACCCCGTGGTAGCATCCACGCATCTTGTTTTCGTCCCGTTCAGTGAAACGGACGTGTTTGGATGGCTACGCGCACGTACGTGCATCCGTTCTTGGGGGTATGCTTTTTCATTACCTGAGCATTCATTTTGAATTTTGAAAGTGGCATATATTTTTCATATTTTAAATCGGAATTTTTCGACCCGACCCGGGCGTGTTTTGAAGTAAGTTTGTATTTGCCAAAATTTCAAAACGTATGAATATTATATTCCTTAACTAAACTATTATACATGATTAATTTTATAACTATATTATATATTCTTTTAACTAATAGATCACTGACTATATCATTCTGTAGTGTGTGTGTATGTATATATATATATATATATATATATATATATATATATATATATATATATATATTATATCCTAACTAACAGTACCTCTCTCTCTCTCCTTTTCTTTCTCTCTTTCTCTCTCTCTCCCTCTCTCTCCTCTCGCGACACTATTCATTTCTCGTTTCCCATCACCTCCCTTCTCTCCTTACTATCACCTCCCTCCTTCATCCCTTCTTCTTCATTTATTTTTCTTTTTAAACCCATACTGCCGCGCACATAACCCTAACCCTAACTCTGCCGCCTCCTCTCGTTTTTCCCTCGACCTCTCCACCGAAGACCTCGTCGTCGCCTCTACGATCTCATCTATCTTCTCCTCTCTCATCTCCTTCCTTTCTCATCTCCTCCTCATCATCACCCGATGAGAAAACCCTCGCTCTCACGTAAACCCGCCTCTCGCCGTCGCCTCACCCGATCTCGCCTCCTCTCCAACACCGCAACCACCACCATTTCGTCACCTCCTCCTCACCTTCACACCCTCTTCCCTGCGACCACAAAACCCACTGCAATCCAACCAAGAACCCACAGCCTCGACCTCGTCGCTGCACTGTCGCCGCCCTCGTTTTGCCGTCGACCTCCCTTGGTCACCTTCCCCTTCTCCTCTCCTCTTTCCTGTCCATCCCCTGCAACTAACATTCCCAATAACCCGAGCACACCTGCACACCCGGACCCGCGCCTCCAGCCCCTGCCCTCGCCTGCGTCGCCGTTGCCGGCACCCTCACCGCCGACCGCCCTCGTCGGCCTCCCCTTGTCGACTTTTCTGAACCCAGGACACCAAACCCTAGTCTTCTTCTTCTTCTTTCTCTTTCTTTTCTTGATCTTACTTCTTTTCCGGTGATCACCCGCCGGAGCTATACTTATCCCCGACGATCCGAGTAATCCAGTGAACAATCCCAGCCAGCGTGGTCGTGCTCTTACCTTGCCTGGACCCGTCCCGTGCGCTCGTGTGGTTTTGCGACATTTTACTGACGTCGAACGTGCCGTGCGTATCCGTATCGTGATTCATCGAGGCAAGTTAATCTTGCTACATGCTATATAACTCATTTTATACCTATTTAAATAAATATTATATCTGTAGTTTAAATCTAGTATCCCATGTTTCATATTATAGCTTTTCGATATTCCGTTTGCATCCATTTATATCATTTTAGATCTAGGTCATGAAAACTTATCTTGTGACATACTAGATTACATTATACTGCATCCATATCAATATTTATATCACATAGTGCTTAGTTGTACATCCCACATTACCATTTTATAGTTTTATAACTTTTCGGATACCCGTTTGCATCCATCTCATATAACTGTATCCATAGATCATATTAATACATAACACTGTGATATTAACACTCCATGTTTAATAAACTGCATCCTAATTAGTATTGAAACTATAAATGTAACCCTGATCGATAACTATGCATCCATATGTTTGAATCTATACCTATTTGCATACCATATCACATTATTCCATTTTGTTGTTATATTAGCACTCCATACTTGATTTTGTGTACCCATACTTATTACAGTTCGATTATGAGCACCCACGTGATACTTGTGCACCCCCTGACATGACTTGATACACTACTACGTGACACGACTTGATATTGTGCACTACTTGACATGATTGGATCCATATACACTACCTGACATGACCTGATGTGTCACAGCTTGACCTGTTAACTAATGCCAACAATCTTGACATGTTGTCCCTACGGACATTTCCTGTTGTCTATTCAGACAAACATGTACTTGCTTGATCCTGTGTTGGCATTAGCTCCAGATTTATCAATACCTGACTTGAACACATAACTTAGGGGTATGAGGAAATCAATGATGAAACCTGACTTGTCACTCGACAGTTCGATGCCTGTACTGATCAGTCTTACGGGCTAGGCCAGCTCCGGGATGATGCTGCTGACATCATTCATCGTTACATACTACCTTTTACTGCCTTGCGGCACATCTCAGATTCAGCCCGAGAATCTTGACCGTGGTCCCGGGCATGCACGGGATACTATTGAGTTACATCGATGGTTCATCAAATTGATTTCAAAGACTTAAGAGTAGTTAACCCAGTAGACCAGTTTAGATTACTCACTGCACATCACATGTGCCTTACCCTTCACTGTCCTTATTTATGTTACTGTTATACATTTATTACTGTTCATACTCATGCCTGCATGTCTCGTTACCCCCTGATTATATTATTGCTTGATGTTATGACGCACTGACGTCTGGGTTTTGCATGACCCAGATCCTCTACCTTTGTCGCGGGCTGATCAGGAGTACTTTCGCCGTTAGGCCGAGCAGTGAGGATCCAGTTGGTATCCAGTTTTACTTTCCAGGTGTTTTGTTTATTGGATCTATTACTTACGCATATTATTTCTTGACTCGTTTATTCTGGCATATAGACATGTACTAGATAGTTATTTTATTTTCCTGTTCTTGATATCTCCCAGACAGCCGTAATGTGACTGTGGAAGGATATTTCCTAACCACAGATAGCATGGTTAGCTCTGTCACGTGCCGATCTTAGTGCACTCTGAGAAGCGGGGCGTGACAGTGTAGACTAAGGTAACACTGGTAATTCTCTTCAATCATTTCAAACCATTGTACCACTTTGTTATTTTTTCATACACTATCAGTACTTCTATCACCAAAATTTCCTTGAATCTGTTACACTTTCCTTTTACAAATTTCGAGGACGAAATTTTTATAAGGAGGGTAGAATGTAACAACCCTAACTTTCTGTACAAATTTTTTTTAAAATACAGAAAGGCACACCTAAGCTTGAACACGAGTTATAAGTTTGTTTTGCTTTTGAACAGCAAGAAGGAGCTTGTAGCTCATTGGTAAGACCTTGCACTGCTGACCCAAAGCACCAGATTTTAAATCCCATCAGCCACATTATCTTTTTGTTTTATTTTCTTTTAATATTTTTAGAAGCCCAAGAGTCTACACGTACATAACACGTAAAATGAAGAGTCACACTTTAAACAAACATATACACTAAAGAATACCAATCGACCCCGACACGTGGCCTAAACCCCAAGCACACCCGTCGGTGTTGGCCCGGCGAGAAGGCGAAAAAATCCGGCACCGCCGGGTCAGACCGTCCTAAATGCTTCCAAACTTCACCCCCCTGCACCTCTTCAGCTACCCCAAAAAAAAATTGCTTGTTTACTCTGAATATTACCAGAGAGCCATAAAATGCCATTTAATCCCAATTTTAATGCATATTTCAATGTATTCTTTAAACACCTTAAATCCTAATTTTTTCTATAAATACCATCCTCATTTTACACCTCCTCGCTCATAATTCCCTGCCAAAACTCTCAAGAAATTTCCAAGTCCCTATAGTGTGCAAGTGGAGTTAACGAAGGGCGAAACTCCGACGAAATTCCGGCAATGACCCAAGGAGTTCGGCGACGAAACGACGCACCGGCGCTTCCCCGCTCTTCCTCTTTCTTCCCTCTACTTTATAAGCCAGTAAGTCTCCCTTCTCTCTCTCTTTTGCTATTCCCAAACTCTTCATTCTTAAAACGTGTTGAAAGCGGAGTTATCCGGCTTCCGATTCTCTTTTCTTTTAAAAATACAATTTTTTCTTAATAAAAAACCTACAAATTTTGATATATTATTTAGTAATCATTAATAAAGACAATAGAACAAGTTTGACATCAAAATGATAACCATAGCAAGTTGTATTTCAATCTTACATTAAAATACCTTTATGTTTCATATCGACATGTTTATACCTTTTAACCGTATTACCTTAGAAAAACTCACGAGGTAATGAACTACCTCATCACAACACACATATCTATCATAACACGATGAATCTTGGGACAATAGAATACAGGAAATACGACTTTATAAATAAATCCCTTTAACTTATAAAACTGTTTTCTTTAAAAAGTGTATTTAACTTTCCATGCAATTGAGCCTCTACAACCCATTTTGGAGACCCCGTTTGAAATGGTGCAGATTATCGCACATCCTCGGATTTAGTAGAGCGAGATGCAGACCTCCGCAAGGAGCATTCGATCTCGATGGAATTTTTATACATTTTTCTTTAAAAAATGAGATTTTTACAAGAAAATAAATAAAATTATTTTCATTAAATATGTATATATAATTATTACCAAAATACTTATTTTAAATATATATAATATTCCATGTTTCCAAAACTCAAGAACAGAATTCAAATATTACATGAAACCACCATGATAATTCAAAACAATATTCATATTACAAATAAATACTATATATTATGAAATTAGGTTTTATTCACTAGAAATGTCACATTTATAAAATATACATCAATGAAAAGCCTAAAGACGATAATTAAATGCTTGAGGTGTATTTTGAAATTATACCAAAACTATTTTTACATAAAACCCCCTCAAGTTATATTAAATTACAATAAGGACCCTAGTAAACATAGATTTAAGCGGGACCAGTCTCTTGAGCCTCAGGGAGCGGGAAATATGGGTGCTTGCCTATTTAAGGTAGACAACTTAACAATGGTGTTATCAACACGGTAATTGTCTTTGAAAAAGACACAAATCTTGCCGTCCATGTGCAGCAGTTACCGATAACACCAAAACAATCAGGATTTCAAGTTCTTTTAAAAGTGTAACAACCGAGTTCAATTATACCAATTTCTGTTGCCGTATGTGTTTGTTTGTGCTGTTTATTTCATTTGCCGTGTTTGGATGCGAATGGTAGTTCACTCTATATATTCGACCCGCTTGTTTGAGCTTGTTGTTTCATAGTTATAGAATACCCTAACCTCACATGTTTTGCATATAACAATTTAGGTTACTTAAAATAATTTAAAAATACATGACATGGCCTGCTTGATACTCCTAACCCTATGGTAGCGTCCTTGCATCGTGTTCTCATCCCGTTCAGTGGAACGGACGTGTTTGGATGGCTACGTGCACGTACGTGCGTCCGTTCTTGGGGGTATGCATTTCTGTTACATAATCCTTCATTTTAATTTTTGGAACTTGCTAAAAAAATTCGTATTTCAAATCCAAAATTTTGGACCCGACCCGGGCGCAATTCTGAAATATTTTGTATCCCGCCAAATCCTATTTATTTTTAAATTTCTTTAATTAATTTAAAAATATTTTTACAGCTTACGATATTTTTCAGCTAACGAAGTTATTTTTTTAAACCAGTAAATCTTTTATAAATTTTTCCAAAACAAATTTCCTAATCCTCCGAACCAATCAAAACCCTCCTTTCTATTTTCACTGGGCCCCACAACCCTCTCTCTCTCTCTTCCCTTTCTCCTTCTCTCTTTCCCCTTCGCTGTCTCTCTCTCACCTTTCTCCTTCTCTCTCTCTCTCTTCTCTTTATTCTCCCTTTCTCTCTCCGCAAAAAAAGCCAAGATTCTCTCTCGTCACTGTTCCTTCCTCTCTCTCTCACTCCTCTCGATCTCCTCTCTCTCCCCTCTCGATTCTTTCTCTCTCTCTCTTCCGTATATCTCTCTTTCTCTCTCCCCTCTATATATTTTCTTCTTCATTTTTTCTTTTCTTCACGAAAACCATCACCAGCTAACCCTAGCCACCGTTTCCCCTCACGCCATCGCCGACAGCCGACGACACGACTCCCGACCTCGTCATCTCCTTACCCTCATCACCTTCACTTCCATCCCTTTCCTCCCGAGCCTACACACCTCCCGACCCAGGCCCGTGCACCCCTGCATACATTTGCACCGCCGGGGTGATCGCCGCCGGTGACTTGTCCCCGTGTCCCTGGCCCTCGTGCGCCCCCAGTAAGCGTTGCTCCCTTTCCTCTCCTTCTTTCTCCTTCTTTCTCCTTCTTTCCTTTCTTTTCGGTTCTGTTTCAATTTCTTGATCGCCGGTGGCCTCTGCAGGTATCTCGCCGGAGCTCCGTCGACGCCGCCAACCCTCACGACCCCTCCACAGACCATTGTGAGCTTCCTCTCCTCCATCCTCCTTCTCTTCTTCTCTTCTTTTCTCTCATGCATTTCTTTTATTTTTAGTGTTCACTGTTTTTCTGTGATCGCCGGAATCCGGCCGCGACGTCGACGATCCCGATGACCCAGCAAGGATTTCTGACCCGTGCGATCCCATCGTGCGTTATTTGGACTCATTCCGTGTACCGTGCGCGCATCGCGACTTTTCCCGCCGACGCGTGACGTTCCGTTTACCGCTTCGCGATCCGTCGAGGCAAGTGAAACTTGCTACATGCTATTTACAGTATTCCATATTTATTTGCATATATATATATATATATATATATTTTAAACATGAAGTTTGAATTGGTGCCTATATCACATTTTACCATCCGATGTCCGTTTATATCATTTGGAGTTAATTGTGAAAACACGCCCGGTTGGATGATAGATTTCAATACTGTATGCCCATGCCTATATTTATAATATAGTTCTTGGTCGCATGGCCATAGTACCCTTTTAAATAGTGTACAACTGTTCAATACCCGTTTGCATCCATCTAACCTGTTTTATATATAATTGCATCCCTAGGCCATTTAATACATGTTAATGTGTTTTTAACAATCAATATTTGTTTAAGTGTATGATACTTAATGTTGGAACCATAAACCGAACTCTAATCGATAACCGTACATCTATCTAGTTTATTCTGTACCTATTTGCATATCATATTACATATTCCCATTTATTGTTCTACTAGTACCCATGCTTGTTTATTTATACCCCTGCTTATGCTAGTTGATTATGAGCACCCATATGATATCTTGTACACCCTGACATGACTTGTTACACCTACTACCTGACCCGACATAGTACCGTGCACCTCTTGACATGACATGACACCTTTATACATTACCTGGCTTGACCTGATGTATCATGGTTTTACCTGTTACCTGATCTTGTGTCTAATGCCAACAAACCTGACCCGTTGTCCTTACGGACCGTTCCTGTTGTCTATCCAGACAAACCTGTACCTGCCTGATCCCGAGTTGGCATTAGCTCCAGATTATTTAATATCTGACCTAAACACATATAACTTGGGGGTATGGGGAAATCAATGAAGAAACCTGACTTGTAACTCGACAGTGTGCTACCTTTACTGATCAGTTTTAGAGGCTGGGCCAGCCTTGGGATGATGCTGCTGACATCATCCATCGTTATCCATTACCTTCTAGTGGCTAGGCCAGCCTTGGGATGATGCCATGGACATCATTCATCTTTACCCTTTTCTTTTAGTGCCTAGCGGCATGTCTCGGTTTCAGCTCGAGAATCTTCACCGTGATCCCGGGCACGCACGGGATACTATTGAGTTACATCGATGATTCATCAAGTTGATTTCAAAGACTTGAGAGTAGTTAACCCAATAGACTAGTTTAGATTACTCACTGCACACTACCTTCCACTGCCCTGATCTATATTGTTGTTGTACCTGCTTTACCATTTATGATCATACTTGCATGTCTTGCTACCCTGTTATATATATTATTGCTTGATGTTATGACGCGCTGACGTCTGGGTTTTGCATGGCCCAGATTCCGTACCTTTGCTGCAGTCCGAGCAGGAGTATTTCAGTCAGCAGGCTGAGCAGTAAGGGATCATTAGTAGTTAGTTCTTTTACTTTCAGTATTTTATTCCTGATGTGAGCCCGCATTATGGGACATACATTCCAGTTATTCTTGTATTGGATCTTTTGCTTCCGCATTATTTATTCTTGACTCATTTTATTTTGGCTTATGGACGTGTGCTAGATAGTTTAGTATTGTTCTTGATATCTCTACAGCCATAATGTGACTGTGGAAGGATAATTCCTATCCACAGGTAGCATGGTTGGTTATGTCACGTGCCTACCTTAGCGTACTCTGGGAAGCGGGACGTGACATGGTTTTTTTGGTATCAGAGCCATAGGTTAATCGGGTTTGATTCTTTTGTAGTTGGGTATTGGACCCAATACACGAATCAGAATACTCATGATTAGGAAACATGTCCTGCCACCCTACCGTCTTACCATTCTTGAATCTAACCTCCTCCTGATTATACTTTTGCGATATGCAAACCTCTTTTGCATATCGACTCGAAACCTGGTTCCTTATTATCTCTAGAACTTAGGCGACTTGGGTGGAGTTATGTAATTGTAACTATGATACCGCGGCATAGTTACAATGCGGTACTCTATTTAAGTAACTCGGAGTTCTAGCCTTGATCTACATTTTGAATCTGTTATCATGCTAATCCTTGGGTGTTTTGATTTCAGGAATATGGCAGACAAGAACCTGAAGACGTACCAAAGGCGTGTTGACGAAGCCGCTATGCTTAGAGTGATACGTGGGATGTTGGAGAACCAAAGGTGGCAGACCGAGCTGAACCAGCAGCAAGCTGACTCCTTACAGGAAGGATTACGGACCGTTCAGCAGTCCGTGAACAATGTTGTGGCCAGACCAGTGGATCGTGTGGGAACCGTAGCGGATTTCAGAAGGCTGGGTCTGTCTGTCTTTACTGGTTTGGAGGAACCGTTGCCAGCGGAGCAGTGGCTGGTTGACACGGAGAATTTACTCATTGCGGCGCAGATCCCCGAAGATAAGAGAGTGGATGTGGTACGCATCCAGTTGGTGGATTACGCCCGTGAATGGTGGCTTGTGGAAGAGACCCGCTTGCCCAAGCCGATCAAGTGGGCGGATTTTTCAAAGAGTTTGCTGGAGAAGTTCTTCCTGCGGACTGCACGGGAGGAAATGGAAGAGAAGTTCATCAGTCTAAGGCAGAATGGTGCACCTGTAGATGTACATACAGCTGAGTGGACGCGGCTCAGTAGGTTCGCTGGACCTTTAGTTGCCAACGATGCTGATAGGGTAAGGAGGTTTATGCGTAGTTTGGATGTGGACATCCAGAGGCGGATTGTCTCCCTGGGTTTGACCACTTTCTCACAGGTACTTACAGCGGCCCGTGAACAGCAGAGCTTATCTGGGAAGACTGGGAGTTCACAGTAGACAGCAATCACAGTACGGAAGCCGGCTTTTGCACCGAACCGAGCACATGGACACAGAGGTATTCCAGTGAACCGTCGTGGTGTAACACCTATGAAGAAGCCTGCTGTCGTTGATCAGAGAAAAAGCGTGATTTGTAACTACTGCCATTTACCCGGTCATGTGCAAAGAGACTGTCGAAGGAGGCAAGGGCTTTGTTTGGTTTGTGGGTCGGCGGATCATACTATTAACTCTTGTCCGTCGAAACTTCGCACAAAGGATGATCTTCAGAAGCCGCCGCAGAAACCGTTTCTAGGACAGAAGCAGCTGACTCAAGGACCCAATCAGGCTCGAGCTTTTACCTTGACGACTGAGGAAGCTAAGGCTTCAGGAGAAGTTGTTTCAGGTATTCTAACTTGTTCATGGTTTTCCCACATTAGCGTTATTTGATTCTGGTGCATCCCACTGTTTTATGTCATCCAAGTTTATAGCTACACACTCGATTACCTGCACGACCCTGTCTAGTTTTTAGGACATACACACTGGGAATGGGAAAATCATATCTAGTAGAGAGTGTAAGGATTGTGCAATTGTTGTTTGCGGACGGGAGCTTTTTGCAGATTTCTTGGTGATTGATACGGGCAGCTATGAAGTCGTCTTGGGAATGGATTTTCTCGGTACTTTCCATGCTCACATTGATTGTAGGGCAAAGAAAGTAATTTTCCAGATTCCCGGACATCCCGAGTTTGTCTTTACTGGAGGAAGCAGTTCGGTCGGGCCAGTCGAATTTAGGGCTAGGCCGACAACTAATGTTCTTTCGTCGATGGAGGTTGCTCAAGATGAAACGCCAGCTATTGTTCGAGATTTCATAGACTTGTTTGAAGACATATCAGGTTTACCGCCGAAGCGAGACGTGAAGTTCGCGATTGATCTTATTCCTGGTGCAGCGCCAGTATCTAAAGCGTATTACCCAATGGCACCAGTGGAATTGGAAGAAGTTAAGAAGCAAGTTACTGAATTACTTGAGAAGGGTTGGATTCGAAGCAGTAACTCGCCTTGGGGAGCTCCAGTTCTTCTAGTCAAGAAGAAAGATGGCACAAGAAGGATGTGCATCGATTATCGAGAATTAAACCGGGTGACTATTAAGAACAAGTACCCGATCTCTCGCATTGGCGAATTGTTTGAGCAGCTTAGTGGCGCAAGGGTATTCTCGAAGCTAGATTTGCGATCCGGATATCATCAGGTCCGAGTGAAAACAGAAGATATTTGCAAGACGGCGTTCCGAACTCAGTATGGACATTACGAGTACTTAGTGATGCCCTTCGGAGTAACGAATGCACCGGCGATATTCATGGATTTGACAAACCGAATCTTTTCACCATTCTTGGACCAGTTTATAGTGGTGTTCATTGACGATATTCTGGTCTACTCGAAAAGTATTGAAGAGCATGCAGAACATTTGAAGATCGCACTGCAAACGTTGAGACAAGAAAAATTATATGCAAAGATGAGCAAGTGCGAGTTTTGGCTGGAAGAAGTAAAGTTTTTGGGGCATGTCGTGTCTGGCGACGGAATCGCTGTTGATCCCGAAAAGATTGCAGCAGTTCGAGATTGGCCGGTTCCGAAGAATGTTTCAGAGATAAGAAGCTTTCTTGGACTCGCTGGGTATTACAGAAGATTTATGGAGAACTTTGCTCGTCTGGCAGAGCCGTTGACCAAGCTTACGTGCATAGAGGTACCTTTTGTGTGGACAGATAGGTGCGCGTCAGCTTTTGAGGCGTTGAAGCAGAAATTGATAACCGCTCCTATTCTGACCGTGCCAGACAGTTCCGGAGGATTGGTGATTCATAGCGACGCATCTGGGAAAGGATTGGGATGTGTTCTGATGCAGCATGGGAAGGTTGTAGCGTATTCATCGAGACAATTGAAGACCCATGAAAAGAATTACCCAACTCATGACTTGGAGCTTGCGGCTGTGATCTTCGCTTTGAAGATTTGGAGACACTACCTTTTGGGCGAAAGAGTCGAGGTTCGGATCATAAAAACAAGAAGTATGTGATCATGCAGAAGGAGCTTAATATGAGGCAACGTAGATGGTTGGAGCTGATGGCTGACTACGATGTTGATCTTAAGTACCATCCGGGGAAGGTTAATGTTGTGCCGGATGCGCTCAGTCGGTTACCAGCCATTCAGATGTTGACTACGCAGAAGGAACTCGTTGAAGATTTTCAAAGATTTGATTTGGAGGTTGTACTACCGCATTCTTCGGGACAGTTGATACAACTACAGGTACATTCATCGTTGATCGAGAACATTAAGGCAGCGCAGTCGCAGGACCTTAGATTGCAAAAGTTTCGAGAACAGGTTGAAGCTGGACTTCGAACAGATTTATTGATCCATGAAGATGGTTCGTTGAGATATGGTAGCCGGTTGTGTGTGCCAAAGGGAGATATTCGCGAAGAATTTATGAAGGAGGCACACAGTTCTGTAAGTCTACGCTAGCGCCCCGGCCGTCTACAGACGCCAAATGCGGAACAAAAAACTTTTAACTGGCGCTATCGTATACTTTAACCCGGATCTGCCATTATTGCTAAACTAACAAACTGTAAAGAGTGTAGAAAGGTTATACCGAACGATCCGAGTCCTTCGTTCTTTAACCATCATCCCACGCTCCGTTGCGGCTGCTCCGATCTCTTCGATCTCCGATCTGCTCGTCCAGGTGGCACCACATCACTGATTCTTTAAACGGGCTCCCGCCTCTGACTCGAGGCAACTCGGTCATCAAGTTTGCTAAAAGAGACGACCAAGATTGATGTAGAGAATGAGTAGATGACTTTGTCTCACTTCGTCCAAGTCCGTGGACGATCGGTAAATGAAGTTGCCGATGGAAATGAAATGGAACAAGAAATGAACTATGAAATTTCCATGCATCCAAAACTTTAGTCTTTTCTTTTTAGCAACCATAATTTCTCAAAAATGAGAGAGTGAAGAAGGAGAGAGAGGGCCGGTCACTAAAAAGGAGGGGGGTGAGTGTAGGAGGGAAGTGGTGACCATAGCACAAAGCTTATCATGAAGAAAAGATCTTTAACTAAAACAAAATGCATTAATTAAAACCATGAGTCACTAAAACCTAGTCACCATTTAATAAATGCAAAAGAAGATGTATGAATCTAGTCACCAATCTAGAAGCTTCTAGAAGCACGACTCACCTCATCCAAGAAAAGATAAATCCGTCTTTAACCGAATGTTAAAAGACGGCTGATAGAAAACTGGAAACTGGCAACTTCCAAAAGTGATCCCGAAACGAATTTCAGGATAACCCCGAAACTGTATAAATATACCCGCATTAGTATTACGACCGAATACAAATGCAACTGAGACAAAGATATTATACCTACTCAATATAATACTCGGATCCGGCTTAAACCAAAGCCGACCAGCATCATCTGCCCGAAAAATAACACGTGCGTAAACGCACGTGCATTTTCCGAACCCTGCCATAAAACCATACGGCCTCTAAAACGTTTCGCCCGAACTTGGAAAACTGTCTGTGGGGGACTCTAATGACTCGTCAGTACCCTGGCAGTGGGTTTAACCACAAACCGTCAGCGGCACTAGCTATGCGTAACGGCTGCCCACGGACTGACCTTAAGGGAGGCCGATGAGCGAACTCATCCGGAAACCCTACTGAGCCTAACAGTGACAATGTATATACAGTCTGGTCCGTTCGTCTATGAGTATCGCATATCCGCCTAGGGGGCTAGTAACGTCAGACCCCCAATAGCAGTATAAGTCGTGTCGGAGTGTAGCCCAATAACACCCTGAGATACTACTGGAGTACCTACCAGTAAATCTCCTGCCATGGCCATGGACTATGTGTAATGGCTCTCCTAGACACAGCACGACCTCGCCCCCAATACCGGGAGAGACGAATCCCCTGCCGGTCCGCTCACGTGCCTCCATATGGCTCGGGACTGTACCCAAAAGCTACCTGTTTGCACGACTCCTTTGAGCCGTGGTAGGGTAGAAATCAAAGCGCAGTGGGAACTCACACGAGACAAATGACGACCTCAGGTCGATGAACTAACCTGTACACATGTCACCAGGGAACTGCTATCTGACGATAGGTATAGTACTAACTAGCAGATTCCCGGCGAGTCCTGTCCGGTGTACTCATAACCCAATGAGCACCTGTATACATCTTAGGTGATCCAACTGACACCAGTGGCTTGTGAGACCGGCCACCGCCCCTCGTCGGGGTCTCGACTGTATACACTAGTCTACTCCGGAGTATCGATGCCCTGTCTCGAAACTCCCACGACTAGGGACTACAATTAAGGATATGCATATAAACTACCCAACTCTCACTTATATGATCGCCATCATACTGTTGGTAGTAAAGCAAGATCCTAAGGGCTCTATCAAAGTGTAACATGTACTCAGTCACCTGAACATGTACACGACTGATAAAGGCAAACCAGATAGCATACTATCATCTCGAGTAAGACTGTCCTACCGGTATAGGTCCTTCGCAATCATTGCAATCACGTACCTGCGATCTAATAATTGACTATGAGGGCACTATCTCCAACAATCTCCCACTTGCACTCAAGGCTAATTATTGCGATGTCGAATACTCACAGCCCGTGTGAAACCGAACATCCAACCCCTCTACTAATCAGTTTCACAAAGCCCGTTTGTAAAACTATTGTGTTCGAGAAATAGCCTCAGTGAGTGGATCCGCCTAGAAGTTTCTTTCTATATCTCTCTTAATCTCAAGTTCGCGGAGAAAACCATCTCCCGAATTGAGTAATACCTGTCTTAGAATATGTATGGATATCTGATGGGACCTTGTTCATAAATGAACTCCAAATCCAAACTTCTTAGACTGTATCGATCACTGAACCTAATCAGTATCCGGCACCACGCCACCCACAGTATCCTCTTGGACCACATGTCCGTAATACTGTCCCTCTTCGTCAGAGGGAAAAACTAAAACTCTGACAATCTCTCTGTCAACCATGTCACCTTTGAAGCCTGGAATGATAATCGTCTCCCGAAGGAGGCTGCCGTCATCAAATCCGTAGAACATGTACTTATGTTCTAAAACTGCTTCCTTATGTTTCTCCAGGATTGGATTAATACAAACTCATTGCATGTAGTGCAAAAATAACATCTGGTGTGGTACTTGACATCTCATGATTGACTCAATTGCCTAAGCAAGTGATCTGCCAATCATGCACTTCCCTCTCCCCTTTAGTCTATACGACACCTTTAGAGAGGGTGACTCCATCACCTGCAGGTACACCACCATGCTAGGAGTCAACTATTCTAAAAACCATTAGAATATGTGTCAAAGTACCCACTTTGGGAAACTACCCAAATCCAGATCTAAAACCATAGATCTAGAAACCATAATGTCTGATATTATATCCATATCCTGTCTGGAGAAACAACTGTGTGACGACCTCAGTACAACCGATCGTAGTATAGGAATTTTACTTCCTACTCTGTGTATGTCATCCAGATACCATGACATCACAGCCTACTACCTTCTTAACAGATCCATCCCCTATTCTGATTGAAGTCAAACCCATGACTGTCACATCAAAATTAGATGATCTATCTCCGCTATAACTGCTCAAGTCTATAAATAGACATAAGTATCTTGCCCACTATGCTTCCGTTGCTCCCACTGACTACGACAACCCTCCTACCGGGTCTCATATTCTGGAACAACAGTAGTGTCAAGTCTGGGTAGATAATAACCTCCCTGTCACCGTCCTTGAGGCTACCGGAGTACTTCTCGGGTGTCTGAGGTCACCCACCAAATCTGCGGAGTGACTATTGGAATGTCAAACCTGATTGAATATATAGATCCTATTAAATTTTCCGTAATCGTTCGCGGTTCTGGAATCACTTCCAGTTCTACCATACTCCCACTACTGTTTTCTGAAAAAGATCCATTTTACTAAAACTGTGGCGAGTCAAGAACAATATCACTATTGATCTTCCAAATGGTAGAATATCATCCCTCGTCATAGCCAGGGTCAACCCACAAACAGCCATTACAGAAACGTGCCCTGAGTTATCCAGAGTCTGGTTTTAAGCATAAGATGGACAACTCCCCGTACCTTAATATCTTTTAAGGTACGATCCATTCTATATCCAATATAGAAACTTTGGCACTTATTTAATTGGAACCAGATTCAATCATGCAGCTGTCTCCAGTGCATATCAACTTAATGGAAAGAGGCTAATCAGCATTACTCAACTTAGGAATCCATCCAATTATGAGTAACCTGAAAGAGAAACAAGTTTCTCAAAACCATTACTATCATCTGAATACCATTCACAAGAATCTACATCTTCGATCTCTTTGAAGAATCCCGATACTTGTGATACCTGGTTCTCTACTTTATTCTTATACCCACAACTTCTCAAAACTTAGACCTTGTATTTCTACGAAACACTTGTCCAAATACTAGAGAAGTTATAAGTAAATAGAACATAGTACGAGGACCTACCCCTTTGTCTTGATTGACACTGGACAACATACAATACTTTGTATAAGTCCGCTGAGTTAAACAACTCAAAATCTGTGCGTCGTAGGTTGAAAACTGTACCCTGGCGATTTCCTCAAATATCACCAATTACAACGAATTCCGATATAATGAGGATGATCACATAATTCCCAATATCTTACTCCCACTCATCATCTATAAAACCATACAGATATGAGAATGAAACCTGGTAAATACATACCCTTGGAGTAAGTGTCTAATCGGGAAATCAGTTTTTCTTTAACAATGCACTGAAACATGAAAATGTTTCGTAGGGGTATCCTGGTATTCATAGCAATGCCTCTTCCATAATTCAATTCATGACTTCAACCGTATATTTTATTGCCATCTCTCCAAATCCCTTTATTTGTCTTTAGTCGTTACCTTCTGTACACCATCGTTAGGCTAAATGGTTTTCTTCCTTCCCTACCGTTCGGCACCAGCCTATGGTTTGGAAGAAGACTATCCAGTAAGCATAATAGGTGTACCCTCCTAAACTAAGGAGTACTCGCATCTCGAGAGAAGGTGATGATAAAAGACAACTGAATAATACCTTATTCCTTTAAAGGTGAAATAGTAGTGGCGATGAAGTACGCGGTTTGGTCGTGAATGATATCAGTCGCAATTTACTTTGCCCTCTTTCTAATCCCTTTATTTTGTCTTTACATATTACCTTCTGCACACCCTACTTAGGCTAATTGGTTTTCTTCATTCCCTACCTTTCGGCACCTGCCTATGGTTTGGAATAAGACTATCCAATAAGCGTAATAGGTGTACTCTCCTAAACCAAGGAGCTCTCGCAACCTGAGAGAAGGTGATAATAAAAGACAACTGAATAAACCAATTCTATTTCTCCTGAACCTGGATCCATCCTCGAAGAAGTCCCTTCGAGTTCGTATATAATCATACGATGGATCTATCCAATGGAAGTGGATATCCGTAGTAATACGGGTGTTCTGAGAAATTCAAAGGGTAGAAGAAGGAGTGGCAATGACTAATGCAACATAGACAATCCAAAAGCCAGTATTTTAAGAAGGTTCGGTCAACCTGGTCACTGAGTCATAGTCTAGAGTCGGTCAAAGGTCGCTGCCAAAGAGAGAGAGAAAAGAAACACTCTGTGTGCACTCTAACCTAGATCAGAATGGTCATCACTTTATCTAATCCGGAAACCTCCCACTGTCCTGTCAAATTCTTCTCCAAACCTAAAGAAGAATCAATCGGGATCACCCGAAGAGTAAACCAACTCATCAGTGGGAATCGGGATCCAACTCTCATCGCATGATAACGTGATGGAATGCATCCACGTTACTCATACTCCAGAAGGTATGCGCATACTTGGCAAGTTTCAGTTTCTTTAGAAACTCCCGATACGATTTTTGCCCCATGCTCTTATAACCTTGGCGTTAGGTCAAAATGTCATAAGTCACATGCCAAGTTCTACCCATCACTATCTTGTTAATTTGAACCCACCCGCACATGCCCTTGGCGTTAGGTCAAAATGGCAGAACGGCTGTCCCAAACCAACTCATCTATCTATGCAACAATTGAATACCCAGCAGCTACCAAACACTATGCCTTGGCGTTAGGTCAAAATACATAGCTTGAATACTACTGAATACCCAAAAGAAGTGACGGAGGGCTACGGCTGGTTTTTGGCGAAAAACCTTTAACGTAGTGAACTTGATATCGCTGAAGGAACCTGATAGCTTTTTTAAAATATAGTGGCGAAAACCTTTTGCTAAAGAGGTCATTCCCGATGAAGGGATCTCGGCTCTTTTCTCATGGAATGAGGTGCAGGATATTCCACTGAATACCGCTATGCAAAGCAACTTGTAATCGACTATAGTGAAGTTATTACCCTGACGCAAACTTCTGCCCAAGGGGTCAGTCCCGGTGAAGGGATATCGGCCCTTGCCCCGTCGAATGAGGTGCAGGATATTCCACTGAATACCGCTATGCAAAACAAAAGGAAACGTCTTTGCAATAACACATTTTAAATTTGTTCCAACAACTGTAAACAGGTTTGTTTAACTTTTTGCATTGATCAGAATCAACGCAGTCCCATCAATCAATCACACCAGAAAAGAACGAAAATAAAATGTACGTATATGCCATCCGCATTCGTCACTGGGTCCCGTCATCACCCGTTAGGTTAGTTAACTAACGACAGAGCAGGGACTGGACTAGCGCGGGTGTAAAACATATACAGCATCTAATAGTATAAAAACCAATATACAATAATCGCTCTAAGCGTGATAATATGCAATATTACAGAAAAAGTAATAAGCATCACAGAACAATACAGATAATCTGGGATCCCCGGGTTTCACAGAGCCGCTGCTGAAACCCGACGTTCCCCTGTCGTGTGGATAGCCTGTGCAATGAAACCTAGACCCCTACGGGTGCGGCAAGTTACCCGCCAAAACCTGAAGCGAGGCAGCCCCCTACAGCATAGTGAATGGACCACCCAGCACTTCACGGAATCCGGTAAACTTGGGCACCCCTCCTTGGGTCAACCTGTACCCCCTACGAGTGCGGCGAATAGTCTGCCAATTCTAGAGTAGGACCCCTCTGCCTCTCAAAGCCATGAGATGCGGACCCGTTGCCCCTCAGAACCCGGCTATCTGTGCACTCCGTCGCGGGGCAAAACCTAGTACAGTAATGAAAAATAGTACAACAGGTACATCGACCGCAACCTGGTCGTGCCCCAAAAGAATATTATACAACAGGCAGTGACGGCAGTCCACAAGTTGGACGCTCGCCCCGCAATATCAAATGTACAAATAAACTCAAACTGTACTATCATTGCACACTGCTATCCACCACGACAAATCCGCAACATCACAGCACAACACAGAACATCAACGCGAATGTCACGTTCGCAAACCCGTCTAAAAGAACTATAGCAATCGGACGCGGTTTACCGATCAAATGTCATTCCCGGTCGGAGATATAATGTAAGCACTGTAAACTAACATGTTTAAATTTTGATCGACTAAATATCACAAAGTGGGCCCTACGCAAATCTGGAGAACAGTAACAAAACCTGGGCCCAAAAGATATATACCAAAAACCCCAATTTCCAGAGGAGAACACACTGTACAAATTTGGGAGCATGATCTCACCAAGTGGCCGCGGATGCGCGGCCAAACCATGGGTTTGGCCGCGTTTCCGCGGCGGTTTGGTGGAATCAAGTGCCCAAATTTTGTCGGTGTTCTTATAAATCCCTGCACAGTTTTCTGAGATGTGTGAAATATTTTTAGGACACCGTTTAAAAACAACAGAAACTGTCAAGCTTGGATTTTGCAGTTTTTGATTTCCGGTTCGATCGATGTTTTAAACGCGTTAGCACAAGTTAGTATAGCAAAATGGTGAGGCTCTGATACCACTGTAAGTCTACGCTAGCGCCCCGGCCGTCTACAGACGCCAAATGCGGAACAAAAAACTTTTAACTGGCGCTATCGTATACTTTAACCCGGATCTGCCATTATTGCTAAACTAACAAACTGTAAAGAGTGTAGAAAGGTTATACCGAACGATCCGAGTCCTTCGTTCTTTAACCATCATCCCACGCTCCGTTGCGGCTGCTCCGATCTCTTCGATCTCCGATCTGCTCGTCCAGATGGCACCACATCACTGATTCTTTAAACGGGCTCCCGCCTCTGACTCGAGGCAACTCGGTCGTCAAGTTTGCTAAAAGAGACGACCAAGATTGATGTAGAAAATGAGTAGATGACTTTGTCTCACTTCGTCCAAGTCCGTGGACGATCGGTAAATGAAGTTGCCGATGGAAATGAAATGGAACAAGAAATGAACTATGAAATTTCCATGCATCCAAAACTTTAGTCTTTTCTTTTTAGCAACCATAATTTCTCAAAAATGAGAGAGTGAAGGAGGAGAGAGAGGGCCGGCCACTAAAAAGGAGGGGGGGTGAGTGTAGGAGGGAAGTGGTGACCATAGCACAAAGCTTATCATGAAGAAAAGATCTTTAACTAAAACAAAATGCATTAATTAAAACCATGAGTCACTAAAACCTAGTCACCATTTAATAAATGCAAAAGAAGATGCATGAATCTAGTCACCAATCTAGAAGCTTCTAGAAGCACGACTCACCTCATCCAAGAAAAGATAAATCCGTCTTTAACCGAATGTTAAAAGACGGCTGATAGAAAACTGGAAACTGGCAACTTCCAAAAGTGATCCCGAAACGAATTTCAGGATAACCCCGAAACTGTATAAATATACCCGCATTAGTATTACGACCGAATACAAATGCAACTGAGACAAAGATATTATACCTACTCAATATAATACTCGGATCCGGCTTAAACCAAAGCCGACCAGCATCATCTGCCCGAAAAATAACACGTGCGTAAACGCACGTGCATTTTCCGAACCCTGCCATAAAACCATACGGCCTCTACAACGTTTCGCCCGAACTTGGGAAACTGTCTGTGGGGGACTCTAATGACTCGTCAGTACCCTGGCAGTGGGTTTAACCACAAACCGTCAGCGGCACTAGCTATGCGTAACGGCTGCCCACGGACTGACCTTAAGGGAGGCCGATGAGCGAACTCATCCGGAAACCCTACTGAGCCTAACAGTGACAATGTATATACAGTCCGGTCCGTTCGTCTATGAGTATCGCATATCCGCCTAGGGGGCTAGTAACGTCAGACCCCCAATAGCAGTATAAGTCGTGTCGGAGTGTAGCCCAATAACACCCTGAGATACTACTGGAGTACCTACCAGTAAATCTCCTGCCATGGCCATGGACTATGTGTAATGGCTCTCCTAGACACAGCACGACCTCGCCCCCAATACCGGGAGAGACGAATCCCCTGCCGATCCGCTCACGTGCCTCCATATGGCTCGGGACTGTACCCAAAAGCTACCTGTTTGCACGACTCCTTTGAGCCGTGGTAGGGTAGAAATCAAAGCACAGTGGGAACTCACACGAGACAAATGACGACCTCAGGTCGATGAACTAACCTGTACACATGTCACCAGGGAACTGCTATCTGACGATAGGTATAGTACTAACTAGCAGATTCCCGGCGAGTCCTGTCCGGTGTACTCATAACCCAATGAGCACCTGTATACATCTTAGGTGATCCAACTGACACCAGTGGCTTGTGAGACCGGCCACCGCCCCTCGTCGGGGTCTCGACTGTATACACTAGTCTACTCCGGAGTATCGATGCCCTGTCTCGAAACTCCCACGACTAGGGACTACAATTAAGGATATGCATATAAACTATCCAACTCTCACTTATATAATCGCCATCATACTGTTGGTAGTAAAGCAAGATCCTAAGGGCTCTATCAAAGTGTAACATGTACTCAGTCACCTGAACATGTACACGACTGATAAAGGCAAACCAGATAGCATACTATCATCTCGAGTAAGACTGTCCTACCGGTATAGGTCCTCCGCAATCATTGCAATCACGTACCTGCGATCCAATAATTGACTATGAGGGCACTATCTCCAACAGTTCAGCATATTCCGTACATCCAGGAGGCACGAAGATGTACCGAGACATATGACAGCATTTTTGGTGGGAAGGCATGAAACGGGAGATTGCCCGCTTTGTGGCAAAGTGCTTGGTGTGTCAACAAGTTAAGGCTGAACATCAAAGGGTTGCTGGTTTATTGCAACCACTTCTGATTCCTCAGTGGAAGTGGGAACATATAACCATGGACTTCGTGACAACTCTACCGCGGAGTCCAAAAGGCAACAATGCAGTTTGGGTGATTGTTGATCGTTTGACCAAGGCAGCTCATTTCATTCCTTTTCGGGTTGGTCAATCAACAGAAACTTTGGCAGAACGGTACATGCAAGAGATTGTAAGATTGCATGGAGTACCGGTGAGTATCGTGTCCGACCGTGACACTCGGTTCTTATCACACTTCTGGAGGAGCTTACAGGAAAGTTTGGGGACTCGATTGAAGTTTAGCATAGCTTATCATCCTCAAACAGATGGCCAGTCAGAGAGAACAATCCAAACTCTTGAAAATATGTTGAGAGCTTGCATGTTGGACTTCAAGGGTTCATGGGAGGATCATCTACATTTGGTGGAGTTTTCTTACAACAACATCTTCCAGGCGACTATTCAGATGGCCCCATTCGAAGCTTTATATGGTCGCAAGTGTCGTTCACCTGTTTGTTGGGATGATGTCGGTGAACGAAGATTGTTGGGACCAGATTTGGTTGTGCAGACAGTTGAGAAAGTTAACGCTATCCGGAATCATATGAAAGCAGCACAAGACCGACAGAAGAGTTGGGCAGATACGTCGAGAAGACCTCTAGAGTTCGCCATGGGTGATTTGGTATTCTTGAAGATATCACCGACTAGAGGGGTGATTCATTTCGGAAGTCGGGGAAAACTCAGCCCTCGATTCGTTGGACCTTTTGAAATTTTGGAGCGTGTTGGTGAGGTAGCGTATCGATTGGCGTTACCGCAATCCTTGGCGAATATTCATGATGTGTTTCACGTATCTCAACTCCGTAAATATGTTCGAGATGAAATACATGTGTTGGATTATTCGGAGCTGACTGTACGGGAAGATTTGACTTTCGAGGAACGACCGATGTCGATTTTGGATCGAAGGGAAAAGGTTCTTAAGAACAAGGTTATCCCTCTTGTACTTGTTTCTTGGGGTAATCGCTCACATGGAGAGTCAACTTGGGAACGAAAAGATAAAATACGGCAGAAGTTTCCCCATCTTTTCTTGTAGTTTGCTGGTCGTTTATCCTTTTTATATTCTTGGAATTTCGAGGACGAAATTCTTTTTGTAGTTGGGTATAATGTAACAACCGAGTTCAATTATACCAATTTCTGTTGTCGTATGTGTTTGTTTGTGGTGTTTATTTCATTTGCCATGTTTGGATGCAAATGGTAGTTCACTCTATATATTCTACCCGCTTGTTTGAGCTTGTTGTTTCATAGTTATAGAATACCCTAACCTCACATGTTTTGCATATAACAATTTAGGTCACTTAAAATAATTTAAAAATACATGACATGGCCTGCTTGATACCCCTAACCCTGTAGTAGCGTCCTTGCATCGTGTTCTCGTCCCGTTCAGTGGAACGGACGTGTTTGGATGGCTACACGCACGTACGTGCGTCCGTTCTTGGGGGTATGCATTTCTATTACATAATCCTTCATTTTAATTTTTGGAACTTGCTAAAAAATTTCGTATTTCAAATCCAAAATTTTGGACCCGACCCGAGCGCAATTCTGAAATATTTTGTATCCCGCCAAATCCTATTTATTTTTAAATTTCTTTAATCAGTTTAAAAATATTTTTATAGCTTACGATATTTTTCAGCTGACGAAGTTATTTTTTTTAGACCAATAAATCTTTTATAAATTTTTCCAAAACAAATTTCCTAATCCCCCGAACCAATCAAAACCCTCCTTTCTATTTTCACTAAGCCCCACTACCCTCTCTCTCTTTTCCCTTTCTCCTTCTCTCTCTTCCCCTTCGCTGTCTCTCTCTCTCACCTTTCTCCTTCTCTCTCTCTCTCTTCTCTCTATTCTCCCTTTCTCTCTCCACAGAAAAAGCTAAGATTCTCTCTCGTCACTGTTCCTTCCTCTCTCTCACTCCTCTCGATCTCCTCTCTCTCCCCTCTCGATTCTTTCTCTCTCTCTCTCTTCTGTAAATCTCTCTTTCTCTCTCCCCTCTATATATTTTCTTCTTCATTTTTTTCTTTTCTTCACGCAACCCATCACCAGCTAACCCTAGCCGCCGTCTCCCCTCACGCCGTCGCCGACAGCCGACGACATGACTCCCGACCTCGTCATCTCCTCACCCTCATCACCTTCGCTTCCATCCCTTTCCTCCCGAGCCTACACACCTCCCGACCCAGGCCCGTGCATCCCTGCACACATTTTCACCGCCGGTGACTTGTCCCCGTGTCCCTGGCCCTCGTGTGCCCCCAGTAAGCGTTGCTCCCTCTCCTTTCCTTCTTTCTCCTTCTTTCCTTTCTTTTCGGTTCTGTTTCAATTTCTTGATCGCCGGTGGCCTCTGCAGGTATCTCGCCGGAGCTCCGTCGACGCCGTCGACCCTCACGACCCCTCCACAGACCATTGTGAGCTTCCTCTCCTCCATCCTCCTTCTCTTCTTCTCTTCTTTTCTTTCATGCATTTCTTTTATTTTTAGTGTTCACTGTTTTTCTGTGATCGCCGGAATCCGGCCGCGACGTCGACGATCCCGACGACCCAGCGAGGATTTCTGACCCGTGCGATCCCATCGTGCGTTATTTGGACTCATTCCGTATACCGTGCGCGCGTCGCGACTTTTCCCGCCGACGCGTGACGTTCCGTTTACCGCTTCGCGATCCGTCGAGGCAAGTGAAACTTGCTACATGCTATTTACAGTATTCCATATTTATTTGCATATATATATATTTTAAACATGAAGTTTGAATTGGTGCCTATATCACATTTTACCATCCGATGTCCGTTTATATCATTTGGAGTTAATTGTGAAAACACACCCAGTTGCATGATAGATTTCAATACTGTATGCCCATGCCTATATTTATAACATAGTTCTTGGTCGCATAGCCATAGTACCCTTTTAAATAGTGTACAACTGTTCAATACCCGTTTGCATCCATCTAACCTGTTTTATATATAATTGCATCCCTAGGCCATTTAATACATGTTAATGTGTTTTTAACAATCTATATTTGTTTAAGTGTATGATACTTAATGTTGGAACCATAAACCGAACTCTAATCGATAACCGTACATCTATCTAGTTTATTCTGTACCTATTTGCATATCATTTTACATGTTCCCGTTTATTGTTCTGCTAGTACCCATACTTGTTTATTTATACCCATGCTTATGCTAGTTGATTATGAGCACCAACATGATATCTTGTACACCCTGACATGACTTGTTACACCTACTACCTGACCCGACATGGTACCGTGCACCTCTTGACATGACATGATACCTTTATACATTACCTGGCTTGACCTGATATACTATGGTTTTACCTGTTACCTGATCTTGTGTCTAATGCCAACAAACCTGACCTGTTGTCCTTACGGACCGTTCCTGTTGTCTATCCAGACAAACATGTACCTGCCTGATCCCAAGTTGGCATTAGCTCCAGATTATTTAATACCTGACCTGAACACATATAACTTGGGGGTATGGGGAAATCAATGATGAAACCTGACTTGTAACTCGACAGTGTGCTACCTTTACTGATCAGTTTTAGAGGCTGGGCCAGCCTTGGGATGATGCTGCTGACATCATCCATCATTATCCATTACCTTCTAGAGGCTATGCCAGCCTTGGGATGATGCCATGGACATCATTCATCTTTACCCTTTTCCTTTAGTGCCTAGCGGTATGTCTCGGTTTCAGCCCGAGAATCTTCACCGTGATCCCGGGCACGCACGGGATACTATTGAGTTACATCGATGATTCATCAAGTTGATTTCAAAGACTTGAGAGTAGTTAACCCAATAGACTAGTTTAGATTACTCACTGCACACTACCTTCCACTGCCCTGATCTATATTGCTGTTGTACCTGATTTACCATTTATGATCATACTTGCATGTCTTGCTACCCTGTTATATATATTATTGCTTGATGTTATGACGTGCTGACGTTTGGGTTTTGCATGGCCCAGATTCCATACCTTTGCTGCAGTCCGAGCAGGAGTATTTCAGTCAGCAGGCTGAGCAGTGAGGACTCATTAGTAGTTAGTTCTTTTACTTTCAGTATTTTATTCTTGATGTGAGCCCGCATTATGGGACATACATTCCAGTTATTCTTGTATTGGATCTTTTGCTTCCGCATTATTTATTCTTGACTCATTTTATTTTGGCTTATGGACGTGTGGTAGATAGTTTAGTATTGTTCTTGATATCTCTACAGCCATAATATGACTGTGGAAGGATAATTCCTATCCACAGGTAGCATGGTTGGCTATGTCACGTGCCTACCTTAGCGTACTCTGGGAAGCGGGGCGTGACAAAAAGTGTCTGACTCAGACTGAGTCTCAACCTAATCAATCTGACTTGAATGTGATTCAAGTACAAACTACAATACGACATGATTCAATATGAATCCATCTATTCAATCTATATCAATCTGTATTGACTGAACCGAACCATGGATATATTCCATTTACATGTCCATCCATTATATCCGTTCCATTACTGATATCATGGTTTCGACAAGTCATCCATCTATACAATTTACAAGACAATACAATGCAATCAATAAAATCAAGATATCGCGGGGTTTATAAAGGGTAGATTGGTGCGGAAGGTGTTAAAAGTGGCACGAGACTGTAACCATAATACACCTAACCTGAATCTCCATTGCCGTTGTACCGTGATTGAACGGTTCCTTATTCTCCTTATACCTTAGTCCATGGGGAAAGTTAAACTCCTCTCGTATACACTGGCATTTTCTGTACCAAGCTACAAAGAACAGCGTTAACAATATAATACAACTTTAAAAGTTACATTCTCTTTCTGTCTATTCTGTCTCTACTTACCCTTGGGACTTACCGAGCGACTTGTTCACTGACGACATTCTCTTTCTTCTTCTTTGGAATGTCGTCAGGTGTTTCGGACTCACTAGAGATCGAACCCAGCAGCGAAGACTTGGATCAGTTTACTGAAGACCCGGAGTTTTAGATTCACTTGTACATTACATTTCATTTTCATTTCTGTTATGCCATTGTTTAAGCATTGCTTTCATTTCATGTATTTTTCATTTCAGTGTATCGTAAAAAGAATGTTTAATAAATAAAGTTGTTGTTTATTTACATTTTGTCGCTTGTGTACATTTTATTTTATATTGCTTAGATACGCTTAGCGTGTTTATTTCAGAGTAAATATGTAGCGACCTCGTCGTGTCCTCTGTCCGTACACTGGGAAGCGGGGCGTGACAGCTAGACACGGGTTTCATGATATTTTCGATTGTCGATACTGGACACTCAGGTTTCATGATGATTGATGTGTCGTTGATGGACACACGTTGGATATTCACATACATACATGCATATGACTCAGATGACTTGATACATATACTGATACTGGCATGACATCATTATTGTACACATATGTATACATGATTACCCTGGATACCACATAGTATTACCTTTATGTTACAATATGATATAGGGATCGTTGTTCATTCGATTTCTACCTGCTGATATTTTCTACTCACGAGTTGGCAACTCACCCCCGTTATGCCACGGTTTTCTTGCTGGTTCGACTACTCGGATCAGTAGCGACTCGCTGGCACACAGCCTTTTTCAGGGTGTTTTGCTTTGGTAGATGGGATACACGTTTGGATCGTGACCACCCTTATACCTATTTATTTCTGTTGTATCTAGTTAAAGATCCAGCAACCAGAAACCAGACTATGTATATTTGGTAGATCTAGACACAGACTTGTATATTCTCAAGACTTAGAGAGAGATGGATGTATGTCTTTTATTTGAGCTGATGATGCCTTGGTCTGCTTTACTTTCATTCTGTGAGTGATCTTCGCCGTAGGGCGTCGTATATAAATACTTTATTACATGGTTGTGATTCCGCCAATTGGCGAAGAGCTAGCTCCCACTTGGGGGTGCCTATATTATTGCATGTATGTGGTTTTGGATCAAAATATAAAATGGAGGTGCTGCTCAAATTTTAAGGACGAAAATGTTTTCAAAGATAATATGTAAACTGTTGTATTTTCATATGATATTACTTATACATCTAAAGGAAGGTTTGAATTCTTTATGCCGATATTTCAAAACCGCACCTCCATTATTGTCCGCAAAAAGGTTTTGATTTCTGAGTTTCGACTTACTTGAATTATGGCGGGGTCTTATAGACTTCACGTAATTCTCGTGCCGGTCACATGCTAATTCCGGGTCATGACATCCAAAATCTGCATCTCCATTTTTAATTCCCTCATCTCAAATCCAATTCTTTGATTTTTCTAGCTCTGTCTTCAATTTCTGCATCTTCTCTTTCAAATCCTTAATCTCCAATCCAATTTTCCTAATTCTCCTATCTTCGCTTCCACTCTTTTAATATCCTTTCCCATTTTCGGCATCTCCACTTCCTTGACAGTTGAAACTAAGACAATCAATAATAAAGAGGGAATAATAAAGAAGTCGGAAAACAGAGCTAAAAATAATAACGAGGACAAGTAATAATAAAGAAGATAAGTTTAGAAAGAAGATATGATTAAAAAAGAAATTAGTGCAAGCGGTAAAAAAAGAATAATAAAGAAGTCACGGAAAATTATAATATATAATCAAAAATCACATATTCTAATATACTGAGAAGCCCAAAAAATCTCATATTTTGATAGCGTAAAAAATATTAAAAGGGTATTATAGATAATGCATACATAAATACATGTACAAATCAGGATTTTGGTTTAAAATAATATTAAGGTATACTGTTGGGTTTTTCATAATTTTAAAACTTCATGGGTTTATAAATATGTCATCTCTCCAATCTGGACCGGAAAACAATTTTCCCTTTAAAATTACATATGTTTAAACATTAATAAGAATTTTTTTTTAACTAAACATTCCTTTGAAATCCACTTTTACAACAATTCCCTCTATCTACTCACTATTTTGCCTGTTAACATCTCTCTCTCCGACACACACCCACATTCACTCATGAAAACAATTGGATGAACACTAATGTACAGGGTAAATTGTAAAAAAAAAAAAAACACTTTTTTCCGTTGTCAAAAACCCCCTGACTTCGAAACTGTAGTCAAAACCTTCCTAAAAAGGTTTTTGATTGTCCAAAAAACCCGTACCTGTGATATCTAGTAGTTTCCTGCTATATCTAGTATCCTACGATATCTAGGCAGTACCCAGCGACATCTAAGCAGTTGCCTGTGATATCTAAACAGTTTCTTGCGATATCTAAATAGTTTGTATGAATTGGTTAGATATAGTAGGTTACTATGTAAATACCGTAGGAAAAATTTCTAAAGGGTTTTTGACTACCGTTTCGATGCCAAGAGGTTTTTCACAACTACTTGGGTTTTTTTCGACAATCTACCCTAATTCAGATCTTTAAAAAATCAATGGCATGAAGATGATGACCAAAATGCAAGCAATGTGCCTGATGTCCATCAATATGTCGTCTTATCCATATAATTTAATATGTATAAATTAAAGAAAATAACACTATTAGATTGTTCTTTTATTGTTTCGGTTTTTCTGAAATTGTTTAATGCATGCCTGCAAATGTTTTGGCTTCGTTTGAGAAGAAAATGACATTGTTAGTATTAATTGCTTATTGTTGCTAATAAATTTAGTGTAGCTTATGAGTTTATTTCTACATTTTAGTTTAATTGTTTAAGTTGATCAAGAATTAGGATTTGTTGCAATAATCGACATGAAACGGCAATCCAAGTTTTTTGAATTATGAAATTGATTAACATCTAATGACAGATTAAGACATATTATATTATATTGAGTATACAATTGTCAACGTTCTTCACAAGAGAGGTTTACCTAAGTATGAATTGTTTACATTCATTAGTACATCTTATGTTAAAATGTAACATACATAATACAAACCGTTTTTGACAAAAAAGAGAAAAAGACATTACAAACAGCGCTCGGATCAAACATGCCATTAAATTCAGCCATCCAAGGGCATTTCTTTATATAATTTGCTAACCATTTATTATCATCCCCTTTTTAATTCGACTGCAAACAATCTCTCCTCTCTCTCTCTCTCCTATTATGCCCATCGTGCAAATAAAGATCATTGATGTCATGCAAACTTAACACGATCCTATATATGACCTATTTATTTTGAAAAATCATATTAAATTTTTTATATTAATGGATGCTAATATTGCCAAATCTTTATTTAATAAATACACACCAAAACTTGTGGATGGACGAAATTAACCTCAATTTCTGTGTGGACAAAATGCACACCAAACTTTTATGGGGTTAATTTTGTCCATACACAAATTTTGATGTGGATTTATCAAATAAGAGTTTGGCAATTTCGTCACTCATATTAATTACACAATAAACTTTTATTGGTGAATGCAAAGTATCATACTTGGGTAAACCTCTCTTGTGAAGAATGTCGACAATTGCAAATTCAACAATATGTCTTAATCTATCACTATATGTTAATCAATTTCATCATTCAAAGATTTTGGACGGCTGTTTTATGTCGATTATTGCTACAAATCTCAATTCTTGATCAACTTAAACAATCCAATTAGTGAGTGTAGAAATAAAATATACTAAATTTATTAGCAATTAATTCTAGCAATGTCATGTTCTTCTCAAACAAAGCCAAAACATATGCAGACATGCATTAAACGATTTCAAAAAAGCCAAAACAATAAAAGAACAATCCAATAGTGTTATTTTCTTTAATTTATACATATTAATTACTGAATTATATGGGGTAAGATGGCCTGTTGATGGACATCAGGCTCATTGCTTGCATTTTGGTCATCATCCTCATGCCATTGATTTTCGTCATCCAATTGTTTTCATGAGAGAGAGAGAGAGAGAGAGAGAGAGATGTTAATAAGCAACATATGGAGATGGAGGGACGGTTGTAAAAGTGGATTTCAAATGAATTTTAAGTTTAAATCTTTTTTCTTTTCATTAACTTTTGTACATGTGTAATTTTAAATTTGTTGGATTACAACTCTACATGGCATTCAATTAGGACATGTTAATTGAAAATGCAACTACCCTCTTGAATTATGGTTAAAATAATAGAGAATCCTATGTTAAAAAGCAACATATATAATACAGACCGTTTGCAAAAGAAGAGAAGAGACATT
The DNA here is from genome assembly GCA_030015575.1 of Agapanthus africanus. Lineage (NCBI taxonomy): Eukaryota > Viridiplantae > Streptophyta > Magnoliopsida > Asparagales > Amaryllidaceae > Agapanthus > Agapanthus africanus. The sequence goes on from JASDDO010000024.1 coordinate 852,829,744, forward strand.
ACAAACAACATTTGGCCCAAACGTTCCTCCGCTAACCCTTAAATCTAACCAGCTGTCTTGAAATTCCATCCAAAATCCAACGGTTTTTTCGGCCCCTAAAGAAAAAGAAATAACTAATGCAATTTGCTAACCATTTACCATCATTCCCCTTTTTTAATTTTACTGCAAATGATCTATCCCCTCTCTTCCGCTTGCTTTCGTGCGATGCACGCGATGCAACTAAAACATGTTCATCAGTATTATGCACGTGTAATACCGTCATGACATATTTACCTTGGAAAATCATATTAAATTCTTATAATCATTACACAATAAACTTTTATTATTGATGAATGCAAAGTATATATGGTAATTGGCTAAACCTCTTTTGTGAGGAATGTTGACAATTACTTATTCAGTAGCATGCCTTAATCTGTCATTATATGTTAATCAATTTCATTATTTAAAGATTTTGGATTGTCGTTTATGTCGAATACTTCTACGACTCTCAATTCATAAACAACTTAAACAATCAAATTAGCAGGCTCGAGTATAAAAATAAACACATTCAGAAATTACGAAAAAAATTATTAGCAATAATTAGCAATTAATACTAACAATGTCATGTTGTTCTCAAACGGAGCCAAAACATATGCATGCATGCATAAACAATTTCAAAGAACTCGAAACAATAAAAGAACAATTTAAAAGTGTTATTTTCTCCGATTTATACATATTAATTGTTTTTTGTGTGCGAGTATGTGTTTGAGAGAGAGATGTTAATAAGCAAAATATGGAAAAGATGGAGGGAACGGTTGTAAGAGTGGACTTTAAATGAATTTTTTGTTTAAATTATTTTTCTTGTTTATTAATTTTTGTATGTAGTTTTAAAAATGATAGAGAATCTTACGTTAAATAAAAAAAACATCACAAACCGCATTCATACCAAACGCCCCTTCGCTGACCGTTAAGTCTAACCAGCTGTCTTGAAATTACATCCAAAATCCAAGGGCATTTCCGATAAATAAATAATTTATTTAATTTGGAAACCATTTATTATCATTCTCCTGTTTTAATCCCACTGCAAACGATCTCTCCTCTCTCTCTCGCTCTCGTTTGTCCATTAAAAGTTTTGAATTGAGAGGAGGATTCGATCCCTTACTCCTCCTCTCAAACCCTAATCCTGAATCTGATGGCTTCCGATGGCTTCCGCGATAAGAACGCGGTGTTTAAGAAGCTCAAATCTCGCTCCGAGAACAAGGTGATTTGATCGTTTTCTCTTCAATTGTTTTTTCGTTTTGAATGGATTAGGTTCTTAGATCTGAGACGAAAAGTTCAGATCTGATTGGTTCTGAATGTGGATCTTTGCTTGTTTTGTGTGTGGATTTCAGATGTGCTTCGATTGCAACGCGAGGAATCCGACGTGGGCGTCGGTGACGTACGGCATCTTTCTTTGCATCGATTGCTCGGCGGTTCATCGGAGTCTCGGAGTCCACATTAGCTTCGTGAGGTATGGATTTCGAATTGCTTGTGATTTAGGGCTTCAGGATTGAATTTGATGCGGAACGTGAGTTGGGAATGTTTAGGTGAATAATTTTAAGAAACTAAAATTGAAGAATGAGCATTCGACTATTGAGTGTTGATTTCGTTTTTTTTTTACTTCCCTGTGTGAGCGACCACAATATTTATGAAGTGTTTAGGGGTGGCATTAAAGAGGACGATTGAATGGGCATTCGATTTCTGTTGTGGGGATTGGATTGGAGAAAATTTTGAAAGTTTTCATGTTTAAGTTTGTGTATTGATACTAGGACTGCAAGCACGTGCAATAGATAAAGTTTTTCAGTGCACCAAATTATCTAATCATATCTTCGACTTTCAAGTTGAAAACTTCCCACCCAAGGCAAAAAAGTCGGTTATGTCCCGGTTTATGTCTGGTTGCTCGCTTAGATCCTGAATATATTAAAGGAAAGGGTAACAGGTGCGAGGAAGGTCAGCCAACACCTTGCTTTCTTGTGGAAACCAAAAGAAATATGAGAGGAGACTATTTATGTTCATGTCAAGTTGGTTGTCTTACTTGAAGATTGAAGGAAGTTGACGATTTGATAGATTCATTTTTAGTTGTTTGAGCTACAGACTACACTACTTTTATGATTAGTTGGAGCAGCGGTGTGTACATGTATATATGGGGCACTAACCTGAATCGTTCATGCGTCTTTGCATTGAATTTAATTATGCAATATTTGCATTTATATGCAAGTTGCACATAATGCATCTGGATTCATATTGGAAACACACATGCTACTAATGCTGTAATGCATGCACTAGCCAATTCCTAGACATGGTGAATTCCTGCCTTGTGTTGTGATTTTTCTTAAGAATATAGTTTTTTGTTTTGGTTTGGATGCAACCCATTTGGGAATCGAACGGGTGACCTATCAATTTAGAAAGGAAAGTTTTGCCTCAAGAACCTAGTTGGTTCCTATAGCGACTTCTTTCATTTAATTTTGCAATTAAATAACCGCAAAACTTCTAATTTGCATATAATTGAAGTTCTCAATGTAAGTTAAAAACCAGTACTACAGCCTTGTCTTACATTGGCAAAACCGAACCAATTGCTCACATGAGGATCTCCTTCGATACCTCACCTTGCTGGCCACAAGAGCTCCTCCATAAGATCTATTACCCCCCATGAGAACCCCAGGAAGCTCCTTTACGAGATGTACTGCTCTTTATGAGAATTCCTTCATGAAAGCTCCCCATTTTTTTCCATTGCCCTTTGCATGATTATGCAAAATTTATTGAGATACATATACTATCTCTTTATATTTACAAAAAATCACTTATGTTCATCGCAAAATCATTTTGCTCATCGTCCTTGGCTTGTTGTGGATCATTCTTGAATACTCTTCAGGCGTCTATATTGATTATTCATGTGATTTTTGTAGATTCAAGTATCTTGTATTTGCATGTGTTATTATTATTTTTTGAATAAAACGAAGCTTAAACACCCCGTGTTTCATTAAATGAAAATTTTAACGAATCTTACAAAAATTGTCGTGCATATATATTGTTGTGTCAGTTGTGTGATGGATGGTTTAGTAAACATTATATTTCTTCTTATGTATTGTTTTATATTGCTAATTTAATCATATTTTCATGAAATATGGGCTTGTCGCTTAATTACTTAGCTATTGCACAAACAACATATCTCGCGATATACAATACGATATAAAAGAAAAATGATATACGATACATGTAACTATTTAACAACTATGTATTGTCCATTGTCTTAAATCTCATTGTCTATAATTGTCATGTCCCGCTTCCCAAAATGCAGAATACGAAGGGTGACAAGGCCAGCCATGCTCCTACGGTCAAGGAAATATCCTGCCGTAGTCACACTTCGGCTTCTAGCTTTACGTGGTAATCAGTAATCAATGTACAGGTAATGAGAAATGTGGTCACTAAATCAAAACATATATAAAACTAACCAGATAGAGTCAAAGAAAAAATAGCGCTGACGTCGCCGATCTAGATATGCGCAAAATCTTCGAGGTACGACAAGTGCTGATCCGAGCTAAGTCAACTTCTCACTCTGAGCATGCATACTCAGGTCGTCAGAGCGACACAATAGCAATAAATATAAATACATATGTAAACACGTGCAATAATGATGAATATGAAACATTAAACATGGAGTGATGACATGAGCATGAAGTAACCGGTACAGGTAAACAGTAAAGCAGGTATATCGAATCAGTAATCAATGCATGTCCATGTCACTAAACCTATCAGTCTCTAAGTCTCACTGTTCAGATCGCTAAACCTATCGTCAGTCCAAGTGTGAGCGTCAACCACGCAGGAGTATCCCCAACCCAAGGGTAGGCCCTAGGAGCAAGGGAACACGGGCCCGAATCACGCACGATAATAATCAGTAACACCATCCATACAACTCCCAAACTCGTATATGCCGGCAATGAGACTCCCGAGATTCCGTTGAACTCACACTCAAACTATCCCACACCCACGGTTTGCATCAAATACCGACCATAAACCCAAATACTAGTCGGTCCATGACAAGTCTACACGAGAACTGGAGATAGGATCTCCATCAAGCATGTCTCAACTGGTACCCAAGATAAATGGACAGTGTTTGACGTCTTACCTATGACACTAATATAAGTGCTCCATAACCGTCCAATTTCAGTTATAGTTACACTTATATATGTCTCATAGACGTCGACAATGCAATAAATTAACCGAGTCCGCTGATTGTGTACAAGTATGTGTCACTTTCACTATTCAATCACGCTTTAACACTAACGTATTTGCCACAATCTAATCACTAATATTTATCATTGGGTATTGTAACACAATCACTAGGTTATCAATGTATGTGTCCATTATTCAATGAAGGTATACCGCTACATGATATGATGAGAATGCAATTATTCATGATACAAATAAAACATAGCAGCCAGTGTCGTACAACTTGCAAAATTTACTATAAATCATATGTGCAGAATTAAGCAAAACAATATAAAAGGGGTAAGCAATATGTTTAATTATCTGTCCATCAAAATTGGTTTCGCGTCAATCGGGTTTCAGGTTTGCTAGTTATGGTCATTTCATTTTAAATGTTCACTGCTGGAAATCCAATTTCTGAACTGGAAGTCTGTTTCGTAACACGTTTTACTCCCAGTTGGGAGCACCATTAGGCGACACTACTGTTCAACTAATTGTAGGGTTATGACTTAACTTTACAGAACAGGAGGCGGATAAACAATATTCATTTTGGTTTAGGAGGTATGATCGAATTACCGACGAAGGGTGCAAACTGAAATGACAGAAAACTGCCGTACAAGTCATCCGTTTAAAATATGATTTAAATACTAAATGACACTGGATTTTAGTGAAACCGGTACCATTGGAAAGCTAAAACAATTGTCTACGCTGGGGTAATTGGCCCAGCACACTATCACAATTAAACATTAAGGTTTCAGGGGTACAAATGCAGGTCAAGGGGTAAGTTCCTGCACTGGACTGCGGTCCAAGGTCAGGTAAGTTTTTTGTTTTCAATATCCAGAGGATATATCTAATAGTAAAGCTACATGTCGGGTTAAATATTATGCAATACCTTTCGCAACGAGCCCAAGCACGCTGCGATTGGATTTTTCTAGAATTAATTATGAATTTAACGGTGTCAAGTGTTCGGTAAATTGTTAGTTTCGGTATTAAGGTTAGGGCGTCACTTATGTGTGGACATCGCATCGATTTGCCACCAAATTTCTACAGAGGGTTTGTTAACAGTGTTAGGGTATAAATATCATGAGTTCCGCCATTTTACGATATGTTTTGATCTAGGACTTTATATCGATCGATCTTGATTATGCACATCGGTGTATACAGTCTAATTAAGCATTCATTTTGATTTGTAAAGTAGTAGCATATAAGCAAGTGAGGAGTTCACTTGCCTTCGGTCGCTTGATATAGAAGCGACGCCGCTTGCAGTCTTCGTCTCGACTCCCGAGACAATGCGATGCTGGACACAGGCGCGGCGCGGGCACGATGCGTGGAGATCCGGTACTGGGTGCGGCAGCGATGCGGGCGTGATACGGTAGTGGCGTGGTCCTGACTCGGTGCGTTGCAAGGCGCGACACGGCACTGGGCATGGTCCTGACTCGGTGCGTGGTCCGGGAGTGGCACGGCGCGTGCACTGGATCGAGCACGGTGTGGCACAGGGGCTGGCACGACGTGGCACGGGGAGTGGGTACGGGACGCGACACGTGAGTGGGTCCGATGGTGGCATGGTGCCGGGTACGGAGTGGGTGTTGTCGTGGCACACAAGTAGGCACGGCGCGACGCGGGAGTGGGTCCGATGGTGGCACGATGGTTCTGGGAGTGGGCACGGGCCTGGCACAGCGGCAACACGAGCACGGCACGTTCCCGGCTGCGACGGCGGTAACTTGGCTTAGCTACGGGCGCTGGACTTGGCCGTGGCGGCAAGGTCGAGGCGGCCAGAGGTGGAGCAGATGTCGGTGGTTGCACTAAGCTCGTCGAGGTGTTGGTGGGTCATTGAGCCCGGTGGTGGAGGTGAGGTGGTCGTCGGCGGTTGCAGGCGGCGGTAACAGTGGAGTTGTTGGATTCAGGAGGGTGATGAGGAGCTCTGAGTGTTGGAGGTTGAGGTGCGGGGCTTGTTCGTCGGAGGTGGTGTGGCCCGGTGAAGTTATGAGGTGGCTAGGTAGTTGCCATGACGACTGGAGCTCGCCGGCCTAAAGCCAGCGAGGGGCTCACGGAGGAGGAAGGCGAAGGTGCAGTGGGCGGCAATGGTGTCGGTGGGTGGAGGCGACAGCGAGGGGTCTCGGGGCTCTGCGGCGGCTCAGGTGCAGCGACGGTTCCGACTAGGTGGGAGGCTCAGCGATGAACTTGGAGGAAGGAGGAAGAAGATGGAGACGATGGCGGTGGCGGTGGGTGTTGTGGTCGCGACGGGGACGAGGGAGAGGTGAGGCAGTGAGTGAGGCGCAGTGGAAGAGTGGAGAGGCAGTTAAGGGGAGTGGGCCGCGTGGAACCGTTGGCAAGTAAGGAAGAGATCGCGAGCGGGCGCGGGTCTCGAGGAGCACGAGGGGGGACATTGAGGAGGGGGATGAAGGGAGCGGGTCGTGCGGGGTTGTTGGGACTGTAAGTCCATGCTACCTCTCCCGGTACTTTCGGGCATGCGGAATTTGATGAAAAACGATTTTCTTAGAGGTGGTAACATGGACTTAAAAACCCGGATCTTTGTTAAACATCTAACTAACAACCTAACTACGAGTTGCTAACTACTCGGTTAGGGGGTTATACCTTTATTTTTCTCGAACTCCTTCGTCTCCAGGCTTCGATGGTTCGTCCGAATCGGCTTCTCCCCGTCGTCTCCTTACGCCGAAGATAGATGCACCTGAAAGCTTCAACCTTTGGCTCCTTCTTCGAACTTTGAAGAAACTAGTTCACTCGGTTTGCTAAACCTTGTGAACTAGAGTGAGTAGAGAAGAGTTTGTATGGGATTTTATCTATGGTTCTTGGTTCTCAACTCATGAGACAAGTGAACCATAGAGTCAAGAGAGGGAGAGCAAAAGAAGGAAGATGAGAGCTTAAGAACAAGAGAGAGAATGAGCATGAAAGAATGAGAGAAGACTTTTCTCATTTGGCTCTCATAATCCAAAACAATCATAACTCCTCATATCAATCAAGTATTATGTGATGGTTTAAGCAACCATAGCCATATCATTTCATGCACTCATTTTGCACAAAAGAGCAAGCAAGCAAAAGTCTTTGCCATGAAATGATAGCTATAGTTATCATGATGATCAACTAGTCAAGCCTAGTCAACCGGTCAACAAAGTCAACAAGTCAACAAAGTCAATCCCTCAACAACCATGTCACCATAATACTTAATTAATATAATTGTTAATCACATATCATATTCTCATTAGGGTTGAGCAAAAAGTCAACGGTCAACGGTCAACAACCTTAATGAGAATCCTCTGCCTCTGTCTCTCCGTCAACTGTGCATACACACCCGCATCCGCGTTCCGAGGAACACGAATGCATACTGGATAAATCCAATCCCAAAAGGTACACTAGGATCTGGCTTAAACCAAAGCCCGCTAGTGTAAACTGTCCGGACACTGTACGTGCACAAGTGCACGGATGTGACCGAACCCTGTCGCAAAACCATGCGACCTGTCGCAAAACCATGCGACCTGTCGCAAAACCATGCGACCTCTACTCTTTTGCCTAAAGGCGAATAGCTTTCTGTGTGGGACTCTAAAGACTCGACACTACGCTGGCAGTGGGTTTAACCACAGACCGCAAGCGGCACTAGCTGTGGGTAACGGTCCCCGGGTAGATGCCGACAAGAAGACTGACGAGGCGAAATCCATCTGAACTCCTACTGAGCCTGAATGTGACATTCTCCGTACAGTCCGGTCTGTTCGTCTGATACATCGCATGGCGGGCCTAGGGGGCGGTAAACGTCAGTCCCCCAATAGCGGTACAAGTCGTGTCGGAGCGAAGCCCAAAACACCCTGAGATAACACTGGAAGCCTACCAATATATCTCGTTTGCCCTGGCCAGGGACTACTCGTGTAATGGCTCTCCTAGACACAGCGCGATGTCAACCCCCAATACCGGGAGAGACGAATCATGTCTAACCGTCACTGCCTCCAAGTGCTTCGGGACTGCACCCAACTACCATCTGTTTGCACGACTCCTTTGAGCCGTGGTAGGGTAGTAATCAAAGTACAGTGAGAACACACTCGAGGCGAAGTGACAGTGTCAAGTCAGCGGACTAAGCTGTACTCATGTCACCTGGGAACTGATAACTGACGATAGGCATAATACCAACTAGTCAGTTCCCGATGAGTCCTGTCCAGTGTACTCATAACCCAACGAGCATCCGCATACTATCTCAAGTACGACGTACCGACGGCTGTGGGACAGACCGTCTCCCACACTGGGATGAGAAGCGCATGTGCTAGTCTACTCCGGAGTATCGATGCCCTGTCTCGATAGTCCTGCGACCAGGGACCTGCATAAGGATGCGCTTATAGATTACCCAGCCCCACTAGTGTGGCTGCCATCACAACGCTGGTAATCAAGCAAAGATCCTAAGGGCTCCACTAATGTGTATAGGCGATATACTAAAATAAACACATGTACACATTGAAGTAGAAACAAACCAAGTAGCATACTACTATTTTGAGCAAGATTGTATATATAAGGTGAATATCCTAAGCTTCCATTAAGTAATATACAAACTAGTATGATACAGTAATGGCCTCTAGGGCATATACACTAACAATCTCCCACTTGCACTAAGGCCATGTACTGGCGTATCGAAGACCTATCATCTCGATCAGCCGCTCGAACTGAGTCTGGGGCAAGGCCTTGGTGAATGGATCTGCAGTGTTATCTTCTGAAGCGACTCTCCGAACCTCGATCTCCTGGCAATCCACGATCTCCCTGATCAGGTGATACCGCCTCAAGATGTGTCTGGATCTCTGATGGGACCTGGGTTCCTTCGCTAAAGCTACAGCCCCGTTGTTGTCGCAATACAGAGGTATTGGATCAACAATGGACGGAACCACCTGAAGTTCTTTCAAGAACTTCCTCATCCAGACAGCTTCTTTTGCGGCATCAGATGCAGCGATGTATTCCGCTTCCATCGTCGAGTCTGCAACGGTTTCCTGTTTGGAACTCTTCCAACACACCGCCCCTCCATTGAGGGTAAAGACAAAACCCGACATGGACTTGGAATCATCCTTGTCACTCTGGAAGCTGGAGTCAGCAAATGCCTCGATCTGGAGGTCTTTTCCGCCATACACCAAGAACATCTCCTTAGTCCTTCTCAGGTACTTGAGAATGTTCTTTACCGCTATCCAGTGTTTTTCCCCAGGGTTTGACTGATACCGGCTTACCACACTCAGTGCATAAGCTACATCTGGTCTGGTACACAACATCGCATACATTATAGAGCCTACCGCAGAAGCATAGGGTATAATAGACATGCGATCCCTCTCCAAATCAGTCTTGGGAGACATCTTTTTAGAGAGGGTGATCCCGTGACAAGCCGGTAGGTTACCACGCTTGGAATCTTCCATACTGAATCTCTTCAGTATGGTGTCGATGTACCTGGACTGTGAAAGTCTTAATATCCTCTTGGATCTATCACGATGGATCCGGATCCCCAGGATGTATGAGGCATCACCCAGGTCTTTCATGGAGAACCTGTGTGACAAGAACCCCTTGACAGATTGTAGCATAGGAATGTCATTTCCTATTAAGAGAATGTCATCCACGTATTAAACGAGGAATACTACAGTTCTCGCTACAAATCTACTATAGATGCATGGTTCATCTGGATTTTTGATAAAGCCAAATTTCTTGACCGTCTCATCAAAACAGATGTTCCAACTCCGCGATGCCTGCTTTAGTCCATAGATGGACTTAAGCAACTTGCACACCTTTCCGCTGCTCCCACTCTGAATGAAACCCTCTGGTTGGTCCATATAGACACACTCCTCTAAATTTCCATTTAGAAAAGCGGTCTTTACGTCCATTTGCCAGATCTCATAATCGTGGAAGGCAGCAATGGCAAGAAGGATCCGAATGGATTTCAGCATAGCCACTGGAGAAAAGGTTTCGTCATAGTCCAAGCCAGGTCTTTGACGGAAACCCTTTGCAACAAGTCTAGCTTTATAGGTCTCAACCTGTGCATCTACACCAATCTTCCTTTTGAAGATCCACTTGCATCCTACGGGTTTTACCCCGTCTGGAGCAATGTCCAACGTCCATACCTTGTTGGTGTACATGGACTCCATTTCGGTCCGCATTGCATCCAGCCATTTTACTGAGTCAACGCTCTGAACGGCCTGCTGGAAGCTAGTAGGCTCATCATAATCTATGATGCAATCCTCTCTATCCCCGTCTATGAGAAAACCGTAGTATCTCTCGGGCGGATGAGACTGCCTACTACTCCTGCGGAGCGGCGTAGGAATGTCCTGTTCTTTTGAACCCTCTGGTTCCACTAAGCTTTCAGTAATAGCTCATGGTTCTGGAATTTCTTCCAGTTCTACTGCGCTCCCACTAATTTCCTTTTCTAAGAACTGGTGTTCTAGAAAGTGGGCATGACGAGAAACAATAACTTTTTGTTCCTCTTCGCAATAGAAGAAATATCCCTTGGAGTTCTTTGGATATCCCACGAACTTGCACTGTACTGAGCGTGCCTCGAGCTTGTCCGCATGCTGCTTTTTGACAAAAGCTGGACTTCTCCATGTCTTAATGTGATTAAGATAGGGTCTCTTCCCACACCACATCTCATATGGTGTAGTAGGCACAGTCTTAGTGGGAACTCGGTTCAAAAGGTACGCAGCTGATTCTAGCGCATACCCCCAGAATGATCGCGGTAACTCAGCGTTACTCATCATGGACCGTACCATATCCAATAGGGTGCAGTTCCGTCTCTCCGATACACCGTTATGTTGCGGAGTGTATGGAGGAGTAAGCTGAGAGAGAATA